>OX411309.1:102619148-103131648 GCA_948150685.1 Rhaphigaster nebulosa | reverse complement strand
TTATATTACAATTTGGTAAATAAGAATTTTACATCAATCATCATCAGAATACTTTCCTCTTCTACCGCTGTGCAGTGTGAGGCTGTTGTTTATAGAGTCTGGACCAAGTATCTCTTTTCTGAACCTACTCTCTCCTCTTGTTCCAATCCATTCCTATCTTCCTGAAAGCCTCCCTTACTCTGTCCTCCCAGGATATGCGAGGCCTTTCTCTGGACCTTTTTCCTTCCGTGCGGGTCTCGTAAGTCTTCCTGGTGCTTCTCTCTGGGTCCATCCTAAGGAGATGTGTTCCTCTAGAATGGTCTTAGCCGGTTTAACGCCGAGATTAGTCCATATGGTGGCGTTCCGTATCCTATCTCTCCGTGTCTTTCTTTCTACTTTCCGCAGGTACCTCATTTCTATGGCTTGTATCTGACTCCTGTGTTTTTTGGTGAGGTTCCACGATTCCGAGGAGTAAGATAGGAAGGAAGTTTGATTTATAGACGGCCAGTTTGGTCTGTTTTGTCACCTCTTTTTCCCAGGAAATCCCGTCTGTGCATATTGAACATTTTCCCTGCCGTTCCAATTCCTTAAACCTTCCTCGTCAACGTAGCCGCTTTCATTGAGATGAGCACCGAAGTATTTAAAGCTCTCGTCCAGCCCTCAGTACCCTCATTATTCTTCGGAGTTTCTTTCCTACTCTCTTGCAATTCGTCTTCCCCGATTGGGAAGACTTATAATTATCGTCAATAAATATGAACATTAATCCGGATTAATGTTCATATTTATTGACGACAATTCCTCTTGGAGTATGTTGTTGGAGGTCTCTGCCATCGTAAGTAAAGTAAAAAAACATCATCTTGCCCATCTCATTTGGATTTTTTTTTCTACTCTGTCAGTCAGTGTGCTGCTTCCGTTGTGCATAATAGTATAAATTAACTATGTTTTAATTTTCTTGCATAAACCAAAATGCCGAAAGCAAGAGCAACATTTAGTTCCATGTTAAACAGTTGGAACCCTTTGAATTCCACAGAAAGTTTTTTTTTCGCGAAAAAATATTTTTTGAAATTTGTGCAATAAAAATGTGAACCGTGAAAGAAATTTTTAAACCGAACAGGTCCTAAAGACAGGTTCTGTTCTATATATATATATATATATATATATATATATATATATATATATATATATATATATCTATATAAAGATTCAATTTATATATTTATTATCTATATAATTATTGAATTTAAATCTCTCTCTCTCTCACTCTCTCTCTCTCTCTCTATATATATATATATATATATATATATATATAGAGAGAGAGAGAGAGATTTAAATTCAATAATTATATAGATAATAAATATATAAATTGAATCTTTTTTAATTTTTATAATTTAATATAAATCATGTTTACATAATTCAATTTAATTTATTATAATTTAATATTACAATATTAATTATAATTAATAACTGGATTCATATGCTGCAAAGAAGGTCTTGCCATATATTTACCATATAATATGGAATAAAAAGTCCTCAAATATGCAGTAAAGCCTGCAATAATATGGAGCGAAACCTGAAGGAATATGCAGGAAAATATGCACGATAAATGTCAGAAAAGTGCAAAAAATAAAAAAAAGCCATTTATTATTGTCTATTTTTTTAAACAATTATAATTATAATATAATAATATAATATATATAATATATTATATAAATTATATATTAAATATATTATAATAACATAAATAAGAAAAAACATAAGTAAATTGAAAAACGAATTTGTACATAGAATTGTTTTATAGCTAAATAATTCTTTCAAATTAAAATATTTGTAAAATACATTTTTTTACCTTCTTTCTTTTTCGTAAAAGGAGATTTTATAAGATTAAACAAGAGAATACCAGATGAAACCAATGAAAAATGAAGATTGTATTTCATTTGCGGCATTCAATGGGTTTAGTTAAATCAGTAATGAAAAAAATAAAATTTTAAAATCGATCCGTGAGCGCGCGGTTTCAAAATCGATAATATTTTCTTAATAAGGGGCACTGATAACCCAATAATAGACTCAATACTAAGGATATCCGATATTAAAATAAATAGATACGTGAGCGCGCGATTTCAAAATCGATATTATTTTTATAATAGGGTCCCCTCGAATACCCTATGATGGACCTCAATATCGAGAATATCCGAAAAGTCAAAATATGATGCTTGAATGAGCGATCCTAAAATCGATAGTATTTTCATTAAAAGGTCTTCCGATAATACAGTAATGGATTTCAATATAGAGAATATCCAAGAAGTTGAAATGAATCGTAAAATGAAGTAAAAATGAATATTAATGGGTTATTTCACGAGAATAAGGCATTTCAGTCAACATGCATATACGATTTTAAATTGCAAGTTTTATCAATTTTTTTTTTAACTAACCCATGCCTTATATGCATGGGTAATTGATCCTTCCAAGCAGCATTCATTTATTTGCTCGAATAATGTTATTTAGCTAATTCATTAATTACTGTTGATAAAGGACTGAGGTAAGGGTGCAAAGGACTGAGAATGTTAAAAATCTGGTACGATACGCGCATCACACAACTTTCCCATACCGCCCTATAATAATTATCTTTTTAATATAATTTTAAAGAGTTCACATAAACAATACTTGAAATAAACTCAGCAGCATTCATTTCTTCTCCCACTTAAGTACAATAAAAGAGTTTTTATAACAATTTTAGTACAATTCTGTACAGTACCTATATATTTTAACTTTGTCATGTTGCAAATATATTTTTTAAGTTTCTGGTTTAGTTTCCATGGAAACATTTTCTTTCCATTAAATAATGTGAAAGTAGAAATTATAAAGTTAATTTCGGTTTTTGTATTCTTAAATTACTTTGTTACAGAGCGTATTGTTTACAACAGATTGGCGGATTGGTGGGAGAAGGTTCGGTCGCATCCATCTCCTTTCGGATGCGCTCGGTTATCCATATATTTTATGATCCTCATAAAATACACTGTATCTTTGCTAATACTGGTCCGATTTTGATGATTGTTTTTTTGTTTTTTAGATGATTTAATTACCTTTTATAAAAGACTAATTTATAAAAGGTAGATAATTTATCGCAAAATGCATAATTTTTAAGCTATACGCAAATAAAATATTCTTTTCATCATAACTTTTTCCCCTGCAATTTCTCGGTGATTTACTACATAAATGAAAAGTTAAAGACCTTTATGAAGAATAATTTAGGTAAGTTTCATCAAAATCGTTAGAGCCGTTTTCGAGAAAATTGTAATATCCATGATATAATTACCATTTCCGGTTAGTCCGATGCGCTGTATCTTTGTTATTATTTGTTCGATTTTGATGATTCTTTTTTTGTTTTTTAGATGATTTAATTACCTTTTATAAAAGACTATAGACAATTTATCGCAAAATGCATACTTTTTAAGCTATACGCAAATAAAATATTCTTTTCATCATAACTTTTTCCCCTGCAATTCCTCGGTGATTTACTACATAAATGAAAAGTTAAAGGTCTTTATGAAGAATAATTTAGGCAAGTTTCATCAAAATCGTTAGAGCCGTTTTCGAGAAAATTGTAAAAATGTGTAAAATCGATTATATAAGTGGCACTTCCGGTTAGTAGATTTTGACGAAAATGTTCCTGTAACATCACATGCATATGCCAACCTTAAATACGTAATTTCAGTATCGTACAGCTTTCCGTTTTTGAGCTAGAGTGATCGCAGACACACAGATCATTTTGCGAGACTTGGTCATTTGGACTCAGGAGACCTTAAAACATGTATTTCCGTCGAAAACTCGAATTCGAAAATTTTCACGATCGCAATACTTCCCCTTGCTATATACTTCGTATATAGGTAAGGGAAAGTAAAAATATGTTATCAAATTTCTACAACAATTCTTTATTTAAACACCAAAATTAAAACATAATTAATTTCACATTAAACTCCCATTTGAACTATTATAAAATTAATAATTAATTATATTAGTAGCTAAGATATATTCTTCTGGGATATATCCAATACGACGGAATAAATAATACCCTTAGGAAAATAGGAACATTAAACAATTATTAGTAATGATGATACAAGCGAAAACTGCCACTAAAATGTTCGAACAAATTCTCACAAACAGCCTCCCAATAAACATTTTAGAATTATTTGTAATTGTTTGCGAAAATTCCAGTCATGCAAAGAAGCCTTTCGAAGTGATTCTGAACACATTGTAATAATTATTATCTCTACACAAATTGTTTGACCTTTTTGAAATTTCAAAATTTTGGCATTCTTGTAATGATTTTCTAACGGAATTGTGTGATAATAAAGCTATGTCGTATGTTATGTGAAAACTACAGTTTAAAACCCTCTTTCCCACTCAAAATAAATAAATAAAATAAGATTTAAATAGAAGACTCAATTTTACTGTTACTGAAATTATTGCAGCAAACCACTAAGGCACAAAGGACTGAGAACACAGCGTATTTTTAATACTTAAGTGCTTGTTCTTAAAATCGAAATTATTTTCTTGTAAAGGGTCCCCGATAATCTAATAATGGACCACAACATCGAGCATATCCGAAAAGTTAAAATAAATCGGTACTTGAATGAGCGGTCCTAAAATCGATAGGATTTTCATAAAAAGTGCTTCCGATTACATAGTGTTGAAACTCAATACCGAGAATATCCGAAAAAGTTAAAATAAATCGATAAGTGAGCTCGTGATTTTAAAATCGATTGTATTTTTATAATAGAGGCCTCCGATAACCCTGTAATGGACCTCAATATCGAGAATATTCGAGACGTTAAAATGAATGGATACAAATCTCACCTGAAAACAAGCTGCATGAAAAAACACAATTGGTGATTTAAATAACCATAAACAACATAATTATGTATAGATGATTAATATTAATTTATTGAACTAAAAAAAGGTTGAATATGACTTGGAACTTGGAAATGCTATTAATTATTAAATAATTATAATTATTAATTCATTAAAATTATTACATTATTCGTAAAATGAATAACAATACAGATTTGCTCTGTATTTCGATAATAATCTCTTCATTTCATTTTATACACTCTATGAACACAAACTGGCTTGAGATGCACTTTGCCCGCAACAGCAGGCTGTAAACAGCATGCTCCCCACCTATCTGATACAGGACAGATGCATTCATATCAATTTTGCAATTGAAAACGCTGCACGCCAGTCCCCGCTGCACGCTCTTCGCTCAGGCCACAGCCTAAGGAGTCCTAGGAACACGCTGACCTGCAGCGCCGGAGCATTAGTCTACAAAATTTATTACGCTATATCTCACCTAGTACTACTCCGATTTAAATGTTTTTTTTTGTTTTGTAGGGAATTTCATCGCCTTTCGATTAATCATAACAGAAACAAAAAAAAAATTGTTTAACAAATGTGTGTTATTGAAAATAATACACCCAAAGTATTTATATAGTTTTTTGTTTTTTACACTTATTATTTTTATTGAATTATGATTCCAAAACACCTTACATTTTCCCTCTATCTTTATAAATTTCAGCGTTATGGGCTTATAAAATGAAGCTCATAAATTATGAGCTTATACAAACAGACGGATGGTAATGTAGAGTGATTCTGGAGTGACGTGTGACATTGCTGCCGAATCTCAAGAAAATCGGTTCATCAATCTCGGAGAAAAGCCACGGGCGGCGTACGAGGTACGGCGTACGGCGGACGGCGGACGGACGGATTTTTTTGTATTCGATATTTGGATTTAACGTAATTTGAAACGTAAAACCTCAAATTTTTAAGGGGTTAAAAAAAAAATGTCTTGGTCGATTACAAAGTTCTATTATTGAAAATAATAAACCAAAATATAGTTTTAGGTAAAAGTATCACTTCTAGCTTGCCAATTTTAGTCAAAATCTAGAATGTTCTTTATATTGGTATGAAAGTCTTATGTACCAAATTTGAGATGTATTACATTAGATTTTAATATAATTTTTGATGAAAGTTCATTATGACCTTCAAGTAAAGTAACACTTCCGATTATCAAGTAGTGACCAAAAAGAAATTTGCACAACTCTACAATCCGAGATACAAAATTTAAACTTTGTGCGGATAATCGTTTTTGAGTGATGCGAGATACGAACGAGCATAACCGTCACGACGAAACTAGCCAAATTCGATTCAGAGACGGTCAAAATGGATATTTCCATTGAAATCTGAAAATTTTCCAGATTGCAATACTTCCTTTATAGAGTACAAGGAAGAAAAAATGGTGTACGAGATGAGGAATATATTTTTGTGGCATAAAAAAAACATTGCAAATGATGTAACGAAAAATTATTACAAAAATTTGAAAAATGAAATTGATTACAGTACTTGGGACTAATAAAAAAAAAAATTATATGCTCAACTTCGATGTCTATAAATGACTCATTACTAATGAATAATATTGCATATCTGATCATATTGCATATTTTTTGCTATATCAAATCAATGCAGTTTTTTCTCTTACCTGTATTTGTACTGAGATAAAAGTAAACTTTGAATGGTATAAAAAAAAAATAAAATAAAATAAATGCAAACAAAACTTTTCACTGATAGTTTATCTGGTGTGATATAGAATAAGGAAATATACGGTATTATTTGTTCAATAATTAACTGCAAAATTGATGGGTTGTGAAAGATAGCAAATTCCATTTCGAGCTATAGAATATACAAATATAAAACTGAAGTAAAACATTAATTTTATTTACATAGTAAGAAATTTGAATAATACTGAATGCATCCCAAATAATATTTTAATTATAATAACTTTAATTTTTTCGCTAAATCCATTAAATACAACCAGCTAAAATGTGCTTTATCTTTATCTAAGTACATAATACATTTTCCAACAGTAACAACCCATCGTGGTAATAAAGTAAAGTTTTACCGTTTCCTCCAAAACAGCTTGTAACATTTTTTAATTTATTCTGATGGAAGTAAATCAGACAATTCATCGGCATCATGTTTTGTGACCCGTGTTTCAACACATGAAATCAAACTCCATAAATCGCTCCTGCCATTTCAAACTATCAAATGTGAAAAACAGCGACTTTCATATTCGTAACCTTGAAACGCACAAAGTCTTGAATTCCTAATCCTCAAGGTTTGACTCATTAAGACTTTTGGATTCGAGTATTATAGGTTATATTAGGGGTTAGGTATATTGCCACAATACACGTGCCTCGCCCAGTGCGTTTTCAAAGTTACGAATATAAAATTGCATTTTTTCACCTTAGATAGACGAATCATGCAGCGTACATTAAATTCCCCGCGACAGCCTTCGCCAATCATTTCTGTATGAGAATAACCATTATTTGAACAATGTCGTCACTTAGCTCATTTCTAACGAACCCACTGTTTCATGTATACGCTGAGTTAACAAATGCCATTGACCCAGGAAATATTTGTTGTTAAATAATGTTTACAACCCAGGAAGTCACCGTTGTCCTTCCTCGTTGTCAGCATTATTACAAGTTCTATTTCCTTGATCATCCCTTCTCTTATTGTATGTATAAAAGCCTATCTGAAAAGAACAGTAGCATAAGCTGTAGCAGTAGCTATGGCAGTTGCTGTAGCAATATAGCAGTAGCAATCACAATGTAGTAGCCAGTATCTAGAATGTAATATTAGAATATAAGATAGAATGTAAGGTAGAATAAGGTAATGTGAGACATTCTCACTATGTTTAGTATTAAGTCTAATTATAATATCTTTAGAGTCTATCTGTCACTCAGTAGCCTCTTTATATGTATATATATATATCATGTAACTTGTAAACTGTTTAATAAAGTTATTTTTAAAGCTTACACTCATCGACTTTGTTAACTGCTGTAAGATCAGTGTAGATCGGTATACTTCATCTGGGTTCTTGGCCTCATTCTTACCCTTTTCGGAACTCAGTAGTTCCGACTTAAACGAAATATGATGTAAACGACAGTCCATATAGTAAAGTGAAGTTATTAAATGGTACATTAAATCGAAGTAGTAGCATGTAAGAAGCTCCAGACTGCTCCGTGGTATCGAGCATCGGATAATTCTCTTTTTTAAACACTTTTAATTTTGGAAAAACTATTGCCATTGATGATTTTAAGGTTTTCGAGCCTTTTGAATCAAAAAAAACAATAACGGAAAACACCGGTTATTATTGGTTGGGACCGACTTGAACGATCACAAATGTGTTGCTGCAATGCGGAGTGTCTCAGCAATCAAAATAGTTTTAAAGGTTTTCATCAATATTTTATGAAGAAAATCTTATAATATGGAAGATCAAATATTGAAACTATATACTTAAAAAAATAGTCTTTATCAATGACTATGTCATTTTTCTCTGATAAAATTTCGAATACTTGTAAAGAGACTCTTTGTGACACACTGTATGAATATTGTGTTGAGAAACATAAATGCTCACATCGGTATAACATAACTTAAGTCATTGTAAAATTAATAGCTATTGACAGAACTGTCTAGCTACAGCAATTTCGCATCTTATTATATATATTTGTCCGGTGCCTGAAGTGTGTGAAACGATTAATGCGCTAAAATTTCAACCTTATAAGAACCGGATTCAAGTTGCATTGCACCGGAGCGATAGGTGACAGGCGGTTTCTATATGGTGACAATCAGGATTGAAGGTACCGAAACAGTCTATAACCTTATACACTTGTAGGGTTCAGATCAGGTTTTACCATTGGCACTTGTTGATATTATTATTTACTTTTCGATATATCTTTTTTTAAATGTGTGATGACATCGATGTTGACTTTCTCATTTCACTTGTGTAACCAAGACCAATGAATGCTTTGGGATAAAACCCTGGAAAAATATATAAGATATAAAGATAGTACCTAAATATTAATTTTATTATTATTATATATTACATGTTATTATTACACATATTTCTTTTAAAACTCTTAGAAATTACCTCATTTTTTTTTTTTAAATGTTCTATTAGTATTAGGTATTACATATATTATCATAGCTTATTTGCTTTAATTTCTTGAGAAGTCTTTTCAATTTAATAAATAAATGTCAATTTAAAACTTCCAATATAACATTCACTTTTATTTTTTTATTATTCATGTTCATGTTTAGGGAAAACCATTCCATCTTCAAAACTTACATTCTCTAATTGAATCCCTTCCTCTTGTCATTTTTACAATACAATATCTTTCACTTTTATATGAAATCAAATGAAAAGTAATTTTTTCTCAATAACATTTGCCTGGCTTATTAAATTGCACAGCTGGACATGGGCCATTGACCAACAATTAGTCTAACAGCTTTCTATTTTTGGTTGCATTTTTTAAATCTTTATATCTATCATTTCATAGAGATGGATATCCTTCTACCAAGGAAATTAAATTTTCACTATCTCAATCAGAGAATTTTTTGGCATTTTTAAATACTAAATTAACAACTGAAGGAGCTTCAATAACGACCAGAAAAAATATTTGCCAGATTCGAGCGATGATCGATCTTTAAGGATTTTCGCAAATGCCGATTCCCCAAACTCTCCCACCATAATCGTTTGTACACAACAAAGCCTAAACTAATTCACTTAGTTGTCGTGAGAGATCACTTCTCACTACCAGAAACAAATAAGGAACTTCTGGAATACTGTTAAGGCTAAGCGGAGAAAGTCATTGATATATATAATTCAATGGACCATTTAGATAGCTCTAATATTATTTCATTTGAAAAAAAATTGGCTCACTATAAAATTTACAGTTTCTCTGCCACGAATAATGTTTTTATATTCTTATAACACTTTAAACACAGCCTTAAATATTCAAATTAAATTTTCATTTACTATGATGTCCCGAGCAAGGCTGTGTTCTTAATCATGTATATATTATGATGCACATATTCAAATTTTCGAGAAAATCTAAAAATACAAATTTTTGTCTAAACATTTTGCCAATTCCCTTCAATCTTTTTTATAGATTCATAAAATCGTCCGTAAATCATGAATCCTTTGAACGATTCAAACCAAATTTGGGTAATCGGAAAAGGTTCCTAAACTACGCGATTTGCTTTAACCGTGGTGTTTTAGGACTAACGTTATCCGCAAAAAAAATTTTTTTTCAATTTTTTTGTCACATTTTTTCACACAGACCTTCTAAGGTAATGCAATGTTGTATATATGAATGGAAAGAAGAAATAAGCCTCTTTCTAACGAATCCAAGAACGTCAATATCGGATTCACTGAAGACGAGTTCACAGAGCCCCAAATCGGAACGTAATTTTGTGGCTTAAAAACTCCCCTTGTAAGTCAAATTATTTATTTGTTGTATTTATTTAAAGTCTTATTTTTATAGGGACTTAAAAAGTGCTCATCTGCTGTAATTATTATGAATTTTTAAAAAGTGGAATATATTTTATTACTAAAAATGACAGCAGGAGAATAGGTTTGAAACCAGCTTTACTCCATAGTGTAGTACATTATTATTTAGAAGTAATTCTATGTGTAATGGTAAAAGCTTCAATTGGAATAAATTTCACATTTCAATCTTTATAGTTTAGAAAAGTAATTAATGAACGACAATGAGTAACTGAATGAATTTTCCTGAGGTGACAACACTGCTTCAAAATAGTTATTATCAATTATCATTATCATACCACTTTTCCTGCTTTTAATATTTCTAAGATCTAAATAAATAAGTAGTTTTAATACAGTAGTCTTACCTTCCTCATGTGATAGAATGTATTACGGTCTAGAGTGCTCAGCGTATTTTTTTCAACTGACGCAAATATACTTGAGATGTCTGGGTTTATGTGATGCAACAGTTTGATAAGGAAAACACTTTAACGAGTTCGATTGTAACGGGTTACACAAAGACCTGCCATCGGTTTCAGTAACAAGACGAAGGAAGTAACTTTGATCGATCAGATAACCCAAAACCATTGTTGCCGAAAGGCAAGATAGGGTATAAATAAATAAAATAGATTGATCAAAAGGAATATTTTCAATTTGCGATTGTTAATTTGTGTCAATCAAATTTTTTCGTAAAACGTCATATTTTCCTCACAACCAATTATGGTTTAATCTCATGTTTTTCTCGCCGTATCTTGTTTCAGATTGGATATTAGAATAAGTGGGAAGCATATCTATTTAGTTTCTTGATTGTCAAGTCCTCATGTTCTCAAAGAACTAATGATAAGATATAATTTCACCCAACGTTTAATCCAAAAAAACGTTTTCAGTTTTCAAATGAAGACTTAGGATGTTTAGTTTTCTACTACCGGAGGGAGGAGGGGGGAGCAAAATGGAAATAAAAATTGAACTCAATTTTAATCCGCCTGAAATTATCATACTGCGCACGAGCAAATATTTTTAACAAATAAATTTACCGATGATTATTTATCATTTATCATTTATTCATGAAATGGTTATTTATCATTAGTAACGTAGGTTGGTCTTGTAGAAAATCTATTCATGAGTAGATATAGACTCAATAGTCGTTGTATAAGATCCGAGAACCGATAAATTGATTAAATTGGATGAAATTACTCAAACCATCCTATCAAGGCTGTTAGCGTTGGCATTTTCTTCTTCAACAAGCACGTACTAGAAAACCTAGCTGTTATTTTTCTGCTATAAAAATACTACTCATATGTTTCATTTCTTGATTTCAATATTTTGGGAGGATTTGCAAGATCCGTAACACATTGAAAACAACCCTGTTTTTAACTTTTTACTTCCTTGTATGAAGTAAAGGAAGTATTGTAATCGCGAAAATTTTCGGTTTTCGGATTTCAACGGAAATATCCATTTTGACCATCCCTGAATCCATTTTGACTAGTTTCGTTGTGGCGTCTGTAAGTACATACATTCGTTCGTATTTCGCATAACTCAAAAACGGTTAGTCGTAGAAAGTTGAAATTTTGTATTTAGGATTGTTGTGAAATCTAGTTGTGAACCTCTCTTTTTGGTCACTGCTTAATCACCGGAAGTGGTACTTTACTTGAAGGACATAATTGATTTCCATCACAAATTATGGAAATCCATTAATCCATCAATCCATTAAAATACTTTGCAAAACTTCTCAAATTTGGTATTTATAACTTATATATCGATTTAAATAACATACTAGATTTTGGTCTAAATTGGAAAACCGGAAGTGGTACTTTACTTGAGGATCATAATAGACTTTCATAAAAAAATATATTAAAATATAATATAAAACATCTCAAATTTGGTAAATAAAAATAAAAAAACTTTTATATTGATGTGAATGTATTTACTATATTTTGGTTAAAATTGGTGAGCCGAAAACTTTACTTGAAGGTCATAATAAGCTTACATCAAAAATTACATTTAAATTAAATACATAAATCATATGTTCCGGTAATAAAGCTTACAAATGCAATTTGGTTTCCAATCCAATTAAACATTTTGGTTTATTCTTTTCAATAATAGACCTTTGGAATCGACTAAGGAAAAAATGTTTGTAACCCCCCCTCAAAATTTGACGTTTTACGTTTCAAGATACGTAGAATCCAAATATCGAATAAAAAAAAATCCGTCCGTCCACCGCCCGCCGTACGCCGTACGCCGGACGCCGTCCGCGGCTTTTCTCCGAGACTATTGGACCGATTGTCTTGAGATTCGGTACCAATGTCACAGATCACCCCGGGATGATCCTCGGAACTCGACATTACCATCCGCCTGTTTGTTTCAAAATGGCGGCCGATTAGAGATCTCATAAGCCCATAACTCGGCCATTTATAAAGATAGAGAGGAAATGTAAGGTGTTTTAGAATCAGCATAACAGGGCATTAAAATAAGAAAAAACGAAAAATAAAAAAATCTCTATCTGTATTCAGTATATTTCGAAAACACTTTTTTTTTATATTCCCAATTTTACAGTATTTCGGTAAATATTAATTAAACCTATGAATTTTCTTCATTCTCAGTCTCCATCGTGCCGTCAGACGTGGAGTAATCTCGGACCACCTTCTGTAGGGATCATGGCAACAGCCCTTCTCGTCATCTCTACAATGTTGTTTCCTCTAGCTCTACCAAGTATCTTCATATATCCATCATAGGTACTTCGAGGGCTGCCAACTGTTAGTGGTTACGAGGGCGAGCTTCAAGAAGCCATCTCGCCTTTCTTTTTCACCTCACCTGTACACTTACCCAAACCACTTGAGCAACGTTCTATTTCTGATGGGTGGTATTTCCAGGTTCTCTCTACTATTTTTATTGCGGACCCGGTCCATCTAGACTTCCCAGCAATTGTCCTTAAGAAACTCATCTCCGCTACTGTAACGTTGCTACTGTTTTTCAAATAGAAAGAAAAATGAATTTGAAGATTCAGAGGTTAGCTTCCATGCTGATATCTTACTTGCCAGCGAAGGAAGTAGATATTTGTATCTTTCTGTTTTATTCTTCTTTGGCTTATTTCTTTACTTCCTTTAGCTTCCTTAGTCTTTCCTTTTTTTTTTTCCTTTTTTGCATATCAAATATTTCCTCTGCATCATTTTACATCACAGCCTACTTGCATTGACAGAGTTTTTTAAATTAACACTCCCAGTTCAGTACTCTCACGTCGATCATCTTGTGAAAAACTTCAAATTTCTTTCCCTTCGGTGCCTACTGCTTAATTTTTTTTACTTGAACAGAATAGAAAGTTTTGAAATATTACTAAGTGGAAATAATAAACCATTGTGTAATAATTTGCAGCGTTTTATTACTTGTTTTAGGTGTTAAAATTTAGTGTAAAATACCGGTTTTCTTCCCTATTTTTGTGTGTGTGTGTGTGTGTCAATAGATGGATGTCGGGACGCCGAGTGTTGTTTTAGAGATACTGCGATCTTCGGAAACTAGTAACCAAATTCAGGATCACTTTTTGAGCCACCGATTTATAGTTTGATAGGCGTACAAGGAAGTCATTTGTTGTCCACATCAGATATTTTTCTTACGGAAGCATATCTGTATGGAAGTGTTAATGATAGAACTACCTTTTTAACAGAGATTTCATCAATTTTATTTCATAATAGATATGTATTTTTGAAAAGTACATTCATAAGACAATTAACTAACTAACTTTAAATAATAAATAACTTTTTTAGTCACTTACCTTTAGAGAAATTTCTCAATCAATATTGCTCATATTGACGGTAAACAAGGCGATATTTGAGCAGCCAACAAGAGTAAAAGTGACAATTTAATTTGACAAACAGATTTTATCATTGTTTTCATGACTGCTAGTATTACTTCTGCAGTAATAAAATTTTAATTATAACAACGCTTTTCGCCGACGAATCAACGAATATATTTATGATAGCTTCTAAATACAAACGATTTTCCTAGACCTATTTTAATTGGTTGTTTATTCTTGGATGGAAGGGAGTATTTGAGCTTAACGCAGGAGTCTACTGGGATAAGCACGAAAATCAGTATATTTCGAAAACACTTTTTTTTTATATTCCCAATTTTACAGTATTTCGGTAAATATTAATTAAACCTATGAATTTTCTTCATTCTCAGTCTCCATCGTGCCGTCAGACGTGGAGTAATCTCGGACCACCTTCTGTAGGGATCATGGCAACAGCCCTTCTCGTCATCTCTACAATGTTGTTTCCTCTAGCTCTACCAAGTATCTTCATATATCCATCATAGGTACTTCGAGGGCTGCCAACTGTTAGTGGTTACGAGGGCGAGCTTCAAGAAGCCATCTCGCCTTTCTTTTTCACCTCACCTGTACACTTACCCAAACCACTTGAGCAACGTTCTATTTCTGATGGGTGGTATTTCCAGGTTCTCTCTACTATTTTTATTGCGGACCCGGTCCATCTAGACTTCCCAGCAATTGTCCTTAAGAAACTCATCTCCGCTACTGTAACGTTGCTACTGTTTTTCAAATAGAAAGAAAAATGAATTTGAAGATTCAGAGGTTAGCTTCCATGCTGATATCTTACTTGCCAGCAAAGGAAGTAGATATTTGGTAGAATACAACATTGGTCTTCCTCTCTTTTTAATCAACCCTCGAATCATTTGTGATCATATTACCTAACTAGTCAAAATTATCTACCGCCACTAGATAAGATTTTCGTATAAACTTTGAATATGACAGAGAACATACAGATTGGTCTGTTCTTATATTGGTATGTCAACCCTACAGCCTTGCCTTGCTATTTTCATTCTTTCAATAGCTACTTCTAACTCCTCCTTCCTATGCAGGGGCATACGCAGAATTATTTTTCAGAGGGGGATGTAAATGATTTTTCGAGAGAAGTGGAGGAATTTAATAGGCAAATAATCATCTAAATGCCTATGATCGCCAAATTTGGTGTAAGATTTAAGGATAAGCATAAAAATTAGATCAAAAACTATTGTTAAAATTACCAAAAATATAACTCATAAGACAAATCTTATGTTGGTGGGTATAAAAATTAAATTGTTTCGTATGTTTCGGGCAGTGGGGGATTTATCCCCTCTCCCTGCGTACGCCACTGTCCCTATGCTATCATTCATGCTTTCTGATTGTTCAGTTCTTCGTTTTTGCCTATACATGCGCTGTATTTAGTGCTCCAATCTGTATTCTTACATTCAGAACTTCTCCTGGTGATATTTCCTCCATATCTCTAGGATTTCATTTCTACCATTCACAAACCTGCCTTCTTAATTGTAGATATTTTTCCTTGCCCGACTTTCCCCGCTTAGCCTTAACAGTATTCCAGAAGTTCCTTATTTGTTTCTGGTAGTGAGAAGTGATCTCTCACGACAACTAAGTGAATTAGTTTAGGCTTTGTTCTGTACAAACGATTACGGTGGGAGAGTTTGGGGAATCAGCCTTTGCGAAAATCCTTAAAGATCGACCATCGCTCGAATCTGGCAAATATTTTTTTTAGTCGTTATTGAAGCTCCTTCAGTTGTTAATTTAGTATTTAAAAATGCCAAAAAATTCTCTGATTGAGATAGTGAAAATTTAATTTCCTTAGTAGAAGGATATCCATCTCTATGAAATGATAGATATAAAGATTTAAAAAATGCAATCAAAAATAGAAAGCTGTTAGACTAATTGTTGGTCAATGGCCCATGCCCAGCTGTACAATTTAATAAGCCAGGCAAATGTTATTGAGAAAAAATTACTTTTCATTTGATTTCATATAAAAGTGAAAGATATTGTATTGTAAAAATGACAAGAGGAAGGGATTCAATTAGAGAATGTAAGTTTTGAAGATGGAATGGTTTTCCCTAATAACATGAATAATAAAAAAAATAAAAGTGAATGTTATATTGGAAGTTTTAAATTGACATTTATTTATTAAATTGAAAAGACTTCTCAAGAAATTAAAGCAAATAAGCTATGATAATATATGTAATACCTAATACTAATAGAACATTTAAAAAAAAAAAATGAGGTAATTTCTAAGAGTTTTAAAAGAAATATGTGTAATAATAACATGTAATATATAATAATAATAAAATTAATATTTAGGTACTATCTTTATATCTTTTTTATTTTAGGGTTTTATCCCAAAGCATTCATTGGTCTTGGTTACACAAGTGAAATGAGAAAGTCAACATCGATGTCATCACACATTTAAAAAAAGATATATCGAAAAGTAAATAATAATATCAACAAATGCCAATGGTAAAACCTGATCTGAACCCTACAAGTGTATAAGGTTATAGACTGTTTCGGTACCTTCAATCCTGATTGTCACCATATAGAAATCGCCTGTCACCTATCGCTCCGGTGCAATGCAACTTGAATCCGGTTCTTATAAGGTTGAAAGTTTAGCGCATTAATCGTTTCACACACGTCAGGCACCGGACTAATGTCGCCGGATTAGAACCGCATCTCATAAAACCGTATGAAACGGGCCTAAATTGTGTTGGCCCAAAAACTGTGTTGGGGTTAGTAACAAAAAAAAAAAAAAAATGAACTGTTATTTACGAGTATTTTTCACATTATTCAGTTATTAGTATATTTGAAAGTAAATACTTCGTAAAACTGATCTTAATATTGATCTGTTTGTATTACATTACATTATTTCATAAACTAGTATAGTAATAGTTGCACCATAATAATAATAATACCTTTTATATGTACAAACTGTAACTATAACAATGGAAATGTGTACTATTTGAGTCATGCGCAAATAAAATTACTTTTTTTGCCTGCTTTTTATCGGGAACAAAATTATATGAAAAGCTAGAGTAGGTAAGTTTCATCAGAATCGTTATAGCCGTTAAGGCGCAATAGTCTATAGAAAAACAGGTTTTTATGCTATTGCCTTAGGCTTGGAATGTCTTTACACTACAAAATAAAAACAAAAGAGCCACGAAATCGATCCATACGTTGGCGAGTTAATCATGTGTTTTTAGTTTTTTTAATGTTTGTTTTTGAATATTTATATGAGATGTATGAGAGTATTTTTTAAAATTACTTAACGTTAATTTGATTTGAATTTGAATCTCTTTTTAAAAAGAAATTTTCCAATTACTATATTATATAAAATTTAATGAATACCTTGGGTGTCCACAGGAGGGGGGAGGGAGGAGGGCTACGCGTCGTCCAAATTTTATTGGGTAGGGGAGAGGAAGGAAGATGGGGCGAAAATGGGGTTTTCCAGAGGTACGCGGTTGTTTGAAGAAGAAATAAAAAAAAACAAAAAAAAAACACCAAAACTAAAATTATATAAGTGGTGGTCCAGTCAAATTAAATGCTTGTTATAGACGAAAATTTTGGTACATCCTAGTTTATTGGGTCTCTAAACATGAATCTGAGATTTTCTGACAGATATTTTGCCCGAAACCAAGATTTTCATTACATTCAACTACATGAATGTAAACATAATGTTTTGCCCTTTATGTCCATAACATATTTCTCTACTATCAATCTTTAAGCCGCTATAGCCCGCTGAAAATGAGGCCAAATTCCAAAAAAGTGGCAAAAACCCAATATAAATTGGGTATATTTCTATAAATCCTAATTTCTATAATCCGATTTCTATAAAAACTCTCCAGGGTTATGCTACTTATGACTATGCATGATATTAAATTTCTTGGAATACTCATAAAATGCACATTAATATTTGTTGTATCTGAACAAGCAGAGGCCCAACAAATTTATATTCTTTAGCTGTTCCTTGTTGGATTTCAGTTAAAAAAAATTTCTACCAGAAAGCGACAACGTCCATCCAATGCACACTGTTAACAAACGACATTTTTAAAAAGCATATCATATTCTCACCCTCTTCGATCAATATAAATAGATGTTTGTGAAAACACTTTCCGAAAACCCCGTTCTTGCTGCAATTTTGAGTGTTATCCAAAAATCACGGGTTACTTATTAGAGCAAACGGAGAAACATTCCTGGCTAAATTGTATGTGAACGGGCGTATACAGAGAGTCTTGCCTGAAGACTGTCCCCAAAAGATCTGAAGGATCATTATTAAATTGTGGGAAAGAGAAAAAAAGAAAATTAAGTTAGAAAAAAAAGGGATTGGGAGACTATTTTTACTTCAAAATAGGTATTTAATTTTTAAAATTGTTCAATTAATGGTTTTTAATTTATCGATATTAGTAGAGTTTTAGGATCTTGCGATGGCTTTTGAAAGCCTGTACTAACTTCGAGTTATATTGGAAGTCTCAACTAAAACAGACCAATGACATTATTAAGAAATCAACAATTTTAACAAACAGAAATATTATGCGTTATGTAAAATTTTTATATCGGCCGAAACGATATCGTCAGGGAACCAAACAGCTCTACATGAACTTCTACATCAATGTCGAAGATGTGCTGAAATCACGACAATGAAAACCGTAGCATACAGCATCAAAACAGCCGAATTCGTTTCAAATTTTCAAAAAATTTCTTTAAAAGGGATATATTATAAACTCTGCTCCTGAAAGGTTCAAAACCTTTACTGTTCGTCCCATTTTTTGAAAAATATAATGAGCTGAATTCTAGCCCATAAATCCTCAAAACACTCAAATTTTCATCAGATTTTTAAAAATCTCTTGAAACGGGCAACATTAAAGCTAAATATTCTGCTTCAGAACACGCAAATCTTGGTCCGTTTTTTATCAATTTTCTTGGAAAAAGCGTCATAACCAGCCGAATTCTGTTTTGATTGTTTTTCAAGTTTTTTAAAACGTATTAAATTATAAAGAGTTGAATTCTGCCCAAAAAATCTACAAAGCACATGTTCTCGTCCGACTTTTTCAACAATTTTTCTTGAAATCGGTGTTATTATAATAAGTGAAATTCTGTTTTAAAACGTCTCAGCAAACTCAAATTTGCGCCCGATTCCCAAACGTTGAATTGAATAAAGGCGACATCAAATAAATTATCTATATTTCAGATATATCAGCTATATTTCTCTAGGACCGGCCTTCCTCCTGAAGAAATTCCTGCGTACTCCCTACTATATGATTAAGGTAAGAGGATTGCACCGTATTTGAACCAACTCGTAACATTCGTATTGTACTAGAGATAAGCGATCAGAGGCTCATCCAAAGTAGCTGGTGGCATGCAGGTGCACCAAAACCTCCGGAAAAAGCTGTGGTTGCGGAAAAGCAGGCCTTGGTTATTGCAGAAATGTGTTGGTGGACAGAGACGAATACGATATCATAGACCTTCAGGCGGAACTGGGTTTAGACTTCTGTGGCCTTCAACGTGATACCCAGATCAAGATCCCTGTGGGGGGAACATAGAGGGAACCGAGAGGTTACAGTATAGAATGGGAAAGCATTTGACTAAGCATCCCCTTTGCCCCACATGTGGTGTTCTGGAGACAACTGAGCATTTTATCACGACCTGGATCGCATTTCAAGGCTAAGATGATGAAAAACCCAAGAATCTACGTCGTCACTGAGGAAGAATTTCCACGGTTGCTGAATGAAGAAACTTTCCCGCGGTTCAAGGAATTCATATATGGCTGGAAGGCGACGTTGGTACAACCTCACTACAATCCAGGTAATAGAAATATAAGAGGACTAGTAATGAGAAGACCATCGGAGGATGAGAAACCACATAAAAATGATCGGAAAATGACATCAGTGCAATACGGATTGCTGCCGAATCTCGTAAAGGCGAGGTTGGGATGAAAATAAATTTTCGAAATGTATATTTCAAATAAACGATCTTGAATATTTTTTTAAACATTTTGATTTGTTTAACATTCTTATAATTGCGTGCATAATTGATAAGTTGATCCTGATTTCAATAACAAAAGGCTATTATTCTGGTGCATGCGTACTAAAAGGTTCTTTCTTAAGTTGTTCACCTATAGCATCATCTTTTCCAGATCTAATTCCTGATTACAAGTGTCGTATATAACCCACTAATTCCATCCTTATTTATTCCTTGGTTCTATACATACAACAGATGACTCTGAGCAGCACTCGAGTATAATGAAGGACGGATCAGGGAATTTTAAGTTACTACTTTGACTAACATTTTAACTTTTTACAAACAAAAACCTATAAATATAAGTGAGGGTGTGAATGGTAGAACTCCTTACTTTCATTTTTTCACATTGTGATGTAGGTAAGTAGTTTTGCAGTTCACCGGTTGCTGGATGCAGAGAGTTTTATACCTATTAATTTTTAAACGTAAGAAAATAAGGAAGGGAACCGTTTAGAAATATTTAGACTCTTCGCTCAGTGAGTTATAATTCCTGTCCTTCCTGTCTCGATTTTAATAAAAAACGGAAGTAAAGAGTTTTGCAGTTCACACCCTCAAGTTTATTTTAATAATTTGTCTTCGTGATTTGCATCATTTTAAATACTTGTCTTGAAACACAATGTACATGCACAATAGGTAATATTTACTTTTCATGCATTTAATGAATTCTTCATGGGTTTAACAGCATTTATAGTCACAAATTGGTTAACTTGGATAGTTTTTATGAAAATCGGACGTGAAGAGCCATAAATCGATTTTTGCCACTTTTTTATACTTCTTCAGTGCGCTCTAGCGGTTGATCGTAAAGACATTTTTTATGTACATAAATGTAGAGATTTTGTCTACTTTAATTTCGTATAAATTCGTCTCGAAAGAAACTGATAGTTTCCGAGATATTGATCAAAACAAGAAAAAACTGAAATATTTTGCAACAAAAACAAGGTTCCGGTCAAAATATCTGTCAGCAAAGCTCCGATACGTTTTCCGCGACACAAAAAGCTGGTGTAAACCAAAATTTACGACTACAATAAAACTTTTCTCTATTTTTTCACACATTGTATTATAAATAAAAATGAAAACATTGTAATATGTAAATAAATATAATAATAAGGGATTCACTTTAAAGAGGAGTAGCGGTAAGTTGACTTAGGGAGGGAAGGCACCTCTAAGCTAAAATGTTGATTTATTTAATTCACCTGGAGTTACTTCTTGTACAGAGTGATGAGAAAGATGTTCCATTTGATTTGTGATGTTTCTATAACGAGGGTCTTTCAATCCATCTTTCACACGGATTGGAAGATTCAACACGAAACTGAAGAACTAGAAGCTACTCGTATTTGGAATATGAACATGGGCAACCAAAATATAGCCTTCTGGCATTTCCCCTCACATGTAAATGATAATTCCTAAGCTTTGTTCAAACTGGAATGATTTTGATCTAATTTTTTTTTTTTTACTTTTACACTTTTTTTTGTAATAATGAATTTGTTTTTTACATTATATATTATTCCTATTTCATGTGTTTTATTATAAATAAAATTGCAATTAACATTTTGACTACGTAAAAAATGTCTGTTAATTAATTTACTTACCTTAGGATAACAATCAGACGTTGTTCAGCAGAAATTCGGCTCTTCAGATTGAAACTTTTTTTCGCCCGATATGGTTTCAGTGAAGTCAAAATGAAATTAACAGTTCAAATCGATATTTTAGCATATTCAAAAAATCGTCCAGGATCTTACTTGAGATTAGGAAAAAGGTTTTAATTATATTCTCCGTCATAATTGAACCTGCTTCAGTGTGCCTTCAATACGAAGAGTGGAGAGTAACGCACCGTACACAAGTGTAGCCTGTAATGAGAGTGCCGGGGAAGTTAGGAGGTGATGATGAGGATGAGATCTCGTTCTGAAGGACCTTGTTTTATTCTAGATGTGGGCAGAGAATTTCATTTGCCGATCCAGCTTAACACCGAGATAGACATTGGAGTAGGAAGGTGGCTGTTTCGCCCATTCGAAAGATTTTCGGTAGTCGATATTTCATCCAATATTGAAGAGCGAACATTACATAGACCGTTTTTGGGGTATTTACTCTCATGACCAAGTGTGCCAACTTCTGCGCAATAGTCTCATACGCCGATTCGACTTGATGGAGTGATCGAGTTCGGTTTAATTTTATTCGGCTATTTTATTATTTTAAAATCAAACATATATTATTTGATATTATTTAGGTATACTAGATATTATTTGAAACATGTTAATAAAAAAGTGGCTTTGGCAAAAATTTTCTGATTTCAAGTTTTAACTTGAATAAAGTTAAAGAAATATGACTTAATTAAAAAAAAAAAACACTTTTTTCTTTTCACCTATGGTTGTATGGGTAATAAAATCATATTTATAATGTATTAACTCAGAACTTAGGCCTGTAATATGCAAAAGAACAAAAATGTCATTTCAATTTTGTTAAAGGCGCTTAGACCCTTTTGCATTTCCACGCTTCATTTATCACAATCTTCTGGAACTCTGCAAATCATATCCTCAAGCTTTATTTTGTACTGGCCCAAAGTTGTCACAATAGAATCAGTAGCATTTAGGCAATTGAAATCCGTCCCGTCACGAGCCCATATCTCAAAAGATTCTGAAAAAGATAAATGAAAACTTCACTATTTTTAAAAATCTCAGTTTATCGTGGTTATGTCCTGTTGTTGAAAACCTAAAATCAGTGAGAAGATTCCTCACCTATGACGAAACATAAAGCCTATGCCCGTTAGCAAGCAATCTCAATAACTGCAGAACGAGTTTCAATAAAAGCCATCATTAATTTATTCATGTAGTGTGAAAAATGAAGAGGAGTCAAAAGGCTAAAAATGGCACGTTTGCGAGACGAAATATTCAGCTTTTAAATAAGTTACATATATTACCATATATTACTAGTACCATATTGATACTAGTTTTATAGTTCTATTTTGCTTTTATTTAGTTGAAATAATTGCAGGAAGGTACAATAAATGCCACTATCTTCCCTTGAAATCAAAATTATTACAAAACTTTGAACAAATTAAGCCTTTGGTTTTTGCAAAATATAATATTATTCTTACAAAAATATCTATACTTGACGAAAATTGGCCAAGAATAAAAACTAAACACCGTTTTTTTTTTTACTTTTATATGGTCTGCAAAAATCACAAAACATATTCTATTGATACATTAACAAAAAAATGCAAATTGAATTTTTATTGTTATTTTAACTAAATAATAAATTGTTGCAATTCATAATTATTTAATGCAATACTTATCGTTCGAACTTTACCTTTTTTAAAGAAGAAATAGTTGTAGCACCAGTGAAGTATCATGTAATTATTGAAGTCACCATGGATGAGGTTATACGATGAACTATAATAGGCTAAAAAATATATTTCACATTAATATAATACTCTAAATACGTACTTCAGAGAAATATTTAAACTAAATATTTCCTAACTGATTCTCGTGACTACTCTAACAATTCCTGATATTCCCAAGAGGACTTAAATATATTTTTGTGGGAAATAGTAATTATTCTTGCTATCTAATCTAGGTTTGTTAATGAAACTTGAATAACACACTAATCTTAAGATTCTCTCAAAAGGAAATATACTTTTGACTATCGTCGTTATTTTTATTTTCTTGTACGAAGTATTGTAAACGCGCAAACTTTCGGTTTTCAGACTTCAACGGAAATATCCATTTTGACCATCCCTGAATCCATTTTGACTAGTTCCGTCATGATGTCTGTAGGTATGTCCATACGTACGTGTGTATCTCGCATAACTCAACAACGGTTAGTCGTAGAAGATTAAAATTTTGTATTTAGGATTACTGAAAAATCTAGTTGTGAACCTCTCTTTTTAGCCACTACATGATTACCGGAAGTGGTACTTTACTTGATGGTCATTATTGATTTTCATCAAACATTATATTGAAATATAATGCAAAACTTCTCAAATTAGGTATATAAGACTTACATATTAATATAAATAATATAATAAATTTTGGTTAACATTGGCAGACCAAAAATGGTACTTTACTTGAAAATCATATTAGACATTCATCAAAAATTATATTAAAATATAATGTAAAACATCTCAAATTTGGTAAATAGGACTTGATGGGGAGAGCGATGTTATAAAACAAACATATGTCTCGACCCCGTTTCTACTAACTTTGAGCACAAAATAAATGAATAATGTTGGAAAAAAAATAGTTGAAAAACAGTAAAATAAATTAATTTTAATTTTGAAACGAGAAAATTACATAACAGTATAAAAACTAAACTCATTAATATAAACAAAAGGTGTCTTACAGCTATACATAAATTAAAATATTTATCCTTGAAAATCCTATTACTAATACAAAAAAGAAGAGAAAAAGGTAATTTGAAACTAACTAGTTTTGAAAAATAAATTTGTTTGATATTATAAATATTAATGTAAGTAATAAAATTAAACAGATATATCTCTATAACAATCTATAAACAAAATTAATTTTCCATTAAATCGTTTTTTTTGTTCAGTGAGAAATATTGGTCACTAAAAGAAACTAATAACCTATTTCACTTAATAGTTTAGTAGATTCACGGATCTCTTCAGGTTAATTAAGTTTGGTACCATCAATGTATGAATGGCGACGAAAAAAAAGTCTTTGTTACCTCGATAATCGTATGAATGGTGTATTGGAGACGAAGGCTTTATTTCCAACTTCCAATGACGCGAAGTATAGCTGGCAGCAGGTAGCGTCGATAGTCGGGCACTATGACAATCTCCAATAAAAAAAAAAAAAAGAAATGACGCTCGATGTGTGACAAAATGGTAATAGCTTCACAGTTATCTCTTGATAGTATCTAAATAATATCTGTATCGATGAAACAAATACAATATAAACTTACTTTTTCTCGTTTCAAACCAAACAAAAAAAAAAAAATAAAAAAAAACTTTCTATTCTGAAATTAAAATATTTGAAAGTAACGGAACAAAAATCAACTATAGTTCACGGCTTGAACAGGACTTTTATATCAATATAAATAATATACTAGATATTGGTTGAAATTTGTGAGCCGAATGGGGTACTTTACCTAAAGGTCATAATAAACTTAGATCAAAAATTAAATACAGAAATCATATGGTTCGATAATAAAGGTTACAAAAGCGATTTTGTTTCCACTCCAATTAAACATTTTTATTATTTGTTTTAAGTGTTAAAATTGAGTGTAAACTACTGGTTTTCCTCCCCATTTACGAGATGAACAATAAGATATAAGTTAAGTGGTTTCTTCTGCTTAAAATGTCGAAACTATCGATTTGCTATGCTTTATCTAGTGACATTGGCAGTTCTAATGTTGTCACGAGACCTCCAGAAACAAGAGCTTGTG
Source organism: Rhaphigaster nebulosa (assembly GCA_948150685.1). NCBI lineage: Eukaryota > Metazoa > Arthropoda > Insecta > Hemiptera > Pentatomidae > Rhaphigaster > Rhaphigaster nebulosa. Next base: position 103,106,053 of record OX411309.1, on the reverse strand, counting down.
CGTGTGTGTATGTCAATAGATGAATCTCGCGATGCCGAGTGTCGTTTTTGCTGCATATCTTCGGAAACAAGGAACTAAATTCAGGGTGACTTTTTGAGTCACCGATTAATAGTTTTATAGGCGTACAAGGAAGTAGTGTTGTCCACATCAGATATTTTTATGTGCAATTGCATGATGCTAAATTGTTATAATTACTAAATTTTAAAATCAATTAAATTGAATTATTGACATAATTATGACATGGTAGCGCTACTTTCAATCAATTATTGGTTGAAAGTTATATTTGTTAAGGTTATAAGTTATATACTAACGGAATGATTTTTTCTGTACTTCAATTTTGGAAGAATTTCGGTTGTCTTTCATACAATAGACTTTTTCTTTATGCCACCACAAAAATATACTCTTTTTATAATACTCGTCCTTCAGTTCATACTTATTATCATTTGTCTTGGATATCACAATATTTCGGCATTTCATGTTCAAATCAGTGTGTGATGCAGCCATAAACCATTTACCTTCTATCTGCAATAAAAAAAAAAAAAAAAATATATATATATATATATATATATATATATATATATATATATTATATATATTTTTATATATATTATAAATATATATATATTATTCACGCAAAATAATAATAATAATAATTACCTAGAAAGACCTGGCAGAAGGTCTAAAATGCAACCACCCACTAAAAATGGAGTTAAAAAATCGACGTATAGCCTCGGACGAACCTGGGAATGAAGCTGCACCAGGTGGAAATCTTCGACAGCTTCCTTCAGGGGATGGCGGAGCGAGTGGCGTCACCCTGCCGCAACGGACCACAAGACTGCAAGAACCGGCCACTAGTTTGAGTTCGGGCTTGGGCGAGACTATTTCTCCTCCCGCACGAACCCGACCACCGAGACCAAGAGGGGCCAGAAATGAACAAGGCTGTCATCCAGGCATATCTTTTGGCAACAAAATTAGAAACAGACAAGACAGGATACCTTAGCAGGATTCAACAGTATTGGCAGGAATCATACCCACAGATAACTATGAGTACGCAAAGGTTGAGTGATCAAGTTAGAGTTATCCGATCTAGAAAATTTCTCTCTGCTCTGGAAATGGAAAATATTAAAGCAATAATATCTGAGCGATTAGGGTTAGTACCTACTGTAAATAAAGAGCAACCGACTGAACCTCAACAATTAGAAATATCATTGACACTAGAGGCTGCTCCTTCTGAAGAAGAAGATGAAAAGATTCAAAAACTAATGCAATCATTGTTATCCCAGCATGTGCTTTATGAAGGAATGCCACATGATGCAAGACCATCCCTATTAGGAGTCCCTTATAGCTTTAATACACGGACAACTATGAAACAGTTTAATGAAGCTTTAAGTAAACTTGTTACTAATTACCCAGAAATGGATGTTGAAGCTGTTTGTCACTGGGCGTATGTTGCAGCAAGGGTCGTTATTATTGAACTTGGCTTTGAAGAACAAGAATCAAAGAAAGATAAATGCAAATCAACCATACCACGCTGGCAGAAAAGATTAGAAAATAAAATAGGCTCGCTCAGAGCGAATATTGGGGCAATCACAAGTTATATCAAGAATCCGGATGGAGCAAGTACAAGTTTAAAAAGAAAGATTGATGAAATAGTTGTACTACAATTAGGAATGGTGTTGGAATCTGAGCTTACCGAAAAATTGGCTTTACATGCTGATGTGCTGAAGCAAAAACTTGCAGTTTATGCAAACAGAAAAAGAAGATACAAAAAGTCGATGTTTCGTAAACAGCAGAACAAAAGGTTCATAAATAATGAGAGGCATTTTTATAGAGATATGTGAATGTTTCACTGACTGAAAATATAACTGATTATTGGAAAAAGCTGTGGGAGGACAATGCATTTCACAATGATGAAATCGAATGGTTGAGATAATGAATAATAATGAATTCCGGGATGTACCTGAAATGCCAGAATTTGACGTATCAAAGCAGGATGTAGTCATCGCAAAAAAGAAAATGAAAAATTGGAAAGCACCAGGCAGTGATAGAATTCAAAATTACTGGTTGAAAAATCTAACCTGTTTGCATGAAATACTAGCGACCAATTATCTAAAAATGATAAGAGGGCAGATAGATATTCCTAAAAATTTCTGTCAGGGCATTACAGTACTTATTCCTAAAAAACAGGAAAACCGATTGGAACCGCAAGACTTTCGACCAATAACCTGTGTTAACGGAGTTTATAAGATTTTAACCTCCATTCTCACAAGCAAAATTGAATTTCATCTGCGATCCAATAATTTGATCCCACTCGAGCAACTTGGTTGTAGGAAAGGAGCCCAGGGATGTAAAGAATTACTCATCATCGACTCGTTCATTGCAGGCCAAACGACCATAAATAAAATAAATCTGTCATTAGCATGGATTGATTACAGAAAGGCATTTGATTCAGTCCCTCACAGCTGGCTGTTAAAAGTCTTGGATATCTATAAAATACATCCACATGTTAAAGATCTTCTGAGGAAACTCATGAGCAGCTGGAAAACAAGAGTCAGGATGGGACATGATCAGCTGTCCGACCCTTTGGAGTACATTACAATTTCGAGAGGTATATACCAGGAAGATTGCCTCAGCCCCCTTTGGTTTTGTCTTGCGATGGCTCCTTTATCGATTTTATTAAATCGAGAGGGAAACGGATACAAAATAAAATTTAATGAATCAGATGCAGAATCAGCCATAGCTTTTACATGGACTTGGCTTTGAAGAACAAGAATCAAAGAAAGATAAATGCAAATCAACCATACCACGCTGGCAGAAAAGATTAGAAAATAAAATAGGCTCGCTCAGAGCGAATATTGGGGCAATCACAAGTTATATCAAGAATCCGGATGGAGCAAGTACAAGATTAAAAAGAAAGATTGATGAAATAGTTGTACTACAATTAGGAATGGTGTTGGAATCTGAGCTTACCGAAAAATTGGCTTTACATGCTGATGTGCTGAAGCAAAAACTTGCAGTTTATGCAAACAGAATAAGAAGATACAAAAAGTCGATGTTTCGTAAACAACAGAACAAAAGGTTCATAAATAATGAGAGGCATTTTTATAGAGATATGTGAATGTTTCATGCAATTTGAAGCTTCATATTTGAAGCTTTATGCAAAGAATTATCAGTTACAGTCTATGATAAAAACAGTAATCCAGTTTAGTGATTCAATACAGATGTCGCTTGGTATTGAGAAATGCGCTGTTCTTCATGTGATAAAAGGAAAACCAGTTATTTCTGAAAGTATGTTTGATGATGAGCTGCGGATTAAGCATCTTCAAAAAGAAGAAATGTACAAGTATCTTGGGATAGAACAACATGTTAAAATTGCGAGGAAGGATGTAAAAAATAACCTCATGGAATCATTAAAGAAGAGATTGAAGATTATCCTTGCAACATATTTATCCTCAGGATCGAAAATAAAAGCTATAAATACGTGGGTTATACCAGCCATATCATACAGCTTCGGAGTCCTAAAATGGTCTACAACATCTCTCCAAGAATTAGATAGACTAATACGAACGAGTATGACTGGGTCCAGAATGCATCATCCGACTGCATCCATCGCAAGGCTTTATCTGCCTAGAAAGGAAGGTGGGAGGGGTCTCACAAACATTGAAGAGGCGTGCCGAAAGCAAGAAATGGCCCTAGGACAGTACTTCAAACAAAGCGAGGTGCCATTGCATAAAATAATATGCAGTCTTGACCGGGGGCACACTGCCTTGCAATCAGTCTCTCAAGAAGTTGCGTCCAACATTATTGCCAACAGCGAACGACTGGAAGAATGGAAATCGAAAGCATTACATGGGAGATTTTATCACCAGCTCCAGCAAACTGAAATAGATAAAACTTTGTCTACTAGCTGGCTAGTTAGAGGAAGTCTGTTCCCCCAAACAGAAGGATTTCTTATAGCAATCCAGGATCAGGTCATAGCAATTAGGTCTTACTGGCGACACGTCTTGAAACAACAGAACGTATCAGACAAGTGTAGACTCTGTGCCAGCACATACGAGTCTATTCAGCACATAACTGGAGGATGCGGTGCGTTGGCTGGCACAGAATATCTCAAGAGGCATGATGATGTTGCCAAAATCTATCACCAGGCGATAGGACTAAAAAGAAAATCATTAAATGACTTGATGCCATATTATAAGTACAGTCCTAAAGAAATCGTCCAGAGGGTAGGGATACGATTGTATTGGAATCGTTTATAACAGACCATTCCGTGACCCACAACAGACCTGATATCGTGCTGATTGATGGTAATATGAAGACAGCAGAGATAATAGATATTGCTGTGCCGAATGATGGAAACACTAATTCAGTATGTGCAGAAAAAATTCGAAAATATCAAGCTCTAGCAGCTGAACTAAAAGATCTGTACAGACTGGATAAAGTGATTGTGAGGGCTATTGTGATCTCCTGCAATGGTCTGATATCAGTGTCCACTGTGGAAGCGACTGAACGGCTGGGCCTCTCGACGGCTGTTATAAATGAAGCCCAGAAAGCTGTGCTGTTGAATACCTCAAGGATTGTAAGGAGTTTTCTATACATACAATAAAAACGACTAAACAAACAGTGATCTGAGTGGTTGGAGTTGATGCTCCCCCTCTACAGGAAAAAACCTTTTTCGAAAGTGTCGAAAATTAAATAATAATAATAATAGTCGGTTAATAATAATAGTTTTTTCATAAAAAACTAAGAGGGGAAAAAATAGATGTAATTGCAATACCACCAACGGCAGAGAGTATGGAATCGCTCTGGAAGGGATTGTGGGAACAACCAGCATATCATGATGAAAACACCTCCTGGTTGCCTGAAATGAAGCATGAACTTGAAAGAACACCCTTGATGGCCCCATTGGTGATCACAAAGGAGCACGTAACTGCAGCCGTTAAGAAAATGCATAACTGGAAGTGTCCAGGAAATGATAACTTACAAGCCTACTGGCTGAAACACTTCACTATTCTTCATTGGAAGTTAGCGGAACTCTTCCAATCAATAACGGACGGATCGGTTGAAATACCTAATGAGTTTGCAGCGGGGATAACTTATATGATACCCAAGGAGGAAGGGCCTATTCATGGACCTAAGGACTTTAGACCTATTACATGTTCTTTTACCACATATAAGCTCCAGACATCGATCATTGCTTTAAAAATAGATAATCATTTGACCATTAATGAGCTCTTACCGTCAGAGCAATTGGGGTGCAGGAAAGGAGCTAGAGGTTGCAAGGAGCTATTAGTGATGGACACATTTATTGCAAATCAAGTTTGCAATAAAATGCGAAATTTATCAATGGTTTGGATTGACTATAAAAAAGCTTATGACACCGTACCACACAGTTGGATAGTTCAAGTCCTTGAATTATATAAAATTCACCCTGACATAATAAACCTCCTAAGCAAACTCATGGAATCGTGGAGCACTAAAATGATAGTAAGCAGTGGCCGCTCATGTTATAATACTGGAACTATAAAAATTTGTCGGGGAATTTACCAAGGAGATTCACTCAGTCCTCTATGGTTTAGCTTAGCTTGGTCACCATTAAGTCATATCCTCCGCAGCAGTAACATTGGTTACCAATTGAAAATAGGGGATAACAGATCCATCGTCAGCCATAGCCTTTATATGGACGACCTGAAGTTATATGCGAAAAATAGGAATCAGTTAAACAGCATGATGGAACTTTTGTCTAGGTTTAGTAATGCAATTAGTATGTCTTTTGGTATCGAAAACTGTGCTACACTTAATGTAACTAAAGGGAGAATAATGGACAGGAGTTCTTTACAATTTCATTCCGGAGAGACCATCAGGCACCAATCCCTAGGAGGATTTTACAAATACCTGGGCATTAAGCAAACTATTAAGGTAGCCAAGAAAGAGGTACTTGGTGAAATATGTAACAAGTTTAAAAAGAGGCTGCAGCAAATTCTCCGAAGTCACCTGACTGGTAAAAATGAAATATATGCCATTAATACATGGGTAATACCACTGGTAGGATATAGTTTTGATATAATAAACTGGTCCAATTTACAAGAATTGGACCGCCTGGTTCGCACAATGATGACGAATGCTAATATTCATCACCCAAAGGCGTCTATGGCTAGACTCTATTTGCCTAGAAAGGAGGGTGGCCGTGGTATTATTTCGATAGAAGACGCATGCCGAAAGCAAGAAAATTCCATGAAGGAATATTTTATGGCAAGCATGTCTACAATTAGCGGTAGAGAATTGTATGAGAGAATTAGACGAAGATTTCACTGCCCTTAATCTTAAAAACCGATGCTGCAAGAAATAAAAAATGATGATCAGTATAAGGCTGTGTGGAAGGAGAAAGAACTGCATGGGAGATTTTTTCATCAACTGCATGAGCCTGAAATTGATAATGAGCTCTCAGTTCATTGGTTAAGGGTTGGGCAACTTTTTGTGAGACCTTCAGTCTCACAAAAATCTGAAAGGACTCACAAAAGATCTGAGGATGAATAATAGCTATTCAAGATCAGGTTATTGCGACAAGGGCATATAGAAGACATATTCTGAAGGGAAATTCGGTGAAATTCGGTGGTTTTCAATCCAGTGAATTGTATTCCCAAAATATTCTTAAATTGTTACCGTAAAAAACAACTCTTTCTATATTCGATAATGTACATAATATTCTCCTTAAACTCTCAACACACATTCTCAGCCAACAATTGCAAGCAACAACAGTTGGAACCCTACGGTTGGAGCCCTTTATAGCCTATACCAGGGGTCGGCAGCCTTTTGGTGACAAAGAGCCAAATCTATATTGAAAAAAAAAACACAAAAAAAACATGGACAACCATAGAAGTGCCTGTTTTATCTTATTCTGTGGCACTTTGAATATTATGTGTAGAGGAATCAAAGGCTAAAAAAAATCGTATCTAAAATTTGGAATGTACTTTTACTAACTTTTACTACTTTTACTGAAAGTAATATATACTTTTACTGAAATATTTAATATTCAGAGAGTCACAAAATTTTCTAAAAGAGCCGCATGCGGCTCCGGAGCCTCAGGTTGCCGACCCCTGGCCTATACAGATATAGCCTTGGTAAATCATGAGACTTAAAACCAATTGTGATTCATTAGTTATTTGCTGCGGATATAAGTCAATGTATGGTGGTTTACATTTAAATTGCAATTCGAGACGTTACGAAGATCGTTGTGCATTTGCGAAGAGCGCCACTCCTAAGGGACAATTTAACCTCAACACGCAGTTCTTGGAGTGAGTTACAAGCGTGCAAACTTGAAAATAGGCATAAAAGCTAATATCACAACGAGGGACATTAAAAACTTTATTACAGTCTAGTGGAAGTTGAATGACTATAGTCTCATATTACTCTTTTAAGGTTGACAGGTTAAAATTATTCACAGTCAGTTATTGCATTAATTGCTTCATAGGCGAATCATTCCAAGATTTAGTTTATAGAATATGGAAAATGTGATGTTAGTTATCATGGCACGATATCTCCATTTTCCATGGTAGTCTTTCAAGCTGAAGTTTTGATATCTGTAGCCGTTCCCTGACAGCTGAAAAGTTGGGTGGAACAATCACGATCTACCCCAACAGCGAATTGGCAGTCAGTGCCAATGCACAATAGTTGATAATAACTCAATAATAATAACTATAAATTAACTATAACAATTAAATAACTATAAATAAATAATAGCTCAATAGTTGATATACCAATCAATCAACATAGTACAGGACTTTAAAGATATTCCTGTCAACTTTTCATGACTGGCTAAGGAAGTGATCTGAGATCCGCCCATTTATTGAGCCATTCTAATAGAAAATGCGGTACGACTTTTGGGCAAAGAGCCAAATTCTAGCAGCATAAGGAGAAACCTAAAGTGTTCCAAAGAGTTTTACGTTGGTGATTGCGGATTCAATAAACGTTTTCATACTTGGAAATTGGTAGAATCATCAATCTGCACACCGTATACGCTGGAAGATGAAAGGGAGTCAAATTCAGGAAAGGGAGCTTCCACATGACATATGATTTTGCCAAAATCCTCTCACCAATCAACTTACCTCAGCATAATTGACGACTTGTGTAACATTCAGTTCTCGGCATTTACAGCAGGCATGATTAGAAGGAACCAATGTGAGACAGATAAATATAAAAATTATCCTCATAAATGCCATCTGTAACAAATGCCGAAGTTTAAATTAACAGGGGATGGAAATAAGCAGGGCGAAGAATTATACTAAACGTACTTTCGTATTCTAAGCCTATTTTTAAACCTATTTGCCACTCTTTGTATGAGTCACAATGAACGTAACTCTCAATCACTAAGAGGTAAAAAAGAAGAAAGGATAATTTATTCCTTGTTAACATCAAATTTACCGCTTGTACGAAGTAAAAGAAGTATTGTAATCGCGAAAATTTTCGGTTTTCAGATTTCAACGGAAATATCCATTTTGACTAGTGTCGTCGTAACGTCTCGTACGTATCTCGCATAACTCAAAAACGGTTAGCCGTAGAAACTTAAAATTTCGTATTTAGGATTATTATATAATCTAATTGCAAACCTCCATTTTTGGTCACTGCATGATTACCGGAAGTGGTACGTTACTTGAAGGTCATTACTGATTTTCATCAAAAATTATATTAAAATATTATGCAAAACTTCTCAAATTTGGCATTTAAGACTCACATAACAACATAATAAATTTTGGTAAACATTGGCAAACCGGAAGTTGTACTTTACTTGAAGGTCATATTTGACTTTCATCAAAAAGTATATTAAAATATAATGTAAAACATCTCAAATTTAGTAAATTAGACCCTTATATCAATATAAGTAATTTAATAGATTTTGGCTGAAATTGAAGATCCGAAAGGGGTACTTTACTTGAAGGTCGTAAGAAACTTAAATCAAAAGGTATATTGAAATTTATTACAGAGATCATATGTTTCGGTGATGAAGGTTACAAACACAATTTTTTTTCCACTCTTATTAAATAATTTTACTTGTATACCCGAGCGAGAACTCTCGCATAATCCCTTATATATTAGAAGTATAAGCGATATTAGGGAAACATTTTTATTCGTGTTCACAATATAATATTACCAAAAAAGTTTATTTAACATTTAGATTTGGTGTAGCTACATAGTTTGTACTATGTTGAAGTTACAGTTCATACTTAATAAGTAATTAGCTTACCTCACTGGAAATCGTCTCTTCAATTTAGCCGTTAGGCAATTAGATTCAGTTATACCATTTCTATATGTAGTATTCATATTTAGCAGTGCCCTTTAGGGTTGGACATGGGAAACATCATATAATTTCCAAAAAATTTCATCATATAAACTCATTAAAAGTTTTTGTAAACAGACTCAAATTGATATAAAGTTGCCATGACAACGGCACGTAAGCAAGATGGCATGAGGCCCGTGCGGACCTATATCGTGCATTATCTCAAAAACGGTAGGTTTTTAAGCTTTAAAACGCTGGACCAATACGCTCCGGAGGAAAAACCCAACTTATCCCGTCTCGATCCGCCGACTCTTAGTATTAAAATCTTTGAAACCTCTCAGTTTTTCATCACTTTTATGTAAGCCCAATTAACAATTGAAATTAGGATTCGTCACTTCTCCGTGAAATTTCCTTTCTTTTGATACCTCACTTATCAAATTCCATCGCTCCTGAGAACCGGAAAAGGGATCTGTACTACCGTAATAATATATAGTAGTGATTACTTGTTTTGTGTTAAAATTTATTTTAAATACTGGTTTTCCACCCCATTTGTGAGATGAACAAGTCTACAGCAGGAGAATAATATATAAGTTAAGTGATTTTTTTTCGCTTAAAATGTCGAAACTTTCGATTTCCAATGCTTTATCTAGTGATATTGACAGTTTAAATGTTGTCACGGAACACGAAGTACCGATAAATGATAAATTTCAGCTATCATGAGACCTCCATAAACAATAGTGTGTGTGTGTGTGTGTGTGTGTGTGTGTGTGCGTATGTGTGCGTACGTGCGTGCATGCGTGTGCCAATAGATGGATGTCACGACGCCAAGTATCGTTTTTGAGATTCTACAATCTTCGGAAACTAGTAACCAAATTCAGGATTACTTTTTGAGCCAGTGATTTATAGTTTAATAGTCGTACAACGAAGTCATGTGTTGTGCACATCAGATATTTACATTACAGTTTTAAAGATGCTGGAATTTATCTACCGCAGTTTCAGATTCAAATAAAACCATTTTTCGAAATCAAATAAGTCTCTAAATGCAATGTGGAGCCGTGAGAAGCAACGGTCAACCTGGAAGTGGAAAACTGAGAAAAAAGAAATGAATGTTGAACAACTTTCTTCAGGATAATTGACGAGTTGCCACAAAGGCAAATTGGTATAATCAGAAAAATATAAAACTCACTAAAGGAAGCCAGACAGTTTTCGTTGACATATAATAATAATAACAGAATCCTAACAGATCGGGTAACCTTTTTATATTTGTTCTGTATGAAGATCTAAGTGGTTTAACTAAACGATTTTCGGAACTATCTAGGGAACCTCATATCCATGGAGAAGAACTGAAAGTTGGCTTCCCTCCAGGCAACTCTCGGGGCGGGGCAACGTCAGAAATCCCCGCCCTCCGACAGCAGAATATCCAAAACGTGAGAAATCTACGCCCTCCCTCTCTTTCCGATGGAAGTTGTACTTAGGGATTGAAAGAACGATTTAAAACACCCGGGAGATTAACGAAAAGACACTTGCTAGAACACTGGATAGAAGACCTGTTGAAGACTGGTTTGGAGACGCTCCCAGGTGGTCTCCTGGACTAAAGGCAAGAAATCTGTGATGAAGACTCAACATTTTGCTACTTCACGAGATATGCTAAAATCTTCTACCTCCATCTTAGTTAAGTTAAATTGTGACATAACTTAAGATTCCTACAATATCCCTAGTAATAAATATTTCATAGTGGTACTCAATTGATCAAACTGAATCATTTGTTTTTATTTCTTTTCTTAAGTTTAAGTTTTCAATTAACATTGTTATTTATGTCAGTCCATGCCACTATAAGTTAAGGTAGCTATTGATAATATAAGTTGTTAGATGCAGTTACTCAAGATAACTGTAAAACACAAAAAACCTTTAATTCAATTTTAATATTTTCAGACCAATATACTTTTTTTTAGTAAGCAATATAAGTTAGAATTAAGGAACAAATAATTTTTCGATTTTTGAATACTTTTATTTTTCGAAGGCTATATATATACATACATATATATTATTTTGATATGTGATTAAAACAACATTAATTTGTTCCGACGTTTCGGACTGTCGGTTCGTACTCATAAAATTTCCTTTTGTAATGACTAAAGTTCTTTATCTTGGATTTAATGTCCTGTTTCTTAGTTTCCATTTATTATTTTTCATAAACTTAATTGCTTATTTGTCCTTATTCAAAAAACTTTTTTTTGCCATTTTTATCCGTAACTGATTTGATATGAAGTGTTTTAATACTATTTTATACATTTTGTACAATTTAATTAATTATTCAATGCCATCCCAAATTCAAATGGTACAAAACATAGCATACATTATTTATATATGAGGACCTTTCTATCAACAGTTAATACATCCACTTCTCAAAAACAAAGATTTTTTTTTGACAAATTAATATTCTACACCTATAAATTATTCAATTTACTTCAAATCTTAAATTCCTCTCTGTCAAATAGGTGCTATAAATCAACATTTTCAGTAAAAATTTGATTTATCTCCATGAGATGCTTCCTAATAATATTTTCGCAATAATTTTCCAAAAATGGATAATTTGACTTTGACTTTTAAAAGTTCTCATATATGAATATATATATATATATATATATATATATATATATATATATATATATATATATATATATATATAATTAAAGCATTTCTTAAATGTTTTACTTCCTTTCAAATTAATTATACATTTAGATGATCATCTACCGTCAATAATCCTAATAGAATATTGATCAGGGCTCAGTCCATATGATTTTTTTATATTATAATTTATATATTATTTGTTATTTTTTATTGCGATAAAAAAATCAAATTGACTGATTCCTGGTTATGTATTCCATAATAAATGCATTCAGAAATTGTAAGCATGATATAATTGAAGCAATGCAAGTGCTCACATTTTTTTAAAACCAAAATTAATTAGTGAACTAATGATATAAAATATGAATCCATGTTTTATCACTATTTTCCGTATATATTTTTTTAAATAGATTGATACAACGTACAATAACTTGAACTTTTAGAGATTATAATATAATAATGGAGAGTGAAATAGTTAGACAGTTATTTTATTTATTTATTTACACAACTCTCATAAAAATAAAATTGTTTTCTTTAAAAAAAAAAACTATTTATTTTATTTTACAAAACTCTTCAAAACCAGTTATAAAACATTTTTTTGTTATTATAGTCTTATTGATTTATTATTTTCAATAATAGACCTTTGGAATCGACCAAGGAAAACATTTTTGTAACCCTCTCCCCTCAAAATTTGAGGATTTTACCTTTCAAGATACGTAGAATACAAATATCGAATAAAAAAATCCGTCCTCCGCCGTACACAGTCCGCGGCTTTTCTCCGAGACTACTGGACCGATTTTCTTGAGATTCGGTACCAACTCGACATTATCATCTGTCTGTTTGTTTCAAAATTGCGGCCGATTAGAGATCTTATAAACCCATAAGTCGGTCATTTATAAATATAGAGAGAAAATGTAAAGGTGTTTTGGAATCAGCATAAAAAGGTATGAAAAAAAAAAACAAAAAAAAAAACGAGAAACAAAAAATTTGTATAATTACCGATTAAAGATCTTATATACCCATAAATCGGTCATTTATAAACATAGAGAGGAAATGTAAGGTGTTTTGGAATCAGCGTAAAAAGGCATTAAAAAAATAAAAAATGAAAAAAAAAATCTATAATAATTGCCGATTAAAGATCTTATATGCCTTCTTATGCCTTTCCTAGATCTTATAACTCGACCATTTATAAACATAGAGGAGAAATGTAAGGTGTTTTGGAATCAGTATTTCAAGGCATTTAAAATAAGAAAAAAGAAAAAAAACGAAAAATAAAAAAATCTTTATCCGTAAATGCTTTTGGTTTATTATTTTCAATAATAGACCTTTGGAATCGACCAAGGAAAACATTTTTGTAACCCCTTTCCCCCTCAAAATTTGAGGTTTTACCTTTCAAGATACGTAGAATCCAAATATTGAATAAAAAAAAAATCCGTCCGCACAATTTTGTTTGGTGCTTTTATTGTATTTAAACGAAAGCTAATGAAATTCCCTACAAAATGAACTGAAAATTACTTAAATCGGACCATTATTAGCTGAGATATAGCGTAATGAACTTTGTAGGCCGATTTGCCTACTGAAGTGCACATCAAATATTTGCTCTGTATCATTTTACATCACAGCATACTTGCATTGGCACAGTTTTTTAAATTAACACTCCCAATTCGGCACTCTCACGGCGATCATCTTGTGACAAGCTTCAAATTTCTTTTCCTTTGGTGCCTACTGCTTCATTTTTTTTACTTGGACAGAATAGATATTTTTGAAATATTACTAAGTCGAAATAATAAACCATTGCGTAATAATTTGCAGCGTTTTTTTATATTAAAAACGGTTCGGTAGTTCATATAAATAGAAAAGAACGACAAGGACAGGAGAATATTTGAATAAAGCAGGTACTATCTCATGCTAACTGTCTAAGTATACAAATAATAAGAAATGTTATTTTACCTCGTTCAGGCGAGATATAATCCTCTAAGAAGACTGTCATTTACGAGAAACGTATAATATGAACCTAGAATCCGACAATCAGGCAATAATGATAAGAATAAACGCGAAATATGCCATTTATCATAATGATGAATTATGCTGTAAAATTATATCTCGAAATGATTTATGTGAAAATTTATTTTTATGTCTTTTGATACGAGTTATGCAGTTTTTTACTTTCCCTTACCTATATACGAAGTATATAGTAAGGGGAAGTATTGCGATCGAGAACATTTTTGAATTCGAGTTTTCGAGGGAAATAGACGTTTTAAGGTCCCCTGAGTCAAAATGACCAAGTCTCGCAAAATGGTCTGTGTATCTGTGTGTGTGTATGTGAACAGTTGAGCTCAAAAACGAAAAGTTGTACGATACTGAAATTACGTATTTAAGGTTGGCACATGCATGTGATGTTACAGCAACATTTTCGTCAAAATCGACTACCCGGAAGTGTCACTTTATATAATCAATTTTACACTTTTTTACAAATTTTCTCGAAAATGGCTCTAACGATTTTGATGAAACTTGCCTAAATTATTCTACATAAAGATCTTTAACTTTTAATTTATGTAGTAAATCACCGAAGAATTGCAGGGAAAAAAGTTATGATGAAAAGAATATTTTATTTGCGCATAGCTTAAAAAGTATGCATTTTACGGTAAATTATGTATAGAATTGTATGAAAGGAATTAACTAATTACTAATAATTTAATTTAATTAAATTACCTAAAAAACAATAAAACAATCATCAAAATCAGACCAGTATTAGCAAAGATACAGCGTATCGGACTAACCGGAATTAGCCATTATGTCATGGATTTTACACTTTTTTATATTTTTCTCGAAAACGGCTCTAACGATTTTGATGAAACTTGCCTAAATTATTCTCCAGAAAGGCCTTTAACTTTTCATTTATGTAGTAAATCACCGAAAAAATGCAGAGAAAAAAATTATGATGAAAAGAATATTTTATTTGTGCATAGCTTAAAAAGTTAAATTTAATCTAAAATTTAAGAATACAAAAGCAGAAATTAACTTAATAATTTCTACTTTCATATCATTTAGTGGAAAGAAAATATTTCCATGAAAACTAAACCGAAACTTTTAAAATATATTTGCAACTTGACGAAGTTAAAATATATAGGTAGTGTACAGAATTGTTTAAAAAACTGTTTTATTGTACCGAATTGGGAGAAGATGTGAAGAAGTGAACGCGCACCGCACCAGATTTTTATTTTTTTAAACTAAACGTCTCGATTTTCTGAACTTAATGATTTCCTGGATTTTCTGAGTGAATCCCTAAAGGTGTTAATGAGAGGATCTGATGTCAATAATAAAATATTTACCAAATCCATGTTTCGGGCTTCTTGGACTTCTACGGTAAACAGACCATCCTCTCTCTCCCTCTCTCATTCAATATTTCATGAGTTTTATTTGTTTCAATAATATTAATGTATGGATTAAGATATTATGAAAACAAAACTTACTCCTACATTATACTAACAAGAATTAATTGTTTTATACTAAATATAACACAATTTTGTTAAAAAATTACTTTATAATTATAATGATAGTAAAATTTAATGATAATTACTTTAGTAAAGTATTCATAATAACACAACTATTTGATATTTTCAACAAAATTGACTGACCCCATATCAAAGGCATCAAAATCAAAATTGAATAAGCAGTTGATTCTTATATTATAGTATTTGTCTCGCTCTTTTCAACGGTGCGATCAGTTATTATAAAAAACGAAGAAGTATTTTAAGCTTCTCTAAAATGAAAAAAATTTGGCACCATGAAGAAGAATATCCCGGTTACTGATTGGAGTTCAAGAAAAAGAAAGAGCTGTCCATAATGCTGGCAGAGGAACATTAAAAAGAAGCAAAGTTAAGAAGCTGAGCTTGCTAGTTTGATTTCATTTTAGAACACAAATATCAATTGTATGGTCAAGGACTGATTTTAGAAATGTTATAGTTATTAATTTTTAATGATTTCATGTAAATTTTAACCACATATGCAATGAAAAATCCAAGATATCAAATCTGAAAGTACCTATGCTAGGTATTATACCCTACAGAGACTTTACCAACAGTACCTTCGTTGTTTGTTATTGAAAAAAGAAACATTCATCATTAAACTGCCTAGGTTAATAGTGATTTAATGATGGTAAAGCCTTCCTGAGCATCCCACATACAATTACAGAATCGGGTATCAGAGTTCATTTCTAGTAGTGCACGATGTCATGGACTTTCACACATCCGTTTACCCTATCCCAGAAAAAGTAAGCAAAATGCGTTCATTTTAAAATATTGTCGTGCTCAACCACCCAGCCCCGAACGAAAGAAGATAAAAGAGAAGACCGCAACCTTTCAGTAGTCAGCTGTTAGCCGTGGAAACAACAATATCAAGGTTCACAGAGTTGCGTTCCTAAGGGTTTAAAAACCATTCACTAAGCATAGAGTCATAGGAGTCTAAGAAATTAAAAAAACGGGGTGTCTCACTCGGTTGTAACGACAGATCGGTTATGTAGCTGTGAATGTAAACAAACCTTGTTAACATTTTCAAGACAGAAGATGATGTGCAGGCATTTTTCAATGGTAGATGGTTAAGACTCAATTCGTACTTGACAAAAGTTTTTAATGGTAAACAATGGATTTCAGAACGACATCATCTAGCAGGACATTGATTCTATTGGGGCTAAAATATATCATCAATACACAAATGCTCGAAGTAGTCCTGCATAACTGATTTTTTTTATTAAACAATATTAATGTTCTTAAATTTTCAATCTATGTACTATAATCGAGAAATTTTGTTTTAAAAGTAGTGTAAAAATTACAAAATTCTAAATATTCTACATGACGCACATCCAGAATGAAAGGGGTACAACTTAAAATTGCTACCGTCAGAAATTTTAACAGTTGGGCCCATATTGTCTCAAAGAGCAGCCTGTCCCCAAATATCAAGCCAAAGCCATTAGACACAAATGGCGATCAACCTGCAACTTTTGCTGGAGCAGTGGTTCCCAACAAACATTTTTCCAGGACCCTCTCATCGAATCGCAACAATGGCAAGGACTCCTACATCCTAAAAATCGTAAAATTTCTTTTCTTTCATAAATAGGTATATTTACTTAGATAAACATAATTATGCACAGACAGGATGTTCACTCTGATCTGAATTCTCTGAAACTATTTAGTAAAAATTGTTCGTTGGTTCAAAACGAAGATATTTCATTACGTCTACTTGGTTTACTGAAAACATTTTAAGTTAAAGGTGTAGTTTGTGTGTTCAAATATGCATATAAGATATCATTAGATTTTATGAAATCTTTCCAATATGGCGGGTCAAAAACCTAAGATTATTGAAATTTTGATTTGTAACTTCACTTAATTAAATAAAAGAAGTTTTAAAATTTAATTTTTCATTGCTTGACACCTTTTATCTAAAAATCGGTTGAGATTTGAGAACTTTATAGCAGCAAAAACACGGCTTTTAAATTTTTAAGCCGAGAAAAAATACCCACAAAGCTTCACAACTTAATACGATAAGTTGAATCAGTCCTTTCAGCGCATTATTTCTGCAATGTTAGGTTCCAAATTTGACACTTTTACTTTAAAATCAGACCGCATGTTAAGGCCATTTTTGATCTTGTTTTTTATGAAACATAGCTGCGAATGCTTGTTCACCCCGGTTGCGAAAAGAAGAATATGTTTCTTTGCCTCTCGCCAAGTAGTCCTTACGTGCTGTTAATCAAGCGTCTGAAATTTTTTTATTGTTAAAAACATTTTTCTTTACATCACTGCTTGAGTCTACAAGTTGATCTTGAACTTCTGAGAGGCTTCGAATCTTGTCTATTTCGAGAGAGCTGAATGGATTTCGATCCTGATGGCTACATCTAGCTACATCCTCATGCACAGGATTACAGCTGATAGCAGTATACTTTCTTCAGATATTGTATTATGTTTTTCAACAAGCTGAGATACCTCATATGATGCAAGGGTTGCATTTTCATTCACATTTACTCCTTAAATGTTTTTTGAGCTCGTGATATGTTAAAAGAAAGTGTTGACTATGTCTGTTTAAAGCGATTAATATTATAAGCTGTGGCTTGACAGGAAATATTCATTTAGATTTTTTTTTATATTTGCAAAAATAATTTCCTAATGATATCTCGCGGAACCCCAGGAGTCCGCGGACCATCTGTTGGGAACCACTGTACTAGAGGAAACACAAGGAGGGGGCTTCTATGTAGAACTTAGACCAGGCTAATGTTAGTTCTAACAAAAACAAGATTTAGTTGCGCCCCTATATATTAGTTGCTATATGGATATCAGTCGCTCTCATCAGTCAAATTGGCTCTTCTAACAATGTGATTTTTTGAAAAAATGAAAAGTGATATATCTTCCTCAAATTATTTTTTGTGCATGTTCTCTAGCAAAATTGTCACCCTTAGATGACAGATTATTAAAAATAATAAAATTATAATAAATTCTACCTATTTAATGCTACATATTCAATTATATTTTGTCATCAATACGCCATCAGAAGTGAATTTAAAAAAAATTGTCTTTGCATTTTTTTTGTCTTTTATCATGTCCCCACTCTCAGGTGCTTGCTTCCCTTTATTATTATCTGCAAACCTTACCTCCGACCTGCAAACGCTGGTTGCTTGGTTGTTTTTAGTGCAAACCATTATAACTTATTGTGTAGGAGTTCTGAACCTGAATATATAAAAATTTATAGATATTTATAGACAGTCCATTTTGTGTATGTCTTCGAGTGTGGGTGTCGAAACTTAAACTTGGCGTCACTGTTAGTTCCCTCCTAAAGAGACATAACCTTCAATGTTTCTAGAAAAGCTTCCCAGTACTGTGCAAGGTACAACAAGTTGGTGTTTATGTGAATACACCACTTCATTTTCTCAGTCCTTTTCCTGTACTGGAGTCCTAGAAGAAGGTAAGTACGCTTAGTTTTTTAACGTAGTTCGTTGCCGAACGATTGCATGTTTTACATGAAAAAAGTTGTTTTATTTATATTGATTTGTTTTAATTATATTGATGTACTATTTTCTAACAATACAGTCTATCCTCAGTCTGCTTCAATAACTTCGTAATGACTGAGAAAATCAACAGTAAAATTGAGAGTCTTCTAACTTATTTTATTTATTTTTTTGAGGAGGAGAGGGGCTTTTAAACATTCAACATAGCTTTATTATCACACAATTTCCGTTAGAAAATAATTACTTTATACTTATTATTTATACTTTAAAATTGTCCTGAATGTTCCATATTTGTATTTTGGCCTAACTATTTAAGGTTATAAGTAGTTTAGATTAAAGAAAAACGTATTTTTCTATATTATATATTATATTATATTAGTATTTATTAGTATATTATATAAGTATTTTTCATTAAAGAAAAATATTTTCTATATCAGCGTATGGCAAATAATTTATGGGGGCATGGTAACGTAAATGATTTCCCATCACACCTTTATATTAGGTGTAGATTATATAGGTAAGAAATCTAAAAGATGGTAAGAAAAAGTACTCGTACACTTGCATAAATATTAAACATTGAAAATATAACAGAAACACACTAGGGTCATTCTCATGAGAATTGTCATGTTGGAGTTTCCTGGGCTTTGGATTTTCGCAAAGTTCAAGTAAAGTAACTTAATTTAAATTTATATATATTTTTTCTTATCTTCCATTTATTAAAGAATCTCTTTTACATGTATAAATGAACAATATATATACAATGTTATTTCTCAAGTCGTTTTTTTTTTTCTCCAAACCCCTGGATACTTATATTTACAGTTATTTACATTTAGTTTGATGTTTTCCTTTTGCTGAAGCTGGGCTTCATTTTAAGGAATTTTTGTGGTATTGGTATTTACATTGTTATTTCTTTTTCCTTCTTATTATAATAAAAGTGTTGGGGCACACTTTATTTTTCTGTATGTTTTTCTTTATACAACTAAGTTAAACCTAATCTAATCAACTTAACTAATACCTTAAACTAAATTTAGTGTCTATTTCACATTCTGTTTCCTTCCACTACTTTCTGCCATCTAAGTGGGGGGTGGTGCTGGAGTTAGTGTCCTAAATAGTGGGTTTGCTAGATATCCCAGCGAATCCAGGAATTTTATATGCCTCCTCCTGATAAATTTCGGGACCGTTGGTAAATCTAGCAGGGTGTGAAGTTCATGAGCCTTTTTCTTCTTCCATGCCGTTGTCCTTACCATCTTCCGGAGCATCGAGTTTTGAAACCTCTGGAGGAGCCGCTGCGTGCCACCGGTGAGATGTGTGAACAATGGAGCCCCGTATAGCAGTGCCGGCCTTAGTATGCTCTTGTATGTGGGCCATCACCCCTTCCTCTCTTCCTGCCAGATGGCAGGGCCGAAAGGGACCACTCAACCCGGTCAACACCATACTTTAATCAGCTTCTAAAGCACCCCCACTCCCAATATCCTATCCCATCGCCCCGTCCTGCCTACTTCCTAGTCCCACCCCAGCACCACTCTCTTATATCCATCCTTTGTAAATATAACCATGTAAATATTGTAAATATTATCATTATTAATCTTGTATATAGTTTTAGTAGTAGGTATTTTTATTTAACAAACAACTAGAAGAGGACCCTCACCTCTAAATAATGAGAAAATTCCCTGACTGGGAAATATCTTTTCAATTGTAAATAGTCATCAGACCTTCAAATATCAACAGGTAGTAAAAGGTAAAGTACATCAAGTTTATAATTTATCTAATTATTTGTTTTATTAATGTTCTTTTTTGTTTGAGGGATTGGGGAAAAAAAAAAAAAAAAAAATAAAAAAAAAAAAAAAATGCTCTTGTACACTTGCAATTTGAGGCGGAGTGAAAGCGATGGCGAAGTCAGTAGGTGGTGAAGACGGTAAGATCTTCTCCTGACCGTCCTGGTCTTTTGATATAGATGGGCACTAAGCTTGAGATGCCGATCAAGCTTCATATCCAAGTATATTATGGAGTTAGAAGGCGAGATGACGGTGTCTGCCACCTGGAGAGTCCTCGGCAGTGTTGATTTCTTGCCCTGTTGGTGCGAGATCACAGACCACAGATCACAGATCACAGATCACAGACTTCATCTCGTCGGATGAAGGCTGTGATCTGTGCACTCAGTGATACGGTGTGGCTGTCTTGTTAACAGGAGATCGATTGTTGACGTAGAGCCATCTCGAAAGTGGCGGAAGGTGTGAGTGGCTGGATGTACAACTGTGAATGCTGTTTTAACCAGCTGTTTTCCCGCCGGGTTTGCCGTCGTGTTTATGCCATAGGCTGTGTCTGGCATTCAGGTCTCCTACCAACCAGTGATTGGTTTTTGTCCCGCATGTTTAGATGAGTTGCCGTAGCTCTCTCAGTGACCCCCTTGGACGCCGGTATATGCCTGTGATGTAGGTAGGCTGGTTCATGAGCACCTGAACGGTGACATGACTGGTCCGTGCGTCTCTGGTGTTCTTAGGGGGTGGCATCTTCTTCCACGTCGTTCCATGCCGTATCGCTATGAGTACACCTCCATGGGGATCGTGTGAGTCATCTGTAGCTACGGCATATCCTCGAAATCGGGGGGGGGGGGAGAGGGGAGGGGCGCCCTTGTATTCTAATGTCCGTGATGACGGCCACAGTGGGTTCAGTGAGCGCCAGATTTTTTTTTTTTTTTTTCTCCCTCCGAGATTTTTATATTTTATTTTACAATACAATATATACTAACACATAAATATATATACAAATAAATACAATAATTCCTTGTTTTACCCGAAGGTATTTTAAGGTTAACATTTTTAATTTCTAAGTCCGCTGTGTGCGGGGGTATCTCACAGCGGACTTAGAAATTAAAAATGTTAACCTTAAAATACCTTCGGGTAAAACAAGGAATTATTGTATTGTGGAGAGCCTCCACCTCTTCTATTTTTTGTGGCGAGGCCACAACAGTTGAAATTTACAATGCTGTAACCAATCATTTTTGACACTGGCATCCTTGTTTCAGGTCTGTAATGAGTGTTTTCATGAAAGTCCTCATCTCTGAAAACATATGGGTGATGGTTTGATTTATCACTGTCAACATGAAAGTTTGTGATTGGTCCCGCTGAGGTTGTGGCGCTCCCTCCTCTGCCGGTGGTGGGGGTTCCTTGTCTGTTCCAGTCGCTGTTGGCGGTTGAGGCACTGAGGGACGCAAGAGAGAAGAGTACGTTGTCGCCGTACTAACAGGTCTGTTTTCTCTATTGTGATTGGTTGTGGCGGTGCTACTGGTTTGCACTCGTCTGGTTGCAGCCTGTTCTTTTCTCTTCTGTTCGTCAATCTTGATAAGTTCTTGCCGGGCTTTGCACTGTCTGTAAGACGCCACATGGTTGCCCTGACAGTTTGTGCATTTAGGCTCACCCTTTCTGGGACAACTGTCGACGCTGTGTCCCCCGCTGCAACGCACACATGCCAAAGCGTACCCGCAATAATTTTTGGTATGCCCGAACTTCTGGCATCTATAACATTGCGGGGGTGCGTTATCTTTCTTCGGTATGTATTTACAGACCGAGAAGATGCACTTGTTGACGTGCCTAATCGCCTGCACGTCCTCAATGGTGACCTTGACAGTCACCGTGATTGCTATTGGTGACAGAGGGGTCTTTTTTCCTGTTTCATCTGTCTTCTGCAGCCTCCTCACGTCCACTGCTGCAAGAGGCTTAACAGCCTCTTTTACGTCCTCTATCGGGATGCTGACGTGTAGATTTTTTAGCACAAATCTACTCTGTGTCAGGCCTCTTCTTTGTGCATACGTGTGAAAACGTATGTCCATTAAGCGAAGTTCTCTAAGGACTTCGTTTCGGTCCTTCACATTATTCAGCAGGATGTGTACTCCAGCACGCGTTTCCCTTAACAAGTAATCTGAGATTTTTAACTTCGTTAAGAATTTTTTGGCCTCCGGAATGGTGTGTTCTGGAGCCAACATGACAGGTGGTATTGGTAGCGGCTTCTGGGGATCCTGGGTCACAGTCTCGGTATCTACGTTGGCGAGTACCGCATACCTATTAAGAGGTCTCAATCCCACTGGCCTGTAGAGGTTTGGGTTTTCTCTTGTTCCTCTGACGCATGGCGCGTGTTTCACGTCCCAGTGTGCTCGAAGAACTAGCTGCTTCTACATCTGCTTCGTCTTCAGACCTGGGAAGGGGGGCACTCTGTGTTGTGTCCATCTCGCGCACTTTATTGTCCTATCTCGCACACTAGATTTTTTTTTTTTTTTTTTTTTTTTTCCAATCCCTCAAACAAAAAAGAATATTAATAAAACAAATAATTAGATAAATTATAAACTTGATGTACTTTACCTTTTACTACCTGTTGGTATTTGAAGGTCTGATGACTATTTACAATTGGAATGATATTTCCCAGTCAGGGAATTTTCTCATTTTTTAGAGGTGAGGGTCCTCTTCTAGTTGTTTGTTAAATAAAAATACCTACTACTAAAAACTATGTACAAGATTAATAATGATAATATTTACAATATTTACATGGTTATATTTACAAAGGATGGATATAAGAGAGTGGTGCTGGGGTGGGACTAGGAAGTAGGCAGGACGGGGCGATGGGATAGGATATTGGGAGTGGGGGTGCTTTAGAAGCTGATTAAAGTATGGTGTTGACCGGGTTGAGTGGTCCCTTTCGGCCCTGCCATCTGGCAGGAAGGGAGGAAGGGGTGATGGCCCGGAAGAGTGGGTTAAATGAGGCAGGGATGTTGTCAAAGAACTTTATGTGTCTCCTTGTGATGTGCTGTTGAACAGTGTCGAGTTGTAATTCATTGTGAATGTGTGCCATGTTCCGTCTTTCGAGAGATGTTCGTTTTGTGATTTTTTGTAGGACGCTGTTTTGGTATGTTTGGAGAGACTTCAGGGCTGAAGGGTATAGGTAGTGCAGGATGGGGGCACCGTGAAGCAGTGTAGGCGTGAGGATAGCTTTGTAGATCAGGATCTTGAGTCTGAGTGACAGCCCTGGTGAATAGAGTAAGTGATTTAGTTGGTGTGTAGTGGCTTTGGCTATCTGTATCCTGTGTTTTGTGTGAGCTGTAAATGATAGGTGTGATTCCAATTTCATACCGAGGTATGTTAGCTGTCTTTTATTCTGTATGGTTTGTCCATTCAGTTTTGGCTGTTGTTTGAGTGTTTTCTTGTATGAAAATGTGATTGCATCAGTTTTTTGTGTGTTTATGTGGATATTAATGTTTTTAAGTTGGTCTGTGATTTTTGGGCTACTGTTTCGGCCTTGCGCATGGCGTGATCTGCATTCATGCTTGCTGTATATATAGCAATGTCATCAGCATATGCAGCGATTTGTACAACATCAATCTTTTGCCCTACTATATGGGCTGTGTATATGTTAAAAAGGACTGACGCAAGGACCAAGCCCTGGGGAACACCACAGGTAACTGGGCGCGGGGTGGAGATCTCAGTTTTGACACGGACAGAAAATGTCCGGCTACTGAGGTAGGAGCCGATAATGTCGACCAATTGGTCCGGGAATCGGTGAAGCCGGAGTCGATCAATTAAGGTGGAGTGGGATACAGAATCAAATGCCTGTGTGCAATCTAATGAGATCATTGCTGTAGCAAGAATTTTATTGTGATTTTTAGTTGTATCATACTGTAGTTTTGCTACGTGATGATAGCAGCTAACGCCGCGAGAGAACCCGGTTTGTTCCGGGGGGATGATGTCATGTGTGTCGCAGTGTTTTCGGATGTGGATAAGAATAAGTTTCTCATATATTTTTGAGATGTGGTTGAGGAGACTGATGGGCCGGTATTCTTCCGGTGCCGCTCCTCGTTTTTTTGGTTTTGAGAAGTGGAACAACTATAGCATGTTTCCACTGAGTAGGGTAGTATCTCAGGCGTGAGCATGAGTTGAAAATATTGAGGAGAAACATATGGGCTTTCCTGGGGAGTTGTTTGAGTAGGACATAGGGTATACAGTCCTCTCCTGTTGATTTGTTTCCCCTCGTGTTTCTCAGAGTTGCAGTCAGTTCTTTATAGGAGGAAAAAATAGTTTGTGTTGTATCAGTCAGTGGACTGTGGTTGTATATGGTAGTGGTACGTGCTGAGTCTCTATCGACGTAGTAGTCAGCAAGTATGGTAGCCTGATCTGCGGGAGTGAGAAGCTCATCGCCTCGTTGTATTCTCACCGATTTTGATTTGGTGTTATGGCTTCTGACTAGTTTCCAGAAGTTTTTGGAGTCGTAATGGGTCCGGCGTAATTGATCGTGCCAAAGGGATGTTTTCCACTGCGACATTAGAGAGGTGATTTGTCTGGTGAGACTGTTTATGATAGGTCTGTATGTTGGGTCTTTAGTCCTGTACCAGCAGTTTTTTATGTTGTTTCTCTGTTTAATTAGTGCGAGTATGTGTTTAGGTGGCTGGCGTAGGTGAATGGGAGTGGGGTTAAACGTGGGTATCGAGGTGTATGCGGCATCGCGTATGATGTTTTGGAGGGTGTTTATGGCATTGTTTATGTCTAGAGTGTTTGTGAGAGGTGTGATGTTGGGCGTGTTACTGTAGACTGTGTTCTTGTATAGTTTCCAGTCTGCCTGTGTAAAGTTGTATTTGTGTTCTGTTGGTGGGATTCTTGTTGTGTCACGGCCGAGGTGATAGATAACGGGGATGTGGTCGTTGTCACTGAATTCTATTGTTGTGCAATCTGTGAATCTGTGTGATTGTTGTGTGAGTAACAGATCTAGTGTAGATGTGTTACGCTACGATGTGCCTACGGGCGGACCGTAACGGGAGCACCAATGAACGGGCCGTAAATAACGCACATACACTGTCACTCTGGGGAAGCTTGCCAGTGCTACGCTGTCCTTACCCAATGGGGTGGCTGCCGAGGTTAGATCCAAGTGATATGCATGGACCTCAGCAGCTCTAGGACGCTAACTAAGCAAGAGGGGAAAAGTAACAAACTCCTGGAGGTGTTTTCACTTCGGCTGCTGACTGCTGACCATGTTGTCTCAAGTCCTTACATTAACCGAAGGTATTTCAAGGCAAAGCTGTTTAAATGTCCGTTGCGTGCAAGGATTTCACATGTAGGCATTAGCCCTCTGTAATTTGTAGAGAATGGGGAGGAACCATTCTGCTCCTTAAGGACTATGGAGAAATGGGTCTGACTGCAGAATCCAGACCTCTTTCTTCGTCGAGCACGTCGACCAAGGGGACAGAGCCCTGCCACCTCCCAGGCCTTGGTGGTGGGGCGATGTCTCTGAATAGAAGGTTGGCATAGACCTTCAGTCCTGCCTGCCTCAGGGCCCTGTTGGCGTTAACGCTGGTGGCTTAGATGCTGATATCGTCTTTTAGCATAGGCTGCTAGTACTGCCCCTGGATGCTGCACCGAGACCACTGGTGCCGTGAATACGACGAACAGTATTGGTCCTAGTGCAGACCCTTGGGTACTCCATAGACGGTATGGTGTGGAAGAGATAAGCGCTCGCCGACCCGAACAACGAAAGATCTTCCGCTAAGATAGCATCCAATCAATCGGCATAGGGAGGCAGGAAACCTGAACTCCTCCAGAGACCCCTCGTTGAAAACCAGTCTGATCCGCCAGGATGATGCCTGGAAACAAGCGATCATAGTGCCGCTACTCAAGCCGGGGAAGACTGGAAATCTACCGGAGCACTACCGACCGATCAGCCTCCTCTCACATATCAGCAAGATCTTCGAGAGACTGGTCCATCACCATCTTAAGAAGCACTGCAGGGAGGAGTCCGTCATACCCCCGGAACAGACTGGGCTTCAAAGAGGTGTCGAATGCGATCATCATCTGGCGAAGCTGCAGGCCAACACCATAGAGCAGATGCAGAAGAATGAAGCCACAGCGTTCATCTCCCTGTATTGCACCCAGGCCTTTGACTGTGTGTCTCACGCACTCCTACTTCGCCGTATGGAGGAGTTCAGGTTCCCCGTCACCATATGTCGTCTGATCCAAAGCTATCTTAGGGGAAGATAGTTCGTCGTACGCGTCGGCGGGAGCTTCTATACATCATACAGCACAACCTGCGGAGTACCTCAAGGGTCTGTACTGGGACCAATACTGTTCGTCGTTTTCACGGCTCCAGTGGTCGCAGTAAAGCATCCAGGAGCAGTGGTAGCAGCCTACGCTGACGACATCGGCATCTAAGCATCCAGCATGAGCTCTAAACGTGCTCTCACCCTGGCTCAGAAAGCCTCAGCCAATATCGTCGAGGAGCTCCAAGAGATTGGAATCAGGGTGAACCCGAAGAAGACTGATGCTATAGTGATGTCGTTCCAGCAAGCCAAGAGTTCCCTGCCTACTCACTTCGAAGTCGACGGAGAAGAGCAGCGAGTCTCCAACTCCATCCTATACCTGGGCGTAACTCTGGATAGGCATCTCACCTTCTCTAGTCACGTTCAGGGGAGACTCAAGTTGGCTCGGCTCAAAGGCTACAGGCTCTACCACCTGCTGACGTCACCGCAGCTGTCTCTGAGGCTGAAACTTCAGATATATAAGGCCATCATCCGGCCCACGATGCTCTATGGTGCACCACTCCTGCGGCACCTATTTAAAACCACAATCAGGAATCTGCAGGGCTACCAGAACTCCATCCTTCGGCGACTCGTCCGTGGTACCACGCTCCAGCGAGCCAAGAGTAGTGCCATCCACGAAGAGTTCCAGCTCCCAACGGTGTCAGAGTCCATCGGCCGGAGGCACATAAAATTCTTTGATGGGCTGAAGGCCTGCGTAAACCCACTCTTCAGAGACATCGCCCCACCACCCAGGCCTGGGAGGTGGCAAGGCACTAAATTCCCCTTGGTTGACGTGGTAGCCGATGGACGGGGTCTGGGCTATGTAGCCTAAACCCAAAAATTAAAATAAAATACAAGCAATGGTCCCTCCCCATTCCGTCAAAACTAAAAGGCAAAAATGCCACATAAAATAACCGCACACAGCGGACAAAGAACATTACCTTAAAATACCACTAGGTAACATAAGGTCTTGTATATATATAAGTGTACATATATTTATTGTTATTATGTATTGTAACTTGGTTGAAATAAATAAAATCGGAGGGAAAGAAAAAAAAGAAAAAAAAAGTAAAAGCGCGTCTCTACCGACCTAGTGGACGACCAGCTTAACAACACTAAGGAGATATAATACAAAAAAGTATTTAAAAAAATAATCGAATACTATTTTTATTTTTTTTTTTTCAGGTTGACTAGCACACATGGCAAATTATAATAACTGTAATGTACACAGTACGCCTTTCGTGATTAACCATATTTCCTTCCATTTCTGAAAAAAAAAAGAATTAATGAATAAAAACATTTTATTTTTAAAAAAGTCACTGTATTATATAAGTTATATCTATAAAAGCAAGTTACCATCTATATAGCCATCACTGTATCTCAAAAACGAAAATGCCTATGATGCTGAAATTTTTAATGGTGGTTCCTCATATGCTCAAGATGTGCCATAAGGCTGGGTTTGAAAAAAATCGTAATGTAAATGGTTGAAAAAAAAAATTATTTCTAAAGCCTAAAAAAAAAATTAGTTTTTGAAATAACTAGAAACTATACATCTTCTGGAAAACTATAGGTGCTCATTTGAAAGCCAATCAAATTCTCTACAAAACAAAATCATTTAAAACGGGCCAGTATTAGCTGAAACATTAGGTAAATAAAAAAAAATATATAAAAGTATATTTAATTCCTCAATGTTTTCAACGCAGGTTCTCATGGAAACTAGTACAATTTTGGTTTATTATTTTCAATAATGGACAAAGGCCTATTATTCGACCAAGAAAAAAAAATGATTAAACCTCCCTTCAAAATTTGAGATTTTACGTATCAACAAAGACACAGGTCACCCCAGGATGAAACTCGGAACACCGCATTACCATCAGTCTATTTATTTAAAAATTGTGGCCGATTAGAGATTTTATAAGACCATAACTCGGTCATGTATAAAGACAGAGGGGAAATGTAAGGTGTTTTGGAATCACCATACCGAGGCATAAAAAAAAAAAAAAAAAATTAAAAAACAAAACATCAACATAAATGCTTTTGGTTTATTATTTTCAATAACAGATCTTTGTAATCAACCAAAAAAAAAAAAAAAAAATTAAATCTCCCCTCATTGAAATAAAAACAATCCGTCTCTCCGCGGATTTTCTCGGAGACTGCTGGACCGATTTTCTTGAGATTCGGCAACTAAGTCACACGTCACTCCAGGATAATCTCCGAACCCTGCATTACCATCGGTCTTTTTGTTTTAAAATGGCGGCCGATTAGATATTTTATGAGTCCATATCTCTAACCAAAGAAATACTGAAAGTCCTGTAGTCAGATCTGTCTTTAGTCAGACTATATATTTTGAAATATTACTATTTGGAAATAATAAAACATTGCGTCATAATTTGTAGCGTTTTATTTGTCTTTTTGAAAAATTCGAAAACTATAAATTTCACATACATACACACACACACACACACACACAGATGCTCATTTAGAACGAAAGTAGATATCTAATCAGCAGTATAATAGATATATACCACTCACTCACTGATTTAGTTATCACTGTATCTTAAAAACGACTATGAAGTTTAACTATGAAGTTAAAATTTTTAATCGTGATTCCCGTTATACTGTAGATGTCACAAGGCGTGACTTGAAAAAATCTTACTTAATCTTACGACGGTATGCAATGGTTATATTCAGAAGCTAAAATGTTAGTATTAAATACATCTTGCTGTATTCAAAGTATTTCAAGATGTCATTTCAACCAGTTTTTTGGTTAATATCTACGCCAAGATAGAGACAGAAAGGATTAACTTAGAAGATTCGACTAAAGCTTGCTCTAGTCTAAGGCTTGTCTCACAATATTTAAACACAATTATTGTAGGCATTATAGTTATCCTTACCACAAACATATATAGATAGATACTAAATGGCTCAACTTTATAAGATTCAACCAGAGCAAGCTACGAGTGGAAAACTACATTCATCTTAAAGATGTCACGTTTGACATAATTATTATAAGCATTATAGTTATCCTTACCATAAACGTATATAAATTAAAAAAAAAAAAAAATGCATAAATGAAATATTCGCGTTCGGAGCCGTGGGTAACAGCTAGTTAACTAATAAATAAACATATATTACCTCTTACCTTTAATGAGATTCTTAATAGTTTCTTCCGGCCTTCCCAATCTTTAAGTTGTAGAAGAGGCCAACAAGAGAGTTCTCATGGTACTAAGTTCACTGGCACGGGGGATCACACAATGCTTTTATACTGAATCCCAGGGCCAAAGCCTGTCTATCCTTTATATGGATCAATGGTTTTATCTCCCTGTCAGCCATGTCCCTTGCATAACAAATTCTCTTGGCGTAGCAACATTCTTTTTTATACTGCTTTCTACCATATCTCTTATTGCATTCAGAATATGCAGCTATCCTATATGTCTTCCTCGGACAGGTATTTAATCTTGTATCAAATATCTTGCACTTCAAGGGCCTTTCAATAGGACAACAACAAGGCAAGCACATAGATTTATCGCAACAGGTCCATTTCTTTTGCTCTGGTATCTTACAGGGCGGTACTGGCTTGGTCGTTTTAACACAGGTGAGAGGCAAATCAATGGTCGTTATTCTAGGCTTGCAGTCATCGGCTTTAGCATCAAGTTTACAGTTGTCAGTTTTATCACAATCGTCTGCAACACATGCGCTATTACTTTTGTAACGTAACGGCTGTATGTTAAGCTTAGGTTTGAGGAATGTGAGTAATGAATGCCATGGCAAACTTTTGCCAACCCTCTTCGACACGTTCAAAGGCGCTGAACTAGATTCGGCAGAATCAGTCTTTTTAACAATATAACTTGTGCCATCTAATGTGGCTGGTCTAGATTTTTCTAATTCGCTGGCTTCCTGTGATTCTTTACACTTTACAGTTTCATCATATATCGCTGTATTGCTCTTCTCATTTTTGAATTCATTGTCTTCCTTCTTTCTGTCGCCATTCTTAAACTGAAAAAAAATATAAAAATTAATTCAAGTAAAATCAGTCGATATTTCTTGCTGGGTATTTCGCGAATGTCTTGCTATGATTTGCCATCAGAAATAAACAGACATTATACAATAATACGTTTTAATATCAAAAATTTATAATAAAACAATTATAAACAGATTTCTTATTAAATTTGACTTTTATTGGGTACTTAAATTATTGTGAAATCTGTTACTCCATTAGATAATTTTATGAATGTGTAGCAGAAGTTTTGATTGTATCATGGAGTATTGTATTGTATTTTTAATATATGATTCAGCTCTTCGTAAGAAAATTAAATATTATCAACAAAATCATAAAGAGTTTTTTATCTCTTGTTAATAATTACAGAAATAATTTTAACAATAAACTGATCAAATTCATTACTTGACTGTTGAATACTGTGCGGGAAGGACGGGCTCCCCTCACTGGATTTGATACAACCAGTCTCGGCTTTGTAAGCAGTCCTGAATTTAATGACGATACTCTTCGTAAAGACGCCATACCTAGAGAAATACAATAAATAGATTCACGTAACATAAAATAGATTTGAAGCATGTTCGAAATCTATCTAAAATTGAAGATCATTTTAT
The DNA here is from genome assembly GCA_948150685.1 of Rhaphigaster nebulosa. Classification (NCBI taxonomy): domain Eukaryota; kingdom Metazoa; phylum Arthropoda; class Insecta; order Hemiptera; family Pentatomidae; genus Rhaphigaster; species Rhaphigaster nebulosa. The sequence goes on along the minus strand of OX411309.1, from coordinate 103,074,499 downwards.
TAATTGAAGATTAATTATTAATACTAGATTTAGTGATCATATTTTTATACATAAGTATAGCCATAAAAATGAATTTATGCCGTTATTAACAGTACCAAAAGTGCTGAAAGGCTCCGAACTGTGTTTCTCATTTCTACTATGAAATAATTTTCGAAGAATCCACCATCATCGAACTACTTCAGGAAAAAGTATCGGCCAATGAGAACAATAAGATGCGCCTTATCACGATTCTTATGAGAAACAGGGCATTCAAGTGAAACCTGCCGAAAAGGCGCTGATCGCAACATCATTGACATGGAATTATCCAAAAGCCAAACTTTTGATCTTGCCATTGGTTAAGGCCCAAGTGCTACTCATGTACATTATGCACCACCAAGTTCAAATATGGTTTGGAGTTGAAAAAAAATCTTAAAAGTGGAAGCTCTATGATCGGAGGCTTACTCCCATCATCCTGGATCCTGCTCCTATGATCCTATTGCAAGTGCAAAAGTATATTTTTCACAATCGGAAGCGAATTGTCAATGTTTTGAACCTTTCAGGAACATAGTTTAACTCTTTATAATATATACCTTTCCTGGAAAATTTTGGAAAAAAAGGCGCGAATTTTGGTATTTTTGGAGCTGTTTTGAGCAGAATTTAGCTCGTTTTAATTTCACGATGTCATGCTACGTTTTCGTGATGCTATCGTGATCTCAGCACATGCTCGTCAATGATGTAGAAGTTCCTGTGACAGCTGTTTGGTACCTTGAGATGCCGGGATAAGGAATTCACTTAAGGAATAATATTGCTATCTTTTATAAGTCTTGATTTCTTAATGATGTAATTGGTCTGTTTTAGTTGAAGCTAAGGCTTTCACTATAACTCGGAGTTTTCAAAAGCCATCGCTAGATCCTAAAACTCCACTCATATCAATCAACTGAAAACCATAAAATTGATCAATTTTCAAAATTAAGTTCGAATTTTGAAATAAAAATAGAGTACTTCACGGAAAAGAGGTTAGGTACTTGATAATTAGTACTCGGCCATAGATTCGTATTTATGCGAATTTAAGCCCCGTCCTCAGATGAAAAGGATCCATTGGGGGTTCGTTTATCTCTTGCGCGAGCGGAAGTCGATAGTTGTGATCTAGTTAAAGGAGTAATAATTATTATTTAATTATAATATTAACTTATTTAATTATAATTACATTAATTAATAAGTATAATTAAATTATTATTTAATTATAATTATTATATGCGCACCACAATTTGGGAAATTGTTCAGTCAGATTATAAATCCGACCTTGCAAAAGATCAAGTAGTTATAATTTTGTTTTATGTTGTTTCGATCTAAGCTGGTAGTAAAAATATCTAAAGTGGACAACACATGACTTTCTTGTACGCCTATTAAACTATAAATCGGTGGCTCAAAAAGTGATCTTCAATTTGGTTACTAGTTTCCGAAGATTGTAGTATCTCAAAAACGACCGACGTCGGCGTCGCGACATCCATCTATTGACACACACACATACTCTTGTTGTTTCTGGAGGTCTCATTCCGTTATTATATGTGGTTTTCTTTCAGTAGGCAACTAGTTTCTAAGAGATTTCTTCGTGTTCCGTGACAACATTGAAACTGTCAATATCACTATATAAGGAATTGGAAATCGCCAGTTTCGACATTTTAAGCGGAAAAACTCTCTCAAGTTATATCTTAGTTTCCTGCTGCAGACTTGTTCATCTCACAAATGGGGAGGAAAACCATTATTTTACACTCAATTTTAACACTTAAAACAAGTAATAAAAATGTTTAATTGGAATGGAAACCAAATTGCGTTTGGAACTTTTATTACCGAAACATATAATTTCTGTATTTAATTTTTGATGTAAGTTTATTTTGACCTTCAAGTAAAGTATCTTGCTTGGCTCACCAATTTCAACAAAAATCTAGTAAATACATTCATATCGATATAAAACTCCTATTTACCAAGGTTGAGATGTTTTACATTATATTTTAACATCACTTTTAATGAAAGTTTATTATGACCTTCCAGTAAAGTACCAGTGGAGGGAAAATGCGGGAGCTGGTGCACGATTCCTCCATCCCCTCCACCGCTTGTGGTCGGTCTAGTGCGCGGGGTATAGTTATAAATATAGGAACGGACTTTTTAAAAAGGTCGGAGCAGAGCGGGGCGGTCTTAGTGCGCGGCGTATATAGAGGCTGAAAAAGGACTGATGCCAGGCCGGTCCGGGGCGGTCCGGACCGGTCCTAGTGCGCGCCCAGCTTAAAGGTTTAACTATTAAAAATTCTTCTTTAGTAAAATAAATTTTAATAATTTTGTGTTCCATTAATATATTTTCAATAATTTCATCTTGCTCAACAAAACTGGCACCTTTCGTTTGTACTCAAATATATTTGTTCGCCGAAATGAAGTTAGAAATTTTTAAATTTGTTATGATGGTTATTTTATGTAATTGTTGATGAAAGAAGTATTTTTAATCAAGCTATGAAGATTTTGAAACAGTTTAGTTTTGCCCTCCAAATTCCCTCGATTTCCCTCCCCGCTGTATGTCGGTGTGCGGGGAGAGGCTTCGGTCAGTCCCACAGGAAACTATCAGTTAATTTTTTTCTTGGTTCGAGGCGAAGGGGCGGTGTCGCGGGTCTGTTCTCCGTTGTGGAAGAGGCCTATCGGTCAAGCTAAGCACATTACCCTCCTTGAGGATTCGTCGTTGTCAGCAGGATGTTTATGAGTCTATTTGCACAAATGATTACCCTGGTGACCAGAATGCCTTCATTATATCTAACCTTTCATATAAAAATTTTAGTATTATCTTTAATATTTTAGAATATATTAAAGATAGAAAATATTATTATTCTTCAATGTTTAGGAAGAGAAAGATGATGTAAGATGAAATCTGATTTAAATCAATTAAAAATCAAAAGCAATCGATCTAGAAAAAAAAATAAATCAAATTGCCCTGTTCAATATTTTACATCTTAAGATAACTAGAATCCAAAAATGTATTTATGTTTTTATTATAGCCAATCTATAGGTAATGAAATTTTCTTCAATACCAAATAAAACCATTGAAATTGCACCAGCATTAGCTGAGATATTGCCCATTGAACTTTGTAGACATGTTTTATAAAGTATTATGTATTTATATTATTACTCGAAAACTACACATCTTCTGGAACAATACAGAAATTCATTTGAAAGATAATTTAACTGTCTACAAAATTAAGCTTAAAAAAATATATTAATATATTAAACGAACAATTTTTTTAAGATATAGCGAACATATTACTTCCTTGTACAATGTAAAGGAAGTATTGTAATCGCGAACATTTTCGGTCTTCGGCTTTCAGCGAAAGTATCCATTTTGACCAGTAGAATGTTAAAAATTTGTATTTAGGATTGCTGAAAAATTGAGTTATGAACCTCCCTTTTTGGTCACTACATGATTACCGGAAGTGGTACTTTACTTGAAGGTCATTATTGATTTTAACCAAAAATTACATTAAAATATTATGTAACACTTCTAAAATTAGGAATATAAGACTTACAGATTAATAGAAATAATATAATAAATTTTGGTTAACATTGGCAGACCGAAAGTGGTACCTTACTTGGTCATATTAGACTATCATCAAAAATTATATTAAAATATAATATAAAACAACTCAAATTTGGTAAATAGGACTTTTATATCGATATAAATGCATTTACTAGATTTGGGTTAAAATGGGTGAGCCGAAAAGGATACTTTACTTGAAGGTCATAATAAACTTACATCAAAAATTCTATTAAAATTAAATACAGAAATCATATGTTTCAGTAATAAAGGTTACAAACGCAATTTGGTTTACAATCCAATTAAACATTTTTGTTACTTGTCTTAAGTGTTAAAATTGAGTGTAAAATACTGGTTTTTCTCCCCATTTGTGAGGTGATCAAGTCTGCAACAGGAGAATAAGATATAAGTTAAGTGGGTTTTTCCGCTTAAAGTATCGAAACTGTCGATTTCCAATGATTTATCTAACGATATTGACAGTTTTAATATTGTCTCGGAACATGAAGAAATCTCTTGGAAACTAGTTACCTACTGAAAGAAAACGACATATAATAAGAGAATGTGACCTACAGAAACAAGTGTGTGGATGTGTGTGTGTGTGTGTGTGTGTGTGTCTGTGTCTGTGTCTGTGTCTGTGTCTGTGTGTGTGTCTGTGTCTGTGTCTGTGTGTCTGTGTGTGTGTCTGTGTGTCTGTGTCTGTGTCTGTGTCTGTGTCTGTGTGTGTGTCTGTGTGTGTGTGTGTTTGTGTGTGTGTGTGTGTGTGTGTGTGTGTGTGTGTGTCTGTGTGTGTGTGTGTTTGTGTGTGTGTGTGTGTGTGTGTGTGTGTGTGTGTGTGTGTGTGTGTGTGTGTGTGTGTGTGTGTCTGTGTCTGTGTCTGTGTGTGTGTGTGTGTGTGTGTGTGTATATGTGTGTGTGTGTGTGTGTGTGTGTGTGTCTGTGTGTGTGTTTGTGTGTGTGTGTGTGTGTGTGTGTGTGTGTGTGTGTGTGTCTGTGTGTGTGTGTGTGTGTGTGTGTGTGTGTGTGTGTGTGTGTGTGTGTGTGTGTGTGTGTGTGTGTGTGTGTGTGTGTGTGGGTGTGCGTGTGTGTCTGTGTGTGTGTCTGTGTCTGTGTCTGTGTCTGTGTCTGTGTGTGTGTCTGTGTGTGTGTGTGTGTGTGTGTGTGTGTGTGTGTGTGTGTGTGTGAGTGTCTGTGTGTCTGTGTGTGTGTCTGTTTTTTTTTGTTTTTTGTTATTTTTCTCTTATATGAGCGTTGCCTCTCTTCTGCGACCAGCTCTATCGGCGGCATCCTGGCCACCACGCATGCAGCTTCGTAGGAGACTGTGCGGAACGCTCTGAGAACATTCCGGCGCTAGACAGATACCATTGGTCTCCTGTAGGCCAGTGTGCCCAAGGCCCCACTCCATATCGCGGCTGCGTAGAGCAGAGTAGATGAGACCACACTTGCTACCAATAGTCTCCGACTACTTCGGGGTCCGCCTACATTGGGCATCAGTCTGGCCAACGCTGTGCTCACTCTAGCCGCTTACCGCATGCTTATTGGATATGCTCCTTGAACCGCAGCCTCTCATCGATTATAACCCCAAGATACCTCAGGGTAGACTGGGACCTAATTTCTTGTCTACCCACTCTCAAGGTTATTTCTTCCTTCCTTTTGCGACTATTAATAAGAAGGGCCTCTGCTTTCCTGTCTGCCAGCTGGAGCCCCACTGATGCCAGCCAATCTCGGATCAATGAAATGCTCTGGTTGGCCTTCAAGGTCACTTCATCTTTGTATTTTGCCTCGATCACTACTGCGATGTCGTCGGCAAACCCCACCGTCTTGGCACCCTGTGGCAGGCTAAGCCTGAGGATCTTATCGTACATGATATTCCACAGTAGTGGCCCAAGCACTGAGCCCTAGAGTACTCAACCAATCACCTTAAACCTTTTTGGCCTATCCTCTGTTGAAGAAATCAGGGTCCTGTCCCTGAAATAATCTCGAATAATGCTCGTCAGGTAAGTGGCGACACCCATTTCCTGCAGGGCATTCAGAATGCAACTCCATCTCGCCGAGTTAAAGACGTTTTTAACATCAAGCGTGATAACTGCGCAATAGCATTTCGCACCTCTCCTCCACCTCTTCCCCGCAATAGCCTTCCGAGCCGTTTCTATCACCATGGTGATTGCGTCCAGAGTTGATCTTGCTTTCCGGAAGCCAAATTAAGTCCGTGCTAGGCCCCCTACACCTTCTGTGGTCTCTTGTATCCTGCCAGCTATAATTTTCTCCAAAGCCTTGCCAGCTGTGTCCAACAGACATATCGGTCGATATGCTGAGGAGTCCGATGGGTTTCTCTTGCCTTTCGGGATCAGCACAAGGCGCTGTCTTTTTCATGGCCGCGGAAAGGATCCTTCACTTAAACAAGAACTGAAGTTTCTTGAAAAAGATTTGGCCTTGTCTCCATTGGCGCCTTTAGTGCCACATTCGGGATGCCATCCAAACCTGGTGCTTTTCCTATCTGAAGGCTAGTGCAGACATCCTTGAGTTCTTCAGCTGTCACGGATGGTACGTCAAATGGCTGCCACAACCCTGAATGCATTAATTCTTCTTGTTCTGGGAAAAGAGTTGCCACTATCTTCTCTACAACAACCGGGCACGTTGGTGATCTCGAAGAGTTGCTCTTTAACTTCTTCATGACGGTCGGGCAAGGCCGTCCCCATGGATCCTCGTCTACCTCTTCGCAGAGTTCCTTCCAGCACCGCCTCTTGCTCATCTTGATTGCTCGCCGTAGTTCACGCCTCTTAGGTTTGAACTCTTCCTGGAATACTTGGAATTGAGGGCTGCCTTTTGCTCGCTGGTACCTTCTGTGTGTGTGTGTGTGTGTGTGTGTGTGTGTGTGTCGGTGTGTGTGTCGGTGCGTGCGTGTGTTTGTGTGTGTGTGTGTGTGTGTGTGTGTGCGTATGTGTGTGTGTGTGCGTATGTGTGTGTGTGTGTGTGTGTGTGTGTGTGTGTGTGTGTGTGTGTGTGTGTGTGTGTGTGTGTGTGTGTGTGTGTGTATGTGTGTGTGTGTGTGTGTGTGTGTGTGTGTGTGTGTGTGTGTGTGTGTGTGTGTGTGTGTGTGTGTGTGTGTGTGTGTGTGTGTGTCTGTGTCTGTGTCTGTGTCTGTGTGTGTGTGTGTGTGTGTGTGTGTGTGTGTGTGTGTGTGTATGTGTGTCTGTGTGTGTCTGTGTGTGTGTGTCTGTGTGTGTGTGTGTGTGTGTGTGTGTGTGTGTGTGTGTGTGTGTGTGTGTGTGTGTGTGTGTGTGTGTGTGGGTGTGTGTGTGTTGGTGTGTGTGTGTGTGGGTGTGTGTGTGTGAGTGTCTGTGTGTGTGTGTGTGAGTGTCTGTGTGTGTGTGTGTGTGTGTGTGTGTGTGTGTGTGTGTGTGTGTGTGTGTGTGTGTGTGTGTGTGTGTGTGTGTCTGTGTGTCTGTGTGTCTGTGTGTGTGCGTGTGTCTGTATGTGTGTGTGTGTGTGTGTGTGTGTGTGTGTGTCAATAGATGGATGTCGCGACGCCGAGGTCGTTTTTGAGATACTGCAATTATCAGAAACTAGTTACAAAATTGAAGATCACTTTTTGAGCCACTAATTTATAGTTTAATAGATGTACAAGGAAGTCATGTGTTGTCTACATTAGATATTTTTACTACCAGGTTAGGTCGAAACAACATAAAACAAAATTATAACTACTTGATCTTTTGCAAGGTCGGATGTATAATCTGACTGAACTATTTCCCAAAGTGTGGTGCGCATATTATTATTACTCCTTTAAATAGATCACAACTATCGACTTCCGCTCGCGCCAGAGATAAGCAAACCCCCAATGGATCCTTTTCATGAGTGTGCCAATAGATGGATGTTGCGACGCCGACTGTCGTTTTTGAGGTACTGCAATCTTCGGAAACTAGTAACCAAAGTCAGGATCACTTTTTGAGCCACCGATTTATAGTTTAATAGGCGTACAAGTGACATCCTTCTAGGGACACATGACTATGTGTTGTCCGCATCATATATTTTGTATTAACTCTTACTGAAAGCGGTGAGAAAAATAGTTAAAATTCATATTGGTTGTTGAACGACTAATATTTCTTTCCTTAATGTGTGTTTTTTTCATTAATATTTTCATTCATATATTAATATTCAATATTAATATTAATATTAATATTCATATTAATATTCATTAATATTTATATATAATATCATTATATTCATTAATTAATATTCATATTAATATTAATATCAATATTAATATTAATATTCAATATTAATATTCATTAATATTTCATTAATATTTGATAGATTTATATAATTTATTATATTATATTCTAATATAATTATATTTAAATATAATAACATTATATTTACGCTAAATCGTATAAGTCTGTATTCAATTTACGTCAACGTCAATGTATATATTTTCGTTGACTAGTCCAGGTAACAGAATCAATTCGAATCTCATTAAAAACAAATAGACTGAAATAGTTAATATCAGAAGAATGGATTATAAAAAAAATTAAAAAAAAAAAGTTAGTCCAAAATAGAAGGAACCTAAATTGATTGTATTAAAAAGTTAACAAATATAATTGTAATTATTAATACCAGATTCAGTGATCATATGTTCATACATAAGTATAGCCATAAGCCAGAAAAATGGATTTATTCGACCATCTCTTTGAAGAAATAGTAGATTTCTCCTCTTCTAGTATAATCTAATTCGGCAAGATTAATTTCTTGAGTTTGCCAAATCTTTAAACACTAAAGCGTTCTTCAAACCATATTCTTTCCAAGTTAATTGTGTTTATAGTTTTGGCTCCTGCGACTATGTCAATGAGGTTGGTAGCCGAAGGGCCTGGAACTGGACCAAAGAAACTCCTCTTGGAATCTCTTTCCAAATGTCTTCATTACCTACTCTCATTGCTTGAGGCCCGCCTACTAAATTTCTACTAACACCACCGATAATCTTGAGTAAACAGACAACATTAAATAGAGTTTATATTATGTAATTAACAACGAGGAATATCAACGAGTGATTTCGTATTTCAGTGTATTACAGGTCACATTTAAGCATTGTAAATAGTTACCTAAAATGATAGTTAACAAATGAAGTGCGTTCAGGCACAATTGAGCTGTTAATTTTTTTGTAGTAAATACAAAAAAAAATATATAAGATCAAACGATTTCAAAGCAAAAAATATCACACCAAATTGAACAGATTTTTCTTACGGAACTAAATTCACGAAAATTTTTACTTTTACCTGCTCTACTAAAAAGGAAATTAAATACACTCACCTATATGGACCTAATTTGGATATTCTAAGGCGTGTGGAAGCCGGCTCTTTACCATGCGTACCACTCAACCTATAAACAAAAATGATTTACAAGTTTAAATTATGTGTTTCTGTAAATTATTTAATAACATAAATTTACCTCAATTTTTGTATTTATTTTTTTAGTTTAACCTGCTCGAAACTTGATCTCGGAATAAATCATGTGACGGGAATCAATATTATTAAAAAATATTTGACATGTGGTATTAATTGAATTAACGCACTGTTAGTGGGCTAAAATCATCAGGGTATTGAACGGAAATCACCAACGAATGAAACTCAATTTATTAAATGTCTTAGCTCAAGATGAAATAAATTGATAAACAATCATAAAGTGGTTAAGAAAATGTATATTTTGATTTTACAGTAAAACACATGACAACGCTCTGTATATAAAATATAACACGAATGGGAGGCAACAGTATTGGCAACGACACTATAACACTCTCCACTAATTTTAAAAGCTAATAATATGAAAGCACTCCGACGTAAAACATAATGAATACATTTGGAAAATCGATTGTTAAGTTTTGAGAATAATATTCATTACTTTACTCTTTAAAAAATCGTATAATTATTTTACAAAAATATTTTGTACCTATTGAAAAATAATTTTTTATTAGCTGCTATCTAATTTTTTTTTTTTTTTTTTGTGGATATAAAAACTAATAGTAGAGGAAGGGTATACGTTTATGCCATGTTTTTCATTCCAGCGTGAGTCCTTGTTGCCTTGTTATGTGCTCTAAAAAATTATTGAATGAAATCTCCCATCTGCATTTTGTACACATTATGGGAGTTCCTCTCGGATTTTTTCTACTTTAGGACAGCCAGTTACCTTTTAGTAACGTATGTTATCACTTAGGTTATTTTACATTAATCACTATCAACTAACGTATGATTAGAAAATATTAAAATAGGTTAATATAATATTTATTTTAAGGCAATATATAAACAAATTATGAAATAAATAACAAAACACACTTTTAATAGGAAAAAAATTAGCCATATCCCTCAAGATTTGTTCAAATAAATCATTGTGTTTATTCCTCTGTCGCCATAAAAATTCACGTAAGTATGAATCAATCTGTTCTCGCCTCGTGCCCATTCCTTTTTGTTCCTTCTTTTGGATTTGGCCCAGAGAGACTCAATTGACTGAGTATTGGTCAACAAAATTTTTTGAATGATTAACAGTCAAATGACCATACCTCATTGCTGGCAACTTGTCTTTTAATCCCCGATAAGACTTCCAGCAATCGGATATTAGAGTTGCTCCTGGTTGAATAGAACTTCTTCAGTGCTTCAGAAGTGCGATCAGGGATTGCATACAGGAAGCACTCCTTTGTTTCTCTACACAAATGCCCCCGAAAACGGCACTGCTGAGGGAAAATTTTGCCAACATTCAATTTCCTTTTACTAAAGCATGACTCATCAATTTCCACAGTCATGTTCTCTCTTCCAATCACAATTGATGTCTTCAGTAAGCTGTAAGCACAGATTTCACGTAGCATGTTTTTCCAATCGGTGATTGTTGTTCACTAATTTTCAATTCCTTAATACAAAATTTTGTTGATGTATATACCTGAGACCAAGAATATATAAGTAAAAGGGGGTTATTCAGAGGCAATCTTGCTCCCTCAAACCATGAACCCTTTGAAGCTCGACAGGACATTTTGTGATATAACCACTTCTGTTTTCTGTTATACTTAATTACGTATACTCCTTCGCACAGTTTTACCTTGGGGATAACGCCCCTTTTCTGTAGAAAAATGACATTTTTTTTTTTTTTTTGTACACGTTGAACTGTTCTATTAAATTCATAGTGTCAATTACAAATGTACTTTATTTTTCATATTAATTAATCAGTTACTGAAAATAACCTAAGTGATAAAATACGTTACTAAAAAGTAACTGCCTATCCTAAAGTAGAAAAAACCCTTCCTCTCCTAGCATTAGCCACACCCCAATAATGAAAGTACCAGAGGTTCCTGCGTCGGGTTTTGGGGAGAGAGAGGAGGTAAGAGCTTCGGAAAATGGGACATTTTTTCTCAAATATCTCAGAACATATGGGGTTTAGACCAAAAGTTTGTCGATACAAAATCAAAGTAAATTAAATTCCCTATAAACAAAGGTCTAGTTCATTTTTTTTTTGTAACCCTATTCGTTTCTGAAATATCAATAGAGGAAAATGGGATCAAATTTTCATTTTGAAAAATTCGAGTGTAAATACTTTTAAATTCCTTTCAACTTGTTTTAGGCCCACTGATCGATTGCATATTATGTAATTAGGTTTAACCATAAAATTTAGAAGGGGAGGATTTTTTCAATTTTAGTGAGAATTCTATTACAGTTGGTTTTAAAATCTTATTAAAGTTTTTTTCTTTTGGTTAATTGTTGTGTGTAGTTACATTTCTGTTGTAATTTATCGAAGGGATTCAAAACCGTTTTTGCAATTTTTTTTAGCTTACTTTACTCGAAGCGTCTTTTAGTTTATGTGATTATTTGTGCATTTAAATTCATTTAATACAATGGGCAATATTTTTTCCATATTTTAAACAAAAAACAAATCGATTGGTATACAAGAACTTTGAAATCCATGCAGAGCAAAGGCAGAAAACATTGATATAAATAATTGTTTAAATTACATAAAATAATTTTTTTCTCGGCTCCTTTTTTTTTCCTGCTAGTTTTTTGTTCGTTTAAACTAATTTACTACAATTGGCAATGTTTTTTTTTCTTATTTTACACAAAAAACTAATCGATTGGTATTTTATGTATCATATATTTATAATTATAATCTATTTACTTATTTTTAGTTTTATCAGATTTAATCACTGCTAAATTATTATTTTTATTTCAAAAGTTTTTAAAGTCTATTAATATTGGTTAATTTGTTCTTTAACATTGATAATTTAAGGATTTTTCTTTAAATTGTATTACATAATTATAGGTTATATTGCAAGTATGATTTCTAATACCATCAATATGACATTCTGACGAATCTATATGAGAATATCTTTTGTATATCTGCTGTTAGATTAATAGTATATTTATATTTACGTTTATAATTAAAAATAAAATTGTCGCCTACTAAGATAATCAATCCCTTTAGTGCCTATTCTGGATGGAGTATTGATAATAGTTATATTTTCTATTCTGTCAATATTTTTTATAAGTAATTATATTTGTTTAAAATTGTGTTCATATGATTTATATCTTGTGTAAAATTTAATGGTTGTTTAATATTATTGACTGTAATGTCAGGTATATTATCGTATTTTCTGTTTATTTATATAATTGTTATATTTAAGGTTGGTTTGTTAATTCTTGGTATTTTATATTTGTTCAATTTATACCATATGCTGGTTTTATTTTTTGAGAAATTAGCTTGTATTATTTCATTAATATTATTTATACGTTCTTATAAAAGTCTTTGTTGTTATCCGATTAATATTTTTTTAGTACATTTTATATAGCTGTTATTTTGTGGTAAATACACCTAATTTATTATCCAAAAAGTTTGTTTTCTTTCTAAATTTAAAATATTATTAATTATAGAAATATAATATAAAATCTTACGGGGACTCTGTATAAGAGCGGTAAAATCACGAAGGAAAAGCAATGAGAGAAAAGAAGGGAGGATTCGGGTGGAATCGGCTATCCTCGCCTTGGGAATCTCCTTTCCCCAGACTCTAGTCACTAAGAGCGCCACGGTGCACGCCCCTCCCCCACCTCTTGCTCAGTCCCCTCTCCCATATCTGTCCCCTCTCCTCTTATTCCTTCTCCGGTTCCCTCGATACCATCACTATTTTCATCTACTTCCACGTCTTCTTCTATAGTGCCACTTATTAAAGGCCTGCCAGAAGATGTATCCGTATCTATCGAGGTAGATCCGCCAGATACAAATGACGGATTCACTTAAGTTTCTTATAAAAAAGGAAAATTGAAAAAAGAAACTCCAGTAATTAATAGTAAAAATAATACAGCGAAATAAATTATTAGAATAGGTATTTGCTGTATCTTTTCTTAACCTAGTGCATGTATTTGTGAATATTTATGCTATCAATAATATTCTGTTTTCTTTTCAATATATGTATGAGTATGTGGCCATGCGTGCGTGTTTGCGTAGTACGCATGTAATTAATGTAATTAATTAATGAGTAGGTGTTTGCGAGTACGTGTATATGCATATATGTGCATATATATGTGTGTGAGTGTGAGTTCTGTATAGATATAAGACAATATTTTATAAATATGATATGCCTTTTTTATTATCTTTATCTCTTTAGATATGCAATGCTTGCAATGGAACATAAATAGTTTACATCAACATAGATCTGAACTACAAATAATTTTAGCTGATCACGATATCTCAGTTATATGTCTTCAAGAAACCAAACTATCTTCTAAACACAACGCTCTCTATCCCGGAGTACCTCGCGTTTCGTCAATATTATGAGTCGGAGAAAATATATTTATGTAAAAAACTCAATATATTGCAAAGAAATTACTTTCTCTACAGCTTTTCAGGCTGTAGCCGTTACTATTCATTACCCTTCTAAGATAACACTTTATACCTTCCACCGGGCGGAACAATCGATCAGAATAAATTGAACAGCTTGATTAACCAACTTCCGAACCCTAAAATAATTTTCGCTGATGTAAATGCTAGAAATACATCTTGGGGATCTGATGCAACAAATCATAGAGGCCACTTAGTACTCAAAGTCCTCGATCAACAAGATCTCATTGTCCTCAATGCCGGCTCCCCTACTTACTTGTGTCCCTGACATGGCTAACTCAGTCATATCGATATTACGGTTTCTTCACCTTCCATCTTGACCAAACTTGATTGGAAAAACCCTTGATGACTACCATTCAAGTGATCATATCCCCATATTAACCTCCATGATTCCCACTAATAGTACTACTGAAATCACACAATACACGGCAAAGATTTGGCAAACAAAGAAGGCAGACTGGGATAAATTCAGAAGTGCTTTTATCGAAACAGCTCAACATATTAACACCAAATGACCTAAATATTGATACTTTTAATAACCTCCTCATTGAAGCAGCAGACAAATCCATCCCTAAAGTAAAAATTGAAACAAATAAAAAGATCCTTATTCCTTGGTGGAATAATGATTGCACAGAAGCCATTAAAAATCGAAAACGTGCGTTAAGGAAGTTTATTAAATGTCCTAATGACACAAATGCATTAGTTTACAAACAGTCAAAAGCACAAACTAAACGGTTAATTATTGAAAAAAAAGAGACTATCGTGGCGCAATTTTCTAGTATCATTAAATCATAATATCCCAGCTGGTGAGATATGGACAAAAGTTAATATGTTATGCCACAAATGATTATAAACTGTTACAGGATAAAACACAGAATTAGGCGTAGTTACCGATCACACAAAAATTGCAGGTATTTTGGCCCAAACATTCTCTAAACTCTTGGACGATAATCATTACGATCCAAATTTTAGGAAGCACAAAATATAAATTAAATCCATACCGGTAACGATTAACGAAGTATCACATCCCGTAAATACGCTTAAATAAATTAGTGAATTAAATATCGCCTAAAATAAATCTCACATCTCACATAAATCACAGATCTCCTGGCCCGATAATATTTCCTATGATTTTCTAAAGAACCTCCCATCATCAGGCAAATCTATGCTGCTAACAATTATGAATAATATCTATACAACATCTAAACTACAATATCAGCCCGACACTTTTCAAAAAGCCATTAACAGGATCACTAATTACATATCCGAACCTGCTAAAACCCATTTATTTGTGGAGAACATCTTAATTAATCTAACCACTAAATCAATTCAAGATGCAATCTATCATGGATGATGTAGATATTTTCTTCTTCTTCTTCCATGGACGCGACAACCCATTACTGTGTCCTGGCCTCCTCAAGCACCTTCCGCCAGTGCAATCGGTTAAGTGCAGCCGTCCTCCAATTCCGAACCCGAGCAGGGTTCTTGAGTCCTCTCTTACACCATCCATCCATCAACGCTTCGGGCGTCCTCTTGGTCTGGTGCCATGCTGGTCATCATCCAGAAGTTTTCTTGGGATCTCGTTGGACCTCATCCTGGGGACAAGGCTTGCCCATCGAAGTCTGTAGAGACTTACAACTCTTGCCACATCTGGCTCATTAAGCAGGGAATATACCTCTCTGTTTGTCCGCCCTCTCCATGCTGATCCAATTTTTAGTGTGCTGTAAATGCGTCTTAGGATTTTTCTCTCAAATATTAGAAGATCTCATTCATCAGACTTTGAGAAGACCTATGTTTCTGACCCGTAGATAAACACTGGCCTGGTCAGTGTCTTGTAAAGCTTAGTTTTTGTGGCTCTGGATAGAGAACTATTTCCCAAATGCCGACGCAGTCCAAAATAGCAACCATTGGCTAATGCTATTCGCCTCTTTATCTCAGCCGAAACGCCATTATCAGCATTAACCTGTGACCCAGGTACACAAACTTATCAACTCGTTCGAATGAGTAAGGACCAATCTGGACCAAATCTTCGTAAGGACCTCTGTTTTGATTAGCAATCATATATTTGGTTTTCTGGTTGTTAATCGCAAGTCCTAGCTTAGCAGCATTCTCGAGGGCAAGAAAGGCTTCTTCCACTGCAGCTTTTGATCTCCCAACATCGAGGTTGTCGGCAAAGCCCAAAATTTGTATCATGCGATTGAAAATCGTTCCATTGGTCTGGATCTTTGATTCTCTAATAGCTTGTTCAAGCTAATATTAAAGAGTAGACAGGCTCCTTGTCGATCATCATTATAACAGATAAATCTATCTGATAGATCTCTCTGAACACACACCACACACTCAACATTGCTCATCGTCAGTTTTAAAAGGCGGGTAAGCTTAATATGGATGTAAAGATCTTTCATCGCCTGATACAGAGGCTAACTGGTACTATCGGAAGCAGTCCTAATAGGTGACGAATAGGTGGTGTGCTTGGATCTGGTATTCGCGGGAGAGGAAGTGAAGAAGTGAATGCTGCTGAGTTTATTTCAAATATTGTTTATGTGAACTCTTTAAAGTCATATTAAAAAGATAATTATTATATGACGGTAAGGAAAAATTGTGTGATGCGCGCACCGCACCAGATTTTTTTCTGAATGAATTAGTTACATCTTTTACATTGGTAACCTAAAATAATGTTTGTAATACAAAAATTCTCTAAAACAAGTGCCTTCAAGCATTTACTTAAAAAAGAGTTCAAGAAATTATTAATACATTTGTAAGGAAAACTGGCCATCTGGAAAAGGGAAATTATGCCCACTGAAAGGGCAACAGCCATTATCTGCCCAATGCATAAGAAGGGAGATCGGACAGAGTGCGCTAACTATAGAGGGTATCGCTCCTTTCATGTGTCTATAAGCTGCTCTCTTCTTTTTGAGAGGATCCTCCCGTAGGCCGAAAAAAAATAGGGAAGATACCAGGCTGGATTTCGGAGAGGACGCTCAACCACTGATCAACTGTTCACCCTTAGGATGATCCTAGAAAAGAGTATGGAGTATAAAATAATCATCCACCATTTATTTGTGGATTTTAAAACTGTGCACGACAGTGTTGATAGGTCTCAGTTATACTGTGCTCTGAACGAGCTAAGCATCCCACAGAAGCTCATACGCCTAATCAAGATGACCATGCATAGCTGAAAATGCATAGTACGTGTTGGTCCCGATGTCTCTGAAGAGTTTGAGGTGAACAGTGGGGTACAGCAAGGGAACGCTCTCGCTTGCCTACTGTTCAACATGGCAGAAGAGAGAGCTGTGAGAGAGGCCGGTACTCAGACCAGCGGAACAATTCTCAATCGTCTGACCCAGCTGCGGGAAAAGCCGGTACTCAGACCAGCGGAACGAACCTCAATCGCCTGACCCAGTTTCTCGGATATGCAGACGATATTGATATTATGGGAAGATCTGAACAGGCTCTCAGAGAAGCGTTTAGAGCCCTTGAAGCAGCTGCAAAACGACTTGATCTAGAAGTCAATGAAAGAAAAACCAAGTACATGAGAGTTGGTGGTGAGGTGGATCTGAGCTCTCCGTTTGAAGTGGGATCTTTTAAGTTCGAGAGAGTTAAAAGCTTCATATATCTTGGGTTTGAAAGGAATAGTAAAAATGAAATGAATCAAGAGATACATAGAAGGATCACTGCTGCCAATAGATACTTCGTTGGACTTTGCCGACACTTTAGAAGGAGATATCTCTCAAAGAAGACCATGGCAAATATATACAAGACCCTCATACGGCCAGGTTTATCATATGGCTCAGAGGCTTGGACTATGACTAAAAGTGATGAGATGAAGCTACGTGTGTTTGAGCGAGGAGTTCTCAGGAGAATCTACGGCACAGTGAAGGTGGTTGAGATTTGGAAGAGAACGAAAAATAGGGAACTCAGCATTCTGTTGAGCTCGACATCGTCACTTTTATTAAGCTTGGCAAACTAAGATGGACAGGGCATGCAGCCAGAATGGACGCCACTGAAATACCGGAAAAGGTTATGACCGAGGAGCTACACTCCACAAGACGAGTGGGAAGGCCGAGAATCAGATGGCTGGACAGCGTAATCAATGATGATCAATCAACTGACTTTATATCTTTTAGATGGTCATTGAACGTTTCCGAAAAGATGATAATGTCATCCATGTACACAAGCACATGTGGCATATCTGCAAATATAATATTCATAGTTCTTTGAAAGGTAGCTGGAGAGTTTGGCAATCCCATCTGCATTCTAAGGAACTCGAAATGTCCTTAATCGATACTAAATGCTGTCTTATGAATCGAGTACTTCTGTACCTTTATCTTGTGGAAACTTGAGTAAAGATCTATGGCTGTGAATATAGTGGCTTTCCCTAAATTTCCCAGCAGATCTTCTATATTTGGCAGAGGATATCGATCCGGAATTCTTTCGCTGTTGAGTTTTCGGTAATCTATTACCATCCTCATCTTTTGACCTGAAGCGTCAGCTCGCTTTGGAACTACTCATACTGGTGAATTGTATGGTGATATGCTTGGGGCTATTATCTTATTTTCCAACATCTTATTTACTTCGTTTTTTATTTGTTCTCTAAATTGCTTCCGGTATCTATAGTTTATAGAATAAATCGGTTCATAAGTTTTGGTTTTTATCTGATGTTCTAAGAGATCCGTTGCAGATAATTTATTCTTTTCCGTTTTAAAGATAGCTTGATAAATTTTTAGAAGATAAGTAATACTTTCCTTTGTAGAGAGGGGATGTGTTCGATTCTGACTAATTCGGGTATGTTCTTTTTGGCATTATCTACCGGTGGGTCTACTATTTCAACCTCTTGAAAATTCGTCAATGTCAGTTGAATGATACCTTCTTTCTTGCTTATTATTTTTACTTTATCCCTGTAAATTCCGAGAGGTATTTCTATGTCGTAAATTTTACAAATTATTAAGAAATTGTTTCCTTTTGGCAAGTCGGCAATATTTCCTCCTTCCTTTATTTCAATTCGGTATCGTATCTCTATTCATGGTATATCGTATCTCTATGCATGGTATCTCTATTCATTGTAAATGTAAAGTCACCAAGTGCTGACCTAATTTTCCTTACTTCGAAATCAATTTTGAATTTTAAATCGTCCATTAGTTCAGCACCGATCAGAATGTTTTGGGCTATCAGATGGTTTGGGCTAAAATTTAATATATAAAATTTAACTTTCGTCTGGCATTTTAAAAAGTTGTTACTAATGTCATTGGTAATGGTTTCGGTCCCTCTCTCTTCTCCAGCAACGGCCCGAACAATAGAATTTTGTTTTTGCCTGTTGACTCCTGGTTGTACTATTTTTGAATTTATATAATTTGTCTGTGCCCCCGTGTCTAAAGCCATTTACGATTTTTTTTTAGCTTTAACGAATGGGAGATCACGAAAATTATTGGTTTGCAAATTACGTTTTGTAGTTGGGATATGGGTCGTCCCCTAAAAAATTATCTTCTGATTCATCTTGTTTTGTCGTAAGCTTTTCTAACTATTCTCGGAGTTCTCTAATCTCTTTATCTTTTGGCTCTTCCTGAACTAAGTTATATACCGGGTGTCGAGGTTGGATCTTCTGAAAACCACTCATGGTACGCATAGACACTGTATTCGCCAGTTCTGCTTTTTCGAAAGGTTTATTATTTTTATACTGTCCCGAACCGTGAGATCTTTCTGATCTTCCGATTTCCACTGTTCTCTAAGTGGATAATTTCTCCTTTTATAATTGTTATTATGATTACTGTTGTAATGATCATGGTGTTCCCTGGGTGAATATCTAGGGGGATAATCTTGGTGACCTCTCGGTGGGTATCTAGGCGTGTATCATGGTTCATTTCTTTTGTGATAGAAATTAGGTCGCCCATAATTTTTATTTTTTTCAAAATTTGGTTTTCTTGAATCATGCGTTTCTCCGGGTTTTCTCATATTACCCGAATTAACTAAATCATCAAACAAAAGATGATTCTCATTTTGAATTAAATTTCGAAGGTCATCTATCTAAGGTCATCTAATTTTTATGTCTTGGACATCAAATATGTCCTAATATGTCAGCATATTTGTGTAGAAATGATATGAAATATTTATTTCTAAGAAGGATATAATCGTTGTCCTTTCAGGAATATTCTCTATCCTGTATTTTGAAATTATTAATGTACGACTCCTGTCTAATCTTTGAATGAAATCTAATGTTCCGTTCCTTATATTGTATCTTCAAATTAAAAAGCTCGAATTGTAATTGTTCGATCGATCTCGAATCTCTAAACGTACTTTTTAAGTACCTTATTAAATCGTTATTACCAGTAAATTCGCAGTTGGTATTAATGCAATCAGCATCTCCCGTTAGTCTGGCAAGAATTTTGCTTAATAGGCGTTGATCATTTAATTTCCGAAGATCATTTTCGGGGTTGCAAACTATATTATGAACTTGTCTACAAACGGTGACGAAGTTATGTGGGTCCCCGTTAAAAGTATGAATATGGTGATAATCCGGGGATTTAATTGCAAAAGAGGAGGTTGCCATTTCGTCTGTTTCAATAAATTCGTCAATATCAATAAATCTATTTTGAGCTAATCTTTGTGATAGTTTTGACATAAAATTTTAAGTTAATATAATTTAAATAGTGTTTTTAATAAATGTTAGTAAACAATATTATATATTAAAAAAAAGAAATAGTATTTATACAATTATATGGAAAAAATAAAAAATTAAAATGATTTCAATTAAAGCTTCACTCACAATCTCTCTCAGAGTTTCGATGTCTGTCGGGTTGATCATACGAATTTCAGCTCAGCAGCGGGTCCTTCTCCAAGATCTTGGGATTGATAAATTATTTGCTACTTCTATAATTTTGTCTCTATTGAAAACTAGTTTCAAATGTTATACATTCATCTTCAGTTCAAGGTTTAACTAGATTATATCAAACGGAAAAGGTTACATTGGTTTGTTCTCCTCCTCCCCTTTTACCCAATCCACCCTTTCTTATGCGATTCGTAATAGGCTTTCGGGGCAACTCGCTTCAACGGTTATGAACTTGGAGATTGTATAAATTGGACTCGCTAATATAGTCCGTTCCGATTTAATAATTAGCTAGGATCTATCGAAGCCTGTATCAATGTTAAAACCGACTATTTTTGAAATAAAGACCTTATGAAGGACATCTATCCTCCTCCTAGCTAGTATTATTTTAAGAGCGCTACAATATATGTATAAATTTTGTATAATTATAATGGAACAAGCAAGATTGCTCCATGGTAGAGTGTAGATTTTACTTATTTACTAATAGCCTAATTCTTAATAGATGTATTAAATTTTTGAGAGCACAAATATTACTGAATGTAAATAATTAAAGTTGTACTAGACCCCTAATATATTGAAATCTGAAAAAAAAAAATCCATGATTAATGCGTAATTTTCGCACGTATCAGCTGTTGATGATGCGGGCTAGCTAATGATAATAAGGTTCGAATTGACATGTTTTAAAAAAAAGTTCATCAATAAAAAGATGTTTTATTAAAATTTTCTTGTAACTACATAAAATTGAAGTCATTTGTAAAATAATAGGTACTATTTATAACACATTCACATTCAAATTGAAACTGACTCATCGATAGGCTCTGGGCCGCAGTATCCAATCAAAATCATTGAAGGTATAATTTTTTAATTTCTGGTCGTAACTCTTGCAAACTGACCTTCTTTGAGAACAAATGCTGTCACTACTCTTCAAGCCGAATATATCCTGGTATCTTTTACTTATATATATATATATATATATATATATATATATATATATATATATATATATATGTGTGTGTGTGTGTGTGTGTGTGTGTGTGTGTGTGTATTGACAGGAAAGACAGGCTGTGCAGAAGCACCTAATGAGCTTGAATTTTAGAGTTCTACTAATACTGAGAGCTGAAATATCAGTCTTTTGCACCAACTTAAACGAAATGGTCTTCATTCCCAAATAGCAACAGCCCTTCATATTTAGTACAAACACAAACGAGCGGTAGCACAGTGAGACAAATATTTGTGATTATTTTAATAAGTTCTCTGAAAGTTCTATAAAAGTTTAATTTCTGCATTAAATTTAATCAGTCCGTAAATCTTCACAAAGACTGATAAAATTCGTTGATTATTTTGTCGTGTATTATTTTAGATGGATTTTTCTTTTTATGCATAAAAAAAGAGATGAACTATTCGTAGCTCCATCACTACGTCTCCGTTGACTCCATGAATTGCCTTTATCAATTGGGTAAAGTTGAGGAATACCATCTACAATATCCAGATTAGTTGACATCTTTAACAGAAATATCAAACGAGAATTTAACAGAAACAAATTGTTTTTGGCTTTAATTGCTGCTCTTCAGGAAAACGTATTTATTTTTTTATGAATGTGGTACTTTATACATTTAGTTTCACGTAAATCAATATTTCCTTTTCAGTTGACATCCGCATGATGGTATAGAAGGATCAATCCCTAATTATATTTCCTTTTGGATTTTTTTTTTATAACCAGATAAGCTAGATTTTATCCATAAGTCTTTAAATTTTTTAGAACATCAGTTTTCTCTATATTTCGTTTACTTTTACCTGCTGATGTTATCAAAAATTTAAAGCCTTAGTTATCAAAAGAAAATCCAAAATGAAATATTGATTTACTTGAAACTATTAAATTTATGATTGTACCATTAATCATTTAACCACCAACAATTATACTGCATTATGATGTTCGCTATTTATCATTTAGATTGCATAAACCTCATAGTTTTGCAGAGAAACTAAATGCGTGATTCTATGAACTTCAAAGATTTTTAAAAAACAACTTTAGAGGTAAGATGAAAAGTTTTATTAAAGTTTCTTAAACAGCTGCACGATCGAATAAGTAAACGTGAAATGGTTGTTATGTTTTTATCTTAAGAAGCCCTTTCAGCTGATCGCGAATTCTTTGTTGCAGTAAAAGAAAAAATTATGATTCACACATTTCGAAATTTTTCCATTAATCTCAGGAATAATTTTTGATTGAATTAAACCCTGAAATAATTTAAGGACCCAATTGAGTAGCCATGAGAAGGGTCCATGGATACTGATGTTAAGTTCCTTATAATGGAAGCCTTTATTAGTTAGTGAAGTTGAACAATTTTCACCATTTTTAGACACCAACAATTCTACTTGTACAGTTATTCCAGAGATGTAACCTCCGACTGGGAAAGTATTCAAAAAATGGTATGTAAACTCTATCTTTTCCAATCCAATGGACGGATTGAATTACAGATAGTTATCCTTCACCTTTATGAATGAAGTCCTCTGTCTTGCGATAGGTGTTAATGCTACGGATATTCCAACACGTTCATAAGCATTATAACCGAAGAAACGAATGGCATCATTGAGGTAAACGAGGTAATAGTCCATATCCTCGTCCACATTCACGACTCGATCTCCAAAAGTAAAAGCCATAGAGGACAGGAAGCTGAGGAGAAGCAGCATGATTGACCTCATCAGGGAATCACTTCTTCACTACTGCCTAAGAAATTTCTTTTTCTAAAGAGCTGATATCAAATCTACTTAATATCACTATCTTATCTTTAACAATGCCCCACCAATGCAGTTTCACAATAAAATATTTAAATGGTTCTGTTGATCTGATTTTGTTTGCATGCTTTTTTTAACAGTCGATGAAAAAGCTACAACATTGCAAAGACAACGCTGTATTCCATAATCGACTTGTTGGACTATGGATTTTTTTCATTTCCCGGCTTTCCATGTTAAATTTAATATTTTAGATTTAAAATATCTGATGTGGATAACACGTGACTTCCTCGTACGCCTATCAAAAAGTGATTCTGTATTTGGTTACTAGTTTCCGAAGATTGCAAAATCTCAAAAACGACACTGCGTCGCGACATCCATCTATTGACACACTCACACACGCACAAGCGTGTTTCTGTTTCTGGAGTCTGGAGAAGTTTCTGGAGGTCTCATTCCGTTATAATATGTCGTTTTCTTTCAGTGGGGAACAAGTTCCCAGGAGATTTCTTCGTGTTCCGTGACAACATTAAAATTGTCAATGTCACTAGATAAAGCATTTGAAATAGACGGTTTCGACATTGTAAGCGGAAGAACCCACTTAACTTATATCTTATTCTCCTGCTGCAGACTTGTTCAGCTCACAACAGCTGAATGGGGAGGAAAACAAGTATTTAACACTCAATTTTAATACTCAAAACAAGTAATAAAAATGTTTAATTAGAGTGGAGAAAAATCGCGTTTGTAGCCTTTATTACCGAATTCATATGATCTTTGTATATAATTTTAATATTAATTTTGATGTTTTTTTTTTTTAATAATAATAATAAACTCTTTATTTATTCTGGGACAAGTCCCTTTAGAATAACAATTACAGGCAATGATAGGTGGGCTTCAGAGCCTTAGAGTAGTTGATATAGGAACATATGCGTTCACAGATAATTAAAAATAAAATAAAAATAAAGAAAAGTCAATAAATAAATATAAATGAAAATTATAAGAAGTCATAATGCAATAACTCCTAGCATATGAAATAGGTATTAATACTCTAATTGATTACGTCTTAAAACAAAAACCACACGAAATTCGTATGTTAATAAGATATGACAAAATTATAAATGAAGGAACATATTCACAAATGTTGATTGAAATAAGAGAAAATCTATTTACAATGTTTTTTGGAACTGGATAGAAAATAAGTGATTGAACAAGCGGGATTTGAAAATGATAAGAGTATTGGAACGACGAATGGAAGGAGGAATGGAATTCCATAAAGATGAGGATCGGACAAGAAAAGATCTGTCGAAAGCTGCGGATCGGTGGGCCGCTGTATATAAATCTGAAGGCCGAGAACGGGTATGACGAGAATGAACAGAGGATTTGAATTGAAGGAGGTCGAAAATATAGGATGGACGGCGGGATCGGATAACTTGGTAGAGGAAAGATGCAAGGATATACTTACGACGGTAGGTAGGGTAAAGCCACTTCAACTCTTCGTAATATCGGGAGACAGAGGCGTCCCTCGGGATCCCGAAGATGAATCGTACAAAGCAATTTATCAAACATTTTATTTTTGCCTCGAGGTCCCCAGAGACGCCTTCGTACACCAGTAATCAAAGTGGGGGAATATTAAGGAAGTAACTAGGAGTCTACGGGTCTCAATTGGAAATAGGTGACGGAGGTAATTTAGTCGCTTTAAAGTGTAAAAGGTACGACGGAAAATATCGGAAACATGATTTTTCCAGGAAAGAGTTTGGTCAAAGGTGATTCCAAGGTTTTTTATGGTTGGATAGAATTTAATGGGATTATTATTTAGGAACAAGGTTGGGATCTGAGGAACAGTTTTAAGGAGGTGATTGGAACCTATTACAATTGCCTTTGTCTTCTCTGTATTCAACTTCAGCTTGTTAGCAACAGCCCAGTGACTAATTCGATTCAAATCCTCTTGAAGTCTTTTGGTGGCTAGTAATAGGTCGGAAGGCGGGAAGGACAGGTATATTTGGAAATCGTCTGCATAGATATGGTATTGGGAGTGACGGATAAGAAGGGGAAGGTCATTAATATAAATAGCAAACAGAGTAGGAGACAATGAGGAGCCCTGAGGAACACCAGAGGAGAGGGATCGTGTCTTGGATGGAGGTTGTCCTGGAACGACTACATACTGCGACCGATCTGAGAGGAAGGATTGGAACCAGCGCAAAACACTGTTGGATAAAGGAAGACTTTGTAATTTGTAAGGAATTGAAGGAGGATGTTATGGTCAACTGTGTCAAAAGCTTTGGAGAAATCTAAAAGGATGAGGATAGTTAAGTTTTGGTGTTCAATGGCGGTTTGGAGGTCGTGGGTTATTTTCAGGAGAGCTGACTGTGTTGAGTAACAAGGTCGAAAGCCAGATTGGAGAGGGTTAATGAGGGAACGTTCTTCTAGGAAGTTTGAAAGTTGAATTTGTACAAGGCGCTCCAGTGGTTTTGAGAGGTTAGAGAGGAGAGAAATAGGACGAAAATCATGGGGTGAGGCGAGATTTGTAATTTTATTTAATGGTCGGACTAGAGCAATTTTCCAAGAAGAGGGGAATATGGAATTTTGTAGAGAAAAGTTGTAAATATGATAGAGATGTGGCATAAGGATTGGGAGACAGGATTTTATTAGCTTTACTGGGATATCGTCAGGACCATAATCATTAGTGTGGGATTTTAGGATAGTGGAAAGTAATTCGTCATATGACACGTGGGAGAAAAAGAAGTTTTCTGGGTTGAAGCTATGATGTTCAATATCAGCAGTAGGTGAAGGGCTAGAAGCAGAGGATAAGAAATGGTCATTGAGATCATCTGGGGTAACTGGGAAAGAACTAAGGTTATTGGATTCTGGTAAGGATAGTTTTCGAAGGATTTTCCATTTGGATTTGGAATCAGGAGCATTGGAAAGGGCAGAATGGTTATAGAGAGATTTGGCACGTCGGACTGCGGATTGGGTTTCATTGCGAAGCTGTTTGAAAGACGCAAAATCAGCTGAAAAACGAGTGCGACGAAATTTGCGTCTTGCTGCTTTTCTTCCTTTTATTTAGCTTTATTTCTGGGGTTAGCCAAGGAGCAGTAGGACGGCGTAAGGTTCGGGTTTTAGGGGGAGCATGAATGTCTAATACGGATTGTAGGTTTGGGGTAAGGGTGGAAACCATGGGAGTAGAGGGAAAATGGGGGAGCTGGTGCACGATTCCTCCATCCCCTCCACCGCTAACCTTAACTGCCACGTGGTCTTGCCTCGACCCTACCTTAACCACCACGTGGTCTCACCTCGACCTAACCTTAACTATTAGGCCACGCCCCTTTTTAGTCACGTGACCCCCTATGCCCCGCCCCTTTTTGGTCACGTGACCCTTATGCCACGCCCCTTTTTGGTCACGGGATCCAGTCACGTGACCCGCAGCGCATCCTGGTCTATGCTCCGCCCACATGTTTTAGTCACGTGATCCAGTCACGTGACCCGCAGCGCATCCTGGTCTATGCTCCGCCCACATGTTTTAGTCACGTGATCCAGTCACGTGACCAATGGAACCTCCTGGCCTATGCTCCGCCCAAAATATTTACCCCCTCCACCCATTGAAGGGTCAGGTACCCATCTTATAGAGCATGAGTGTATCCGACCGCCATTTTGTTTTTCTTATGCCGCCATTTTGTTTTTCTACTGTTTGAGAGACTTGAGGTTTTGTTGAATGGTTAGGTACCCACCTTATAGAGCATGAGTGTACCCGTCCGCCATTTTGTTTTTATTACACCGCCATTTTGTTTTTCTACTGTTTGAGAGACTTGAGGTTTTGTTGAATGGTTAGGTACCCACCTTATAGAGCATGAGTGTACCCGGCCGCCATTTTGTTTTTATTACACCGCCATTTTGTTTTTCTACTGTTTGAGAGACTTGAGGTTTTGTTGAATGGTTAGGTACCCACCTTATAGAGCATGAGTGTACCCGGCCGCCATTTTGTTTTTATTACACCGCCATTTTGTTTTTCTACTGTTTGAGAGACTTGAGGTTTTGTTGAAGGGTTAGGTACCCACCTTATAGAGCTTGAGTGTGCCCGACCGCCATTTTGTTTTTCTACAGTTTGAGAGACTTGAGGTTTTTTTGAAGGGTCAGATACCCACTTTATAGTACGTAACCTCCCCTATGGTTATATAATCATAACCTATACGGCGAAGGGTCCGGTGCCCACTTTATAGTATGTAACCTCCCCAACGGTTATATAATCATAACCTATACGATGAAGGGTCCGGTACCCACTTTATACTCTGTAACCTCCTCTATGGTTATATAATCATAACCTATACAATGAAGGGTCCGGTACCCACTTTATACTCTGTAACCTTCTCAAAGGTTACATAACCTTTACATTGTTTTCGTGTTTGTGCAACCTTCTCAATGTTTACATAGCCTTTACAATATGTAACTGCATCAACATGTAAACAGGTTGCATCTTGTATAGACAAGTTGGATTATGTCCAGGTGAAATACCAATATGGACCTTGAACTGTTTATCTCTAACATATAAATAAATAGCATAGTTCCTTAATCCTATAACTGCTTTTGGACTTTGAATTGTTTATCTCTAAAACATAAATAAATGGTAGGGCTTCCTAATATTTGAATAGCTTTTGGACTTTGAGCTGGTAATACTCTATCTTTACTTATCTCGCTGAAACATAAACAAAACAACTTTTCAATGTACTACGTATTTTTAATAGCTGATAGTATAAGTAATGGTCTTAAAAGGATTAACTCGTCAATGTTCTACGTATTTTTATTCTCCGATAGTTAAATAATGGTCTTAAAAGGATTAACTTTTAATCCATTAAGTTCCTATCGAACTTTTAATCTCTAAAATATATTAACAAATCGAAACGATGGTATCACGCTGGCCAAAGAGGTTAAACCTTTTCACAGCTTTGAAATATTTTCAAAGTACACGAGTCGGTATTAATAACTTCGAAATAAATGTTTATTAATGAATATTAATTAATCCCTATTTAACACTAATTTTTAATTAGCACTAATCCTACAGGTACTCTGTTCGACTTGCTCGAACCTGCCTGAATAGAATTGGAGCAGGTCGACTCATGCTCGCTTCATAAACATGTAAACAGGTTGCATCTTGTATAGACAAGTTGGATTATGTCCAGGTGAAATACAAATATGGACCTTGAACTGTTTATCTCTAAAACATAAATAAATGGTAGGGCTTCCTAATATTTTGAATAGATTTTGGACTTTGAATTGGTAATCCTTAAAACACAAATAAATAGTAGGGCCCCATATTCCTATAACAGCTTTTGGACTTTGAGCTCTTAATACTCTATCTTTTACTTTCTCTCGCTGAAACATAAACAAAACAACTTTTCAATGTACTACGTATTTTTAATATCTGATAGTATAAATAATGGTCTTAAAAGGATTAACTTTTAATCCCTAAAATATATATCGACGAATCGAATCGACTGTGTCACGCTGGACAATTGATTTAATTATATTCAACAAACCTGGCTCGTAATTGCACTCGAATCAGTCCTCGCCATGTTTTCGAGTCCTTTCTGCTACTCTCGGATGTCCTCGGAGCCGTACGAGACTGTTCGCTCTCATCGAGGTATTGGGTGACACTCGCTCGTCTTCGTGTGTACTCGGATCCCACTATGATCTCCCCTAACTCTATTTATCATCTGTTTATAACACTAACACAATTTATAAAATATATCGACGAATCGAAACGACTGTATCACGCTGGCCAAAGAGGTTATACCTTTTCACAGCTTTGAAATATTTTCAAAATACACGAGTCGATATTAATAACAACGAACACGATGCAATAAATTTTAATTGATGAATATAAATTAATCATTAATTCATACTCGAACTTTAAACAACTTTTC
The DNA here is from genome assembly GCA_948150685.1 of Rhaphigaster nebulosa. Lineage (NCBI taxonomy): Eukaryota > Metazoa > Arthropoda > Insecta > Hemiptera > Pentatomidae > Rhaphigaster > Rhaphigaster nebulosa. The sequence continues at coordinate 103,045,626 of OX411309.1, read as the reverse complement.
AATGTTCTACGTATTTTTAATCTCTGATTGTATAATCGATGGACTTACAAATTTACAAATATATCGATAAATCGAAACGACTGTATCACGCTGGCCAAAGAGGTTGCACCTTTTCATAGCTTTGAAATATTTTCAAAGTACACGAGTCGGTATTAATAAATTCGAATACGGTGCAGTAAATTTTAATTGATGAATGTTGAGGAATATTAATTAATCCTTAATTTACACTAATTCATAATTAGTACTAATTCTAATTTATATTTTATTGGTACTCTGTTTGACTTGCCTGAGTATTGCATGACTGGTCAGAGCAGGTCGACGCATGCTCGCTTCATAACGGATGGTAGGGGGCACTATGATCGCTGGTGGGGCAACATGACAGCCAATCAGATTCGAGTATTCTCGTCCAGGAACCAGTGGCACTCGTGGCCTCTGCCATTTCGACTCGAACCCCAGAGTTAGAACAAAGTTTTGCTGCTAAAATTGTGATAATATTCTAATTTTTCGAGTGCAACCCAGGCTAGGAGATATAATTAACGACAACGAAGTGAAAGAAGATACTGACTGACACGTCCGTTGAACAATTGAAGGAAGAATCAAGCGAAGAATCTTCAGAAGAAGAAATTCCGATCTTCTGTTCCAGCAAGTTTTGTAAGATGAAAGGAGAATACAAAGTGGTTTGTTTGAGCTGCGGAAAATTGTATCTCACTGGATTTATCGACTTGTCCGATTGCGACCATAGAACATTTTGGTGTTATGATTGCCGTCGTCCACCTATGAAAAATTATATTTCTTATCTAGATATCTCTGCAATAGCATTCAAGATTGATGAATTATTTAACAGGAATCTTAACATGGAGGAAGAAATTTCAGGAAATAGTGTAGATACGATACCTAATGACCATGACTCGACACCTGATGACCATGAATCAAGACCTGATGGCCAGGATTCAAGATCTCTCGGCCCTGATGATGTAATGAATTATGACCCTTTTATTAATGACCCTGATCTAGTAAATTACGACCCTGTTTTGGCGGCTAATAGCTACAATCCGAGTCTCGGCCCACGTCCAACAACTGAAGAAGAAATAAGAGCTTGGAGGGAACGTGTAAGAGAAGCAGAGCTAGAGATTCAAAGACAAGAAATGAGGATGCAAAAGGCTAGGATCATCGATAGAGATTTTTTGGGGGCCTTTCAAGAGATCGTTGATCAGGACATGCGAGGACTCTACTATTCGACACCCTGCGATGCCGAGATTTGTTCATACCGGGGACGATACCGTGTGAGCTGTACGAAATGCTTACGTGTCTTCCACACAGCATGCGTCTTCTTGCCAGACCACGATTACGAAACAACAGTATGCTTCTACTGCCCTCTGTCGGATTCTGAAAGTGACATAGATGATGACGATAACTCAGAAGAATTTGTTACAGATTAATATTTATAAATTTAATTCATATTAAATAAAAATTATCAGTAATTTTGTTTCTTATATTTAAAGAATTTATGTAACTAAAAACATATTTTCTTATTATCTTATTATATTATAAATTATTTCTTTAATAAATAAATTCTACTTGAACTGTTGTATTCTCTCCTCCTCCCCTTTGTTAATATCATATAATGCATTAAAATATATTTCGAAGATCACAACTCCTAGTCTTCTCTTATATAGTTGCATTTCTTAGTGTTGGAATAAAAATAATATATTTGATTAAGCAATTCATTTTTACCAAATCATACTATTATCCGAGATTGTTCCGAAATTATAACCTCCATTATGGAATCAGAATTTTCATGTAAGACGTATTGGTGTAATATAATATTCAAACGGCTAGATTGTTTTTTTTTTGTTTTGTCGAAGGGTCAGGTATCCACCTTATAGTAGGTAACCTTCACAACGGTTACATAACCTTTACCATATTTAACTTTAATGATATCAGGATAGATAATGTCACACTTGAATAATTCTAAATATCTTAATTCATTTGCTGAAAGTAAACGATGGACTTTGAACTGTTAATCTCTACAAAGTATACAAAGAGTAGAGCTTCTTAATCCAATAACAACAGTTGGACTTTGAACTGTTAATCCCTAAAACATAAATAAATTCTAGAGCTCCTTAATCCTATAACAACTTTTGGACTTTGTGCTGCTAATACCAAAATATAAAGAATGAAATAGGACTTGTCAGTCCTTCCGCTAAAAAGTAAACAAATTTAGATTTCGCAATAATGCGTTATCCCATAATCCTTCCTTCGAAAGTAAGCAATGGACTTTGAACTGCTAATCCTTAACAAGTTTAACTTTTATACACAAACAAAGATATAGGGTATAGTTAATAAAAGAAAATACAACTTTATAAAATAAAAAAATTTATTTCATCATAATATTAGATACAAGAAATAGAATTTTTAAATAAATGAAACATCATCTTTATAACCAATTCTTCCATTATACACTAAAGAAATTATTTCATCGCTATTGTTAAAAGCCTCGATGTCTTCAACCGACATCTTAAAACGTTTAGGAAGATACACTCTGATAGAATTATCATGATCCTTTAACGTAGCGACCAACGCTAATCCCATTTTCGTTTCAACATGTTCCAGTTCTCCGATGATGTATGGCCGTCCGATTTGAATATAATTCAATTTATGCACATAGCGAGCGCCATCGTTTAATCGGTTGAAGAGAGCTTTAAAATCTCTGATAGAACTAAAAATAAAACAGATTCACATAAGAAGAGAGCAGGTTTAGAAAAAAATAAGAAATGGCCAAAGCAATAAATATACTTACGAATTCATGATGATTGAAAATGAAGGATCTGCTATGATCGGATGCTAGAACAAAAATGAATCCTTAGGTAGTCGCTCGCTGCGGAGTATTGGTGGAGAGTAAATCTACGCTAGTTGCGCATGCGTTACCCCCTCCATCAACCATACTTTTCCCTGCCACCACTCCAACAATTTCAATTTATCATTTTCGACCTTGTCAATTCCCTCACCACTAATTTTTTTTTTTCGCTGAAATATAAACAAAACTACTTTTTAATCTTATACCAGTTCTCAATGTTTATATTTTATGCAATTTTCCCAATTTTTAACTTTATCTACCTTTTTTTTTTTCTTTAAATTTTCCATAATCTCCCCGATGTTTATAAATTTCTGTCCGCTAGAGCGCAGCACCTTACTCCACTTGAAGATTTCCCTGCCTACTTTACATAATCTTCTCAATACTTAACGCTTATCCATACTCACTTCATAATTCAAATTGTTTTGTTTTCTTTCATAAAATGATAACTTTTTATTAGATATTTCATTATCGTCTCCGGGTCAACATGTCTTGTTTTGTATAGGGGACTGTCAATATTGACATTTTGCTTATATTAGTTACTGTTAATATTATCTATCATCCGATGATGGCAAACATTCCAATATTGACAGTCCCCTATACAAAACAAGACATGTTGACCCGGAGACGATAATGAGATATCTAATAAAAAGTTATCATTTTATGAAAGAAAACAAAACAATTTGAATTATGAAGTGAGTATGGATAAGCGTTAAGTATTGAGAAGATTATGTAAAGTAGGCAGGGAAATCTTCAAGTGGAGTAAGGTGCTGCGCTCTAGCGGACAGAAATTTATAAACATCGGGGAGATTATGGAAAATTTAAAGAAAAAAAAAAAGGTAGATAAAGTTAAAAATTGGGAAAATTGCATAAAATATAAACATTGAGAACTGGTATAAGATTAAAAAGTAGTTTTGTTTATATTTCAGCGAAAAAAAAAATTAGTGGTGGGGGAATTGACAAGGTCGAAAATGATAAATTGAAATTGTTGGAGTGGTGGCAGGGAAAAGTATGGTTGATGGAGGGGGTAACGCATGCGCAACTAGCGTAGATTTACTCTCCACCAATACTCCGCAGCGAGCGACTACCTAAGGATTCATTTTTGTTCTAGCATCCGATCATAGCAGATCCTTCATTTTCAATCATCATGAATTCGTAAGTATATTTATTGCTTTGGCCATTTCTTATTTTTTTCTAAACCTGCTCTCTTCTTATGTGAATCTGTTTTATTTTTAGTTCTATCAGAGATTTTAAAGCTCTCTTCAACCGATTAAACGATGGCGCTCGCTATGTGCATAAATTGAATTATATTCAAATCGGACGGCCATACATCATCGGAGAACTGGAACATGTTGAAACGAAAATGGGATTAGCGTTGGTCGCTACGTTAAAGGATCATGATAATTCTATCAGAGTGTATCTTCCTAAACGTTTTAAGATGTCGGTTGAAGACATCGAGGCTTTTAACAATAGCGATGAAATAATTTCTTTAGTGTATAATGGAAGAATTGGTTATAAAGATGATGTTTCATTTATTTAAAAATTCTATTTCTTGTATCTAATATTATGATGAAATAAATTTTTTTATTTTATAAAGTTGTATTTTCTTTTATTAACTATACCCTATATCTTTGTTTGTGTATAAAAGTTAAACTTGTTAAGGATTAGCAGTTCAAAGTCCATTGCTTACTTTCGAAGGAAGGATTATGGGATAACGCATTATTGCGAAATCTAAATTTGTTTACTTTTTAGCGGAAGGACTGACAAGTCCTATTTCATTCTTTATATTTTGGTATTAGCAGCACAAAGTCCAAAAGTTGTTATAGGATTAAGGAGCTCTAGAATTTATTTATGTTTTAGGGATTAACAGTTCAAAGTCCAACTGTTGTTATTGGATTAAGAAGCTCTACTCTTTGTATACTTTGTAGAGATTAACAGTTCAAAGTCCATCGTTTACTTTCAGCAAATGAATTAAGATATTTAGAATTATTCAAGTGTGACATTATCTATCCTGATATCATTAAAGTTAAATATGGTAAAGGTTATGTAACCGTTGTGAAGGTTACCTACTATAAGGTGGATACCTGACCCTTCGACAAAACAAAAAAAAAACAATCTAGCCGTTTGAATATTATATTACACCAATACGTCTTACATGAAAATTCTGATTCCATAATGGAGGTTATAATTTCGGAACAATCTCGGATAATAGTATGATTTGGTAAAAATGAATTGCTTAATCAAATATATTATTTTTATTCCAACACTAAGAAATGCAACTATATAAGAGAAGACTAGGAGTTGTGATCTTCGAAATATATTTTAATGCATTATATGATATTAACAAAGGGGAGGAGGAGAGAATACAACAGTTCAAGTAGAATTTATTTATTAAAGAAATAATTTATAATATAATAAGATAATAAGAAAATATGTTTTTAGTTACATAAATTCTTTAAATATAAGAAACAAAATTACTGATAATTTTTATTTAATATGAATTAAATTTATAAATATTAATCTGTAACAAATTCTTCTGAGTTATCGTCATCATCTATGTCACTTTCAGAATCCGACAGAGGGCAGTAGAAGCATACTGTTGTTTCGTAATCGTGGTCTGGCAAGAAGACGCATGCTGTGTGGAAGACACGTAAGCATTTCGTACAGCTCACACGGTATCGTCCCCGGTATGAACAAATCTCGGCATCGCAGGGTGTCGAATAGTAGAGTCCTCGCATGTCCTGATCAACGATCTCTTGAAAGGCCCCCAAAAAATCTCTATCGATGATCCTAGCCTTTTGCATCCTCATTTCTTGTCTTTGAATCTCTAGCTCTGCTTCTCTTACACGTTCCCTCCAAGCTCTTATTTCTTCTTCAGTTGTTGGACGTGGGCCGAGACTCGGATTGTAGCTATTAGCCGCCAAAACAGGGTCGTAATTTACTAGATCAGGGTCATTAATAAAAGGGTCATAATTCATTACATCATCAGGGCCGAGAGATCTTGAATCCTGGCCATCAGGTCTTGATTCATGGTCATCAGGTGTCGAGTCATGGTCATTAGGTATCGTATCTACACTATTTCCTGAAATTTCTTCCTCCATGTTAAGATTCCTGTTAAATAATTCATCAATCTTGAATGCTATTGCAGAGATATCTAGATAAGAAATATAATTTTTCATAGGTGGACGACGGCAATCATAACACCAAAATGTTCTATGGTCGCAATCGGACAAGTCGATAAATCCAGTGAGATACAATTTTCCGCAGCTCAAACAAACCACTTTGTATTCTCCTTTCATCTTACAAAACTTGCTGGAACAGAAGATCGGAATTTCTTCTTCTGAAGATTCTTCGCTTGATTCTTCCTTCAATTGTTCAACGGACGTGTCAGTCAGTATCTTCTTTCACTTCGTTGTCGTTAATTATATCTCCTAGCCTGGGTTGCACTCGAAAAATTAGAATATTATCACAATTTTAGCAGCAAAACTTTGTTCTAACTCTGGGGTTCGAGTCGAAATGGCAGAGGCCACGAGTGCCACTGGTTCCTGGACGAGAATACTCGAATCTGATTGGCTGTCATGTTGCCCCACCAGCGATCATAGTGCCCCCTACCATCCGTTATGAAGCGAGCATGCGTCGACCTGCTCTGACCAGTCATGCAATACTCAGGCAAGTCAAACAGAGTACCAATAAAATATAAATTAGAATTAGTACTAATTATGAATTAGTGTAAATTAAGGATTAATTAATATTCCTCAATATTCATCAATTAAAATTTACTGCACCGTATTCGAATTTATTAATACCGACTCGTGTACTTTGAAAATATTTCAAAGCTATGAAAAGGTGCAACCTCTTTGGCCAGCGTGATACAGTCGTTTCGATTTATCGATATATTTGTAAATTTGTAAGTCCATCGATTATACAATCAGAGATTAAAAATACGTAGAACATTGAAAAGTTGTTTAAAGTTCGAGTATGAATTAATGATTAATTTATATTCATCAATTAAAATTTATTGCATCGTGTTCGTTGTTATTAATATCGACTCGTGTATTTTGAAAATATTTCAAAGCTGTGAAAAGGTATAACCTCTTTGGCCAGCGTGATACAGTCGTTTCGATTCGTCGATATATTTTATAAATTGTGTTAGTGTTATAAACAGATGATAAATAGAGTTAGGGGAGATCATAGTGGGATCCGAGTACACACGAAGACGAGCGAGTGTCACCCACTACCTCGATGAGAGCGAACAGTCTCGTACGGCTCCGAGGACATCCGAGAGTAGCAGAAAGGACTCGAAAACATGGCGAGGACTGATTCGAGTGCAATTACGAGCCAGGTTTGTTGAATATAATTAAATCAATTGTCCAGCGTGACACAGTCGATTCGATTCGTCGATATATATTTTAGGGATTAAAAGTTAATCCTTTTAAGACCATTATTTATACTATCAGATATTAAAAATACGTAGTACATTGAAAAGTTGTTTTGTTTATGTTTCAGCGAGAGAAAGTAAAAGATAGAGTATTAAGAGCTCAAAGTCCAAAAGCTGTTATAGGAATATGGGGCCCTACTATTTATTTGTGTTTTAAGGATTACCAGTTCAAAGTCCAAAATCTATTCAAAATATTAGGAAGCCCTACCATTTATTTATGTTTTAGAGATAAACAGTTCAAGGTCCATATTTGTATTTCACCTGGACATAATCCAACTTGTCTATACAAGATGCAACCTGTTTACATGTTTATGAAGCGAGCATGAGTCGACCTGCTCCAATTCTATTCAGGCAGGTTCGAGCAAGTCGAACAGAGTACCTGTAGGATTAGTGCTAATTAAAAATTAGTGTTAAATAGGGATTAATTAATATTCATTAATAAAAATTTATTTCGAAGTTATTAATACCGACTCGTGTACTTTGAAAATATTTCAAAGCTGTGAAAAGGTTTAACCTCTTTGGCCAGCGTGATACCATCGTTTCGATTTGTTAATATATTTTAGAGATTAAAAGTTCGATAGGAACTTAATGGATTAAAAGTTAATCCTTTTAAGACCATTATTTAACTATCGGAGAATAAAAATACGTAGAACATTGACGAGTTAATCCTTTTAAGACCATTACTTATACTATCAGCTATTAAAAATACGTAGTACATTGAAAAGTTGTTTTGTTTATGTTTCAGCGAGATAAGTAAAGATAGAGTATTACCAGCTCAAAGTCCAAAAGCTATTCAAATATTAGGAAGCCCTACCATTTATTTATGTTTTAGAGATAAACAATTCTAAGTCCAAAAGCAGTTATAGGATTAAGGAACTATGCTATTTATTTATATGTTAGAGATAAACAGTTCAAGGTCCATATTGGTATTTCACCTGGACATAATCCAACTTGTCTACACAAGATGCAACCTGTTTACATGTTGATGCAGTTACATATTGTAAAGGCTATGTAAACATTGAGAAGGTTGCACAAACACGAAAACAATGTAAAGGTTATGTAACCTTTGAGAAGGTTACAGAGTATAAAGTGGGTACCGGACCCTTCATTGTATAGGTTATGATTATATAACCATAGAGGAGGTTACAGAGTATAAAGTGGGTACCGGACCCTTCATCGTATAGGTTATGATTATATAACCGTTGGGGAGGTTACATACTATAAAGTGGGCACCGGACCCTTCGCCGTATAGGTTATGATTATATAACCATAGGGGAGGTTACGTACTATAAAGTGGGTATCTGACCCTTCAAAAAAACCTCAAGTCTCTCAAACTGTAGAAAAACAAAATGGCGGTCGGGCACACTCAAGCTCTATAAGGTGGGTACCTAACCCTTCAACAAAACCTCAAGTCTCTCAAACAGTAGAAAAACAAAATGGCGGTGTAATAAAAACAAAATGGCGGCCGGGTACACTCATGCTCTATAAGGTGGGTACCTAACCATTCAACAAAACCTCAAGTCTCTCAAACAGTAGAAAAACAAAATGGCGGTGTAATAAAAACAAAATGGCGGCCGGGTACACTCATGCTCTATAAGGTGGGTACCTAACCATTCAACAAAACCTCAAGTCTCTCAAACAGTAGAAAAACAAAATGGCGGTGTAATAAAAACAAAATGGCGGACGGGTACACTCATGCTCTATAAGGTGGGTACCTAACCATTCAACAAAACCTCAAGTCTCTCAAACAGTAGAAAAACAAAATGGCGGCATAAGAAAAACAAAATGGCGGTCGGGTACACTCATGCTCTATAAGATGGGTACCTGACCCTTCAATGGGTGGAGGGGGTAAATATTGTGGGCGGAGCATAGGCCAGGAGGTTCCATTGGTCACGTGACTGGATCACGTGACTAAAACATGTGGGCGGAGCATAGACCAGGATGCGCTGCGGGTCACGTGACTGGATCACGTGACTAAAACATGTGGGCGGAGCATGGACCAGGATGCGCTGCGGGTCACGTGACTGGATCCCGTGACCAAAAAGGGGCGTGGCATAAGGGTCACGTGACCAAAAAGGGGCGGGGCATAGGGGGTCACGTGACTAAAAAGGGGCGTGGCCTAATAGTTAAGGTTAGGTCGAGGTGAGACCACGTGGTGGTTAAGGTAGGGTCGAGGCAAGACCACGTGGCAGTTAAGGTTAGCGGTGGAGGGGATGGAGGAATCGTGCACCAGCTCCCCCATTTTCCCTCTACTCATGGGATCTATAGAATTATAGGAATATATGATGTCCCAGCGAAAAGTATCCAGGTCAGGTTGAAGGGATTCATATGAAAGGAGGTCCAAACTACGATATGAAACAACTTTTGGAGTAAAGGATTTGACGGGTAGGTCGTATGAAATCTGGATAAGATCGTGTGATGAAAGAAAAGGAACAGGGTGCTGGGAAAAAGAGAGGATTTTCATGGAAGAATCCGAAATGTGAAGGTCTAACCAGGTATCAGAAAATTGTGTGTGGTGGGTAGGAGAATAGGGAACGAGGTAAAGATTGAGGGAAAACATTTCATCCGTAAGATAGGATTTATCACTGGATTCAGATAGCATATTAATGTTAAAATCACCAGAGATAATGATATTGGAATAGGTAGAAACCAGTTGGACAAGGGAGGATTCGAAGGTGTTGTCGAATGGGACACAAGGAGGTCGGTAGACAATGGCATATAACAGAGGAGAAGAGATGCTTGAAATTTCAACAAACATGTATTCTAGGTGAGGAAAGGAAGGAGAAGTGGATAGAAGTAGAATTTTGGCCTTAAGGCTGAACATACAGCCCGACACCACCTCCCGCGCGATCAGGTCTATCATGTCGTAGGAAAGAGTAATAAGGAAGGGATACTTGGGAGGAAGAGGTATAAGGTTTTAGCCAGGTTTCTGATACAGCTATTATGTGATAAAAATTATCAAGAAAATATTGTTGAAATTCATCATAGTGGGCAATTAGGGATTGTGCATTAACATGACAAGAATTCAGGATATTAGTCAAAACTGTGGGTGTGGAGAAGTGGAATAGCAGGAAAATGGATCGAGGTTGAGGAATAGGATTTAACAACTTTTTATGCAGTATTCAATTTTAAGATTTGATTGAATGTGAATATTAACAATTATATATGTATATATTATAACAATTATATGAATATTAACAATTGAAACAAATATACTGATGGAATTCTAATATGAATTAAATATAAAAATAAATTTTTAACGAAAATAAAATTGATGACGTCCAAGTCGCTAGGCTTACCTGTAATCACCGCCGGGTGGCCATCGGATTGCCTGCACCTGACTCTACCTCCACTGAACCGTACATATTTAATTTTCGATGTTACCTTTTTCTGTCTTGCCAGCCAGTAGAAGTGCTTGTTAGTGGGGATCATCGCTTCACTGACGTAGACGCGGTGCGACTCGTTATCAGTCCAGCCTAGGTGACGAGAAGTCCCTTTTGGTTTTTCTCTGTCGCACGAGCTCGTCTCTCAAGGTCTGTCTCACAAACCGTGCGATTATTGGGCCAGGAGTGCCTTCTTGTTTGGGCCTGAGCCGTACGACTTGGTTCAAATCGTCGGGGCTCAACTTGACGCCCAGGCCTGCACCGACGCTGAGTATTTTGTGCCTACAACAGTTTCTCCCGACTTCTCCGGGATACCTCTTATATCTATAGTATTTCTAAGTTTATTTTGCTCAGCGTGATTTAGACGACCCACTAGGTCTGAAATTTTCGATTTTAAGAAATTGTTTTCAATGGTTAATTTTTCCACTAGGCATTTTTGTTCCTCTAAGAGTGTTTCTATTTTTCCTAATTTTTCCATATTTTCGTAGGAAAGCTCTGGCTGCTTCAGAAGCGTTTGTTTTATTTCTTTCAGCTCATCTATAGGCTGAAGCTTCGTCTTCATTTCCTTTACCTCCTCTGTGAGAGCCCTTAATAGGTCAATCGTTGAACTGCTTACTTTGGTAGGCAGTATCCGTGATGCAATTTCGCAATCGGCACACGTCCAGTTTTTCGAGCTGTCAAAGTCTGTAGATTCAGCTTTAACGCATTTTATATGAAAAAAATTTTGACAGATGACGCAGGCTAATCTCGCTTTGTCATCTCGGCCAGCTGACTTATTGTAAATTTTACAACTATCCATTTTAGTAAATAGGTAACTTTAAAGGGCGTATGAAAGTAATAATAATAATAATATAAACCTGAATATTTATACAGCGACTGAGAGGATTAAGCTTGCCAAACAAACTGTCCCCCACTGCTTCAACTGACGAAGTAATCCTTAAGTAATAATTTTCTTAATGTTTTATCACTTTTTCTAATAATTATCACTTAAATAGAGCATTAATAGTTCACTACTGTGCTATATAATAGAATATTCAATAACTACGTAAATTTTCTACCGGAAAGTAGGTGAATAACTATTGAAATAGAACAATAATATAGAGACAGGCAACTGTGCACTTGACGGGACCAGAGAAACTCCAGAGAGACTGTTTATTATGACCTTTAAGTAAAGTATCCCTTTCGGCTCACAAATTTTAACAAATATCTAGTATACTATTTATATTGATGTAAAAGTCCTATTTACCAAATTTGAGATGTTTTGCATTATATTTTAATATAATTTTTTATGAAAGTCTAATATGGCCAACAAGTAAAGTACCACTTCCGGTCTGCCAATGTTAACCGAAATTTATTATATTATTTATATTAGTATGCAAGTCTTAAAAACTAATTTGAGAATGTTTACATTATATTTTAATACAATATTTTATGGAAATCAGTTATGACCTTGAAGTAAAGTACCGGTTCCGGTTTTCCAATTTAAACCCAAATCTAATATGTTATTTAAATCAATATATATATATATATATATATATATATATGTTACAAATGTTAAATTTGAGAAGTTTTTCATTATATTTTAATACAATTTTTTATGGAAATCAATTATATAAGTATCCCTCCAAAACTTCCTCTGATCATGCAGTGACCAAAAAGGGAGGTTCACAACTAGATTTTACAGCAATCCTAAATACAAAATTTTAAATTTCTACAGTAAGCCGTTTTTGAGTTATGCGAGATATGCACGTACGAACGAACGTACAGACGTCACGACGAAACTAATCAAAATGGATTCGGGGATGGTCAAAATGTATATTTCCGTTGAAATCTGCAAATCGAAAATTCTCGCGATTACAATACCTCCTTTACTTCGTACATGGAAGTAAAAAAGGGGAGATGGAAAGCCGGGATATATTTAATATTAATTAATTATACTTAATATAACACTGAGCTTCAATTTCAGTTTGTTTCTTACTTTCAATTCAAGTGGTAATATTTATTATTATTTAAAATGCCGAAAGTAGGTGGATCATTTTCTTCAAAAGTGAAATCTTGGACCAACTCTTTGTAAGAAATGTTCAAAACATGCTTCAAGTGAAAACAAATCACCGATTTATCAACCTGTCCAATACAGGTGAGCTCTATTGTCATTTTCCTTGTTTTTAAGCATATAATGTGATCAGGAAAAGAGGTATTTTCAACTAGTAAAGCTTTGATTAATCGAGATTGAAAAGGGGAGGGGTAGACAAGGATAATCGAAAAACAAGATCAATTAAAAAATGTGTTTTTCCATAGTAACAAAAGCATGTATACAGTAATCGACAAGATTGCGAACTTCAAATTAACGAATGTTCAGTCTACCATACAATACTTTATATATTATTTAAAACAGGAAATAAATGTGTACAATAGAAGTTTGACACTGAAAAATGCCCAATTTTCATTTTTCTAATTAAATTATCTATTTCCTGATAACAGAGCTTTTTTTTTTAAGGTCGTTTTTAGATATTGCCACAAATTGCCTGACCAATGACACAATCCCTCCAAAACTTAAACGCAATATAACTTCAATTTTCTTACCAAGAGGGACAAAATAACTGGAAGAATGCATATTGAATTAAAAATATATTTTGGATGGAATTGTTAAACTAAATTGGTTTCTCAGAATTCTGTCTCTTCCTAAACTGAAGAAAATTCAATGCCAACTTTTCAAAATCGAGAACTCATTTATTTTTTTATGTTTAAATCTAAAACCACCAGAGTAAATTAATAAATAAGTCATTCGCGAATGTTTAGTATTTGCAGGACATTACGTTGATGTATTAGGATCTACAAGGAAACAGAAACAAAAATATATATTTCTAATATATTAATATGCAAGAACAACTAAAAATGAGACATTAATATCACAGACCAACAAAAAAAATTATTTTGAAAACTTTTTTAACTTTTATAATTGATCTTTATATATTTTTATGTGCTGAATCTAAATTTGGCCTTAGTTTTTTTGTATCACCCATAGTTTTCCGTAGGTTTCAGGCTCATCAAACATCCTAACTTTTTAAACTTCTGTAAAATGTTAGCTACAATAGAAACATACTCTGGGTTTTTTCATTTCCCAAGAACTTTATAATGACTTGCTTGAATGATACCCATGCTTTTTTCTCATTTAAGGTCTATGGATTCAAAGTTAACATCAAACATCATTTTTCTAATGTCAGGTCCGACAAAGACGCCTTCTTTTAGTTTAGCTTCTGAAAGGTATACTTGAAACATGGTCCATCTTTAGGCAAAGCCTTTACAAATTGTTTCATGAGGCCTAACTTGAGGCCTAATTGTTTCATGAGGCCTAAGACTGAAAGCTGTTCAATTCTTTAAAAATCGCTTAATTTAATAAATTTAACTGTAAAATGTGAAGAAATTGTGGGTGATACAGCTTTTTTAATATCATATTTGGATTCAGCACCCTAAAAACTATAGGAATAAGGTATTTTCAGTACAAAAGTTTTTTCATTGTTGGCCTGTGTTATTGTTAAGAGATAAATGGAAAAATCCAAACAAGAAGCCAAGAGTCTCAAAAATAACAGAATAAAATCGCCTGTCGATATTACGCCAATTCAGGACAGAAGAGAAAGAAAAAAAATTTTGTTTGTTATTTTTGAGACTCTTGGTCTTGTTTGGATTATTCCATTTATGTCCTAAAAATTATTTATGGCTAATTTTTAGTTTTTGTTCTTGCATATTAAAATATTTTGTGGAATAGCCCTGTATCCACTGTTTTCTTTATAAGGACTCTTTTGTGCATTTTAACTTCTGCTTTCTTCTTGTATTCGTTAGATTTCTTCTTAATTATTTGATTTATTTTCATGATGTTTTGTACATTTTGTACATGTTTTAGTATGAGTATTTCCTCTTTTTATGGTCAGCTGTTTGTTATTAAATTTTTTCCAGCTGTTGTTAAACAACCTCCTTTTTTTCTTAAGTATTTGTATGAGTTTCTTGGTGTGGGGTGTTTTCTTTGGTTAGTGACTTCTTTTTCTGTGGATGTGAGATGTGCTGCATATTGTTCCTCATATAGGTTTTTTTCTTTCTCTTTATTTTAAATTTATTTATTTTTTTTTGTTTTTTCTTTTTCTTCTTCTATCCTGATGATGGCTGAATTAGCGAAATATCGACAGGTGGTTTTTTAATATTATTTTTGAGATTCTTGGTTCCTTGTTTGGATTTTTCGATTTATGTCTTTTTTAATTTATAATAGGTTTCGCATAAGTAAATTAAGAAATACATCTCGTGATTAATTTTAACGGAGAAAATGTGGCTGATTAATACATTTGCGTTCTATTTATTTTGTTGATGTTGTAAATTTTAAATTAGTTTTTAAATACAATCATACCTATTTTTTTTCTTACTAACTGTAAATTTATATTATTTTCATATTTTAGATTTAACACATTTATGTAAAAACAAAGATAACAAATAATAACAACTAGGTAGTTATTGTTTCTTATTCGTTTTTATGTGTTAAATATTTCCAATTTATTTATTTTTAATTTTTAATATTGTCAATTAGTTATCCTTTTTAAATACAATTATAGCAATTTTTCTTTTGTTACTAATTGCAAGTTAATATTTTAATTTTTAAGAAGTGTTTCTTATTATGTTTTTAGCCATTAATATATATTTATATATTTTTATAAGTTTATTTATCGTTTCTTGTTTGTCATCTTATTTTTCAATTATTTTCATATGTTGAATGAAAAAAAAAAGAACAAAATTATAAATCACTTTCGTTTAATTTTTAATCCCTTCTCCAATTTCTTCCACAGAACTTTTTGAGGGCACATTAGTATCTGAATATTTTATTTCTGTCTTATATCATATCTTTAGATTGTTAGAAATTTTTTTTTGTTCGCTGTGTTTTGAAGCGAGCTCGAGTCAATATTATGAGGAGGAATATCCTAATTAGTTTTGAGCTTTTTTTTATATTTTCCAGAAAAATATGAGGTAACAAAGTTGAAATTCTTAATAAGCTTTCCAAAAAACATAAATGAGCAAATTTTTAGAACTTCTCCAAAATGTTACGCAGAGACCCCTTTCTGGTCCCCAGTTGACTGGTCTATAAACCATGACGAGATAGTAAACATTTTTGCTGGAAAAAAATGTTTAAATGTAAGTAACATTTATGTTAATGTTATTATTTGTACAAGTTTATAAATTGGATAGGTATTTTATTTTTTTAAATATTTTTGTTTGTTTGATTGTTTATTTATTTTAGTTTGTTAATCTTATGAGATGATACTTATTTCGAAATATATTACCTAAAATCCAATTATAAAACTGTTGACTTTTATTGGGGGAGGGGATGAAAGAAGGGGCAGCAAAATTTAGGTTCATATTTAATAATAATAATTTCATATTAATCTGTTCATATTTAATAATAAGGGATTCACGTTAAAGAGCAGTAGTGGTAAGTTTTTTGGGGGGGAGAGGGGGAGGAGGAGGAGGGTGCGTCTTTGACTAAGAAGGGGGTAAGCACACTTACCGATGGGAAACTTTTCACATAATACTACCAGACGGTAAACCGAAAATTTCAATGGGGTTTTAATGTTTACAGCATTTCTAACAAAATTCACTACTTCTTTGTCAAATATATCACTTAGCCATTTTCTTTTGTTGTTTTGGTGTCACTTGTCGCGTTGCAGGAAACCTGTAAATCATATAAATAGGCCTTGTTCCCAGGTCAACAACTTTCATTTTTTTTTGTTGCTTCGAAATTTAAAAGTACCAGAGAATCACTCTTGTATCATGCCAATGCAAAATCCGAAATTTAATAAATTCAAATCAAGAATTCAATCCTATTATGATCTTGATCCATTCTCTTCAGGATTTCCCTTCAAAAACTTAAGTTATAGTTAAAAAAATACTTATCTTAAGTCTAATGATATTATTTTTATATCATATAGATTACTAAATAAAGGCGTGATAAATTCTAAATAAAACTTTTTAAAATACAGTTTATTTTACTTTAACAAATACAGAAAAATCCACAGAAAAATTCTTTGATCTTTTATTTGTTTTAAATAACTATCCCGGACAAGTAAAAAGTTTCAACAAGAAAGTTACCACATTAAATAAGTGATCTCACAATGCTCATTAAAATATTTTTATCTCATGAAGTTCTTTTAGCTGGTATAGAACATCTTATAGCAGTTGAAGACTAAAGGCTTATTCCAATGAATCAAAAATAAGTCAGTCTTGCCATTGACGAAATCAATAATTTTCGATTTAGATTCATCTTTATCCAATATTGATTTTAAAATAAAATTAAAAATGATTGATGAGAATCCGTGAAGTTTCACCTGTATATTCTCAAATTGAATTCGAGCATTGGTTATAGTAGCTTTACAACTTTGGCCATCTTGGTGTACTACCAGAAAATCCGATTCCAGAGATGGCTCGTTGATGGAAGCCTCCAATTCATAATGAAGAGTTATCAATTCTGAAATATTGATTTTCACACTATAGACCATTTCTAATTTCTGCAGTCCAAGCGATGCGTTGAAGAACATATGGTTATCCTTAATTTTCAAAACCGAATTTCCCGTCCTTATGACAGGTTTTATTTTGAGAGATCCTCCAGATAAAGAATAGCTGCTACCTTGAATATCAGGAAGTCCATAAACGTCATATGTGAGAAAGAAAATGCCTGGATTAATGAGTTTGTCTATATAATAATCAATTTCATCGTCTAGGTTTTCGACTATAACGCCGGAAGTAAATGAAATCCAAGACAGGAAGCTGAGCAGAATCAGCATGATTGGCCTCATCAAGGAATCACTTATTCACTACTGCCTAAGCAATTTCTTTTTTTAAAGAGCTGATATCAAATCTACTTAATATCACTATCTTATCTTTAACAATGCTCCGCCAATGCAGTTTCACAATAAAATATTTAAATGGTTCTGTTTATCTGATTTTGTTTGCATGCTTTTATTTAATCTAAATTATAGTAATAAATTTTGAATAAGATATATGCTACATAAAATACTTCCTTCTTCATTCCGGTTTACAGACATTTTAGAGTCATGTCTTTAATACTTTAGCATTTGATCAGTTGGTGTGAACAAGTTGTGAGAAGCGTTAGCTGTATTATTATGAAGCAACCTATCAGATTCGCAATAGAGCTAGCCGAATATTTATTTATTGCTACCTTTCGGCTACACGGATTTGGAAGTAGTGATAGTGGTATACAAACTATATGAATACGGAAGGTGATTTTTTTTGCGCGGCCAGTCAGATTGCAGCATTTGGTCACGTGATCATGGCGGGAATATTGAATTTAAACTTTGACCTATCCTTAACTGCCACCTGAACTTACATTGACCTAACCTTAATTATTAGGCCAGGTCCCTATTCAAGTGAATCATGGCGCAAAATTTGAATTTAAACCTCGACCTAACCTTAACTACCACTTGGTCTTCTCGACCTTACCTTTACTATCAGACCAAACCCCTTTTAGTCACGTGGCCATTAGGCCCCGCCCCTTTTTACCCCTATTCAAGCCTAACCAACAAATCACAATATCACAAACCCTCCCTTCCAACTCCTATTCTGAGCCGCCATCTTGTTTTTTTCTGCTGTTTGGGACACTTAAGATTTTGTAGAAGCTTAGTGTGCCCGGTCGCCATTTTGTTTTATGCTGTTTGAGAATAAAGGTTTTTTAAAGCCTGATTGTGCCCATCCAACGCATTATTTTTCTGTGACTTGAGGTAATTAAGATTTTGTAGAGGCTGAGTTTGCCCGGCCTCACTTTTGTTTTTCTGCGAATTAAGATACTAAAGGTTTTGTAGAGGCTGAGTGTGCCTGGCCACCATTTTGTTTTTTCAAACAACTTGATGATTTGATGCCAAGTTTAAATCTAAACATGGACTTTTAATTGTTAATCCTTTAAAAATAAACAAAGATGTAGAGCATTTTGATCCTATAACAGCTTTTGAACTTTGAACTGTTAATTCCTAAAACATAAACAAAGATTAGGGCCACATAATCCTGTAACAGCTTTTGGATTTTTAACTGTTAATCCCTAAAACATAAACATAGAGTAGGGCTTCATCATTTCGCTGAAAAGTAAATATGGACATTGAGCTCTAAATATTTAAAGGATAAAATATTATATAGGACCTATCTTTCAATCCTTTCGTTAGTAGTTGTAAAGCGCGGGGAGTGTACGTGCAAAGTTGCTCCCAAGCTGGGGAGGTGATAAAGAGGAGGAGGTTATTTTTCAGGGATTTGTTGATATGCCGAGCCCGCAACACCTGAGGCTGCCCTTCACAACGCGTTCTTGCTGACGTCATACTACGTGTCTCGATGATAAATCTTGGGCGGTGCAACAATATTTCAATCACAAGTCTCGCTGTTATGTAGTTGATTACCTCGAATTCCCGTTAATGTTTCTTCGTGTTTTCGATCTAGTTCGTTTTTTTTTTTATTTTCGACTTTACGGGAGCCACCTCACGGCCTTGTTTATTAACGATAATACAACACTCTGACCTTTAAGTTTTATGCGGTTATTTCCTGTAGCTTACCTCATACAGGACTTTGACCCACGTCAGTACATTGTTGAATTTGTCAAAAGTAAACAAGTTTATTGAGCTTTTCTAATTTCATGTGTGTTTATGTACCTGGCCTACCTTATTAGATCGTTGAATTTGACAGGCGTAAATTTTGGAGTTTGAGCCTTCGGAGCTAGTAACCGAGGTCATTGACCACATAATATTCCAACAATCATTGCGGCGCAACTCATAGTCATAACTCCTCCTACTCGTACCCTACTCCTATTAATCAGTTTATTATAGAACGTCCGACTCACACTGACAGACAACTCGGACCAGTGACAACAGATCCCCCACCAGTAACCGGTTATGAGTACTTTCCGTTATTTCAACCAGTTCAAGATGGGAAAGCGAACAGGTTGGGGCCTATGGTATGAGGAAGATTGTCTATCCACAATTGTTGGATGGGCCTCACCACTGAGTACCGTTAAGCTTGCATCCGCGAGATTTTATTATTTGAAAAAATCGGACTGGACAAGGTACCCTTTTTGTGGAATAATATTACACGAATAGTTAGAACATGACGATCCACAAGAAATGGTCTAGATATTGTCCGTTTATAAAGTATTTGGATCAACTACAGAAGCAACTAATAATAATAGATGAAGTTGATGATAAAAAAGAACTGAAAACAGTTTTGGATGTTGCTAATATGTATAAGTGGTTGAAACGTTTTCTTAAACAACTTGACCTTTTAAAAAAAACAAATCGTTTTATATGAAATAAAAAGAAACGAAATAAATCAACTAGTAAAAAAATAGAAAAACTTCATCTTTCTCTCCCTCCCTGTTAAATCTTTCAGTGTCAATGTTAAAGCCTTGCGAGATGGTAGGCACACGACGATTGGAGCTGGTGACTGATTACCCTATCACTTGTAGTAAACTAGTCCGACTAGGTCTGTGATTATGTGCCTCCTATCACAGTCATCAACAAGCAAACGGTTGTATATATGGATACAGAGAAATGGAAATTTGTTGTCGACCAGGTTCCTAGAATGCTGTCTCATTTGCAAAGCAGATGCAGGAAGGTGGAGATAGAAGGCCGAGTGAGATGAATTTTAACTTTGTTACCTCGAATATTTCCTGGAAGTATAAAAAAAAGCAAAAAATATTTTGTTTTTTGGATTATTTTTTTTATCATACCTGGAAATCATGCATTATTCAAATAAGTTCTAGTATTTATTTTATAACAAGATAAAGAAGAGTAAATTACCTACAATTTCGATTCTAAAGATTTTTTTGTTTGGAAGCACCGTTTTAACGTGAACATGATTTGAAATTATGAGGCTGAATGTTTAAACCAATCATTGAACAAGAGCTCTCGGAGAAAAGTTTTGGAGAAGTGCCGAAAATTTGATCATATATGTTTGTTAAGGTATTGATTACGAATTTCTACACTTTTACCTGGAATTTTTCCTCAAAGTATAAGAAAAACAAAAACAAATTTTTTGTTTATACTTTGAAAACCGTATATAATTAGAATAAATTGAAATATATATTTTATACTAAATTCAATAAGAGTAAATTACCAACAATTTCGATTCTGAGGATTTTTTTGTTTGGCTGCTCTGTTTTTAAGTGAAATTGTGAAGCAGAATGTCGAAATTAACCGTTATAGCAAGGGGTTTCGGTGGAAAGTTTGGAGAAGTTCTGAAAATTTGCTCACTTATTTTTTTAGGGTACTGATTACGAATTTGAACTATTACCGGTAATGTTTCCCGGAAATATAACAAAAAACAGCACAAAAAATGAATTTCGATATTACGTCTCATTATTTCAAATTGTGCTCACTTAGAAACAGAGTAGCCAAACAAAAAAAATTTTCAGAATCGAAATTGTATGTAATTTACTCTCATTTAATTTAGTATAAAATATATATTTGAATTTATTCCAATAATATATGGTTTTCAAAGTATAAGCAAAAAAAAAAACAAAAAAATTGTTTGCTTTTTTTATATACTTCCAGGAAAAATTGTAGCCTTTGACGATCGACTAATTCGTTTGGGTCGTTCCAATACTCGTATAATGGTTTATTGGCACTCATAAGACAAAAAAAATGATTATAATTCTTGGTATTTTATGCATATTTGTTCAATTTATGCAAAATGCTAGTTTTCTTTTTTGAGAAATTAGGTTGAATTATTTCATTATTACTATTCATAAGTTCTTTATAAAAGTCTTTGTTATTATCTGACTAATATTTTTCATTATGATGAACTGATTGAGCTAGGTCAGAGACGATTTTTTGCATGGGCAAAAGGGGATGTTTTGGGAAAAATTCGGAGCTTCGACTGAAAAATCTATCACGAAAAACGTTGAAAATTGAGTTAATACTTATTATAAAAAAAGTATTTTACACTAAATACATAAGTAAATCCTCAACATTCCGTGTGAAAAGCTAATTTAAAAATTATTTGTGAGAGCAATTTAAATAATAATAACAAAGCCCTGCCCTGTTAAGCTTGAATGAGATCGGGCAAGATCAGCCGCTCCCGGCCATTTCCGATTTTCCAGTTTCTATCTCTAGACTCATGTTTTTTACTTTCCCTTACCTACATATAGCATGGGGAAGTATTGTGATCGTGAAAATTTTCGAATTAGAATTTTCAACGGAAATACACGTCTTAAGATCCACTGAGTCCAAATAACCAAGTCTCGCAAAATGGTCTGTGTGTCTGTGTGTATGTGAACAGCCTAGCTCAAAAATGAAAATTTGTACGAGACTGAAATTACGTATTTAAGGTAGGTATATAGCTGTGATGTTACAGCAAGTTTTTCGTCAATATCGACTAACCTGAAGTGCCACTTTATATAACCGATTTGACACTTTTTTAAAATTTTCTCGAAAACAGCTCAAACGATTGTGATGAAAACTGGTAAATTATTCTTCATAAAGGCCTTTAACTTTTCATTTATGTAGTACATCACCGAGGAAATGTAGGGAAAAAAGTAATGATGAAAAGAATAATTTATTTGCGCATAGCTTAAAAAGTATGCATTTTATGGTAAATTATGTATGGAATTGTATTAAAGGTAATTAAATTATCTAAAAAACAATAAAAGAATCATCAAAATCGGACCAGTATTAGCAAAGATACAGTGTATTTTATGAGGAGCCCAAGACCGCAAGGAGACGGATGCGACAGAACCTTCTCCCACCAATCCGCCAATCTGTCATAAACAATACGGTCTGTAATAAAGTAATTTAAGAATACACAAGCGGAAATTAACTTAATAATTTCTACTTTCACATTATTTAATGGAAAGAAAATGTCTCCATGGAAACTAAACCGAAACTATTAAAATATATTTACAACTTGACAAAGTTAAAATATATAAGTAGTGTACAGAATTGTTGTACTAAAATTGCTTAAAAAACTGTTTTATTGTACTTAAGTGGGAGAAGATGTGAAGAAGTGAATGCTGCTAAATTTATTTTAAGCAGTGTTTATGTGAACTCTTTAAAATTACATTAAAAAATTATTATTATAGGACGGTAAGGAAAAGTTGTGTGATGCGCGCACGGCACCAGATTTTTTCCCACGTTTTGACCACTGTGCGTCATTGCGCGAGATTGTTACAGAAGACTGTCTCCATAATCACATTTTTTATAGCCATGCACAACACTTCTTGTTCTAACCATTTGAATTCAAAATATGTACAGTCATATATATATATACAGAAACTATCAGTGATATACCTAAAGTTGTCTAGGAAATTATCTTAAGAAACTTCAGCTCACGAACGTATAAAAGGTTGCTTATAATTATTGTCACGGTTTTATATTTTTAGGAGTACAAAAAGAGTTCCTAATAGAGTACTTTTGGACTCCTTACTTTAACTAGTAAGGTAATAATAGTATATAACTATAGTATCTGCTCCCAAGTTCAATTTTTCTTTTATTTATTTATTTTTGGATATAAGGATATAATTTATAAAATTCCTCAAACTGTTTGAGGAAAGATCAGCGAGGAATTCATTCTGTTTTTATTTTAAGATAATGTATTACAATAAAATTCAAAATATGCTTTCTTAAAAGTAAAATAATTATTAATTAAGGTATGTTCTTATTATATATTATAGAACTTAACATTCAATTTCATAATTGGGAACTATGACAAAAAAATCTAGTTCTTTCATATTCCATTCAATTCATCCGTAGCCTAGCAACAAAAACATCATCGATTAAAGGAGGCTGCCACTGTAGCAGATCTCGACCGGAGCGACTCCAGCGGCTGGAGTATGAATGGTGAGCCCCGGCCAGCATTGACCGTACTTGTTCTGGATTAACTATACCATTCAAATTGTTGAATTGAACTTCAACTCTCATCCAATCGAAGGTAAAATATTTAGGGTTATTTGTTTTCTCGTTAAAAGTTTACAATTATAAATTAAGTTCATTTTCGAGCTGACATGTATTATTATTACGAAGCAAATATCAATAGAGATAGGGCCAAAATCTTGATTGGTATTTCATTCGTCCCGATTTAACATCTATTATTTTAATACTTAATAATTTTATAAACTGATAGGTTATCACCATTTATATCATTATTTGCACCAAGTGGGGTAGCTTGTTTTTATTTGCAAAATTCAGGAATTTTCAAAATATCTTGAATAACAATTGATAATAAGTTTTAAAAAAATAATTTATTTTTCATTTTACCTATTTGACTGTGAATACTAACAAATTACGAAAAAATAATACTAAACTCTGAAACATGATATTGTGGGCAAAGGATGAACGAAACATTAACTATCTAGGCTCCAGAAAAAGAAATATGTATTATTGCAGTAGTTGATCATTTTAAATATGACAAAGGTAGTATGAAAAAATCCATCATAATAAATTATAAACCTGAATGTATAACATTTTGGAAGATATATTTTGACATGGAAGCAAGTAACATATTATTATTTTTAACTACGTAGTTTCAGATTCCCTAATTTTAAAATAAACATTGTTTTTGTTTTTAAATTGGAGCTTGAAATCATTAATTAGGTGCAGGTTTTCCTAATAACTTCTCCTTCACATCAGATTTAAAGATTGCTAGAGAAAACTACTAAACTCAAAAAAATAGTGTAAAGAAATTTTTTTTTATTAGTGCTGCATTTAATTTATAATGTGAATTATCTTATTTTCTTTGCACTAAACAACTGATCATTATCATATTTGCATTATATATAGTTCATATTGCCCTGATGACTTGAGAATAAAAAATAGAAAAATATGTTTCATTATGGCCATCCTCTAACAATCACCTCCATGATTAAAATCCAGAGCCAACTATTAATAAAAAATATCTGAAGGAATTTACACCTATGTAACAGGGCACAGGGAACATAGAAGAACAACTAGAAATTAAAATCCAGATTTCAACCTTCAAGTGAATGATTCTCCATCTCCCCCTCAATGTATAAACATATTTCTAATAAAGAACATCAAATAAAAAAATTTCTATTACACCTTAACTATTAAATTTAATTAAAATTATTATAAATTATTGTCCATTAGAGTGAACTTTTATTTCATTAGTAACTAATACTTGACAAGTATGCCGAGAATAATATCCAATATCTATACTGAAATTAGTTCCAAAAAAAAATTAAGATAACACTCTGTGTTCAAGTGTTACTGATAATATACCACAAATATCCATTTACTTCTGTATCCTTAAGTTAATCTTTTTTGTTTCAATAATTTCAAATATTGAGCAATTTATGTGTTAAATAATTAGTTTAATGCTTATTAAAAAATAATTAGGTGATGGTCCTGTGGGTTGTTCAACACACATTAGTGTTTAGCGTATGCTGACATGATTTTAACTCTATTTAGAGTTAAATAAGTTCTTTATTAATGCGATTTTATTTCCAGTATTAGTTTTGTCACATGTACGCCCTTAATTTTTTTAAAATATATTATCTTTTATTTTTCATGTGTGTAAATGAGATTCTCATAAATGTTATTATAGCTCTGAAGAAGGCCTTCAAAGTTATTAGAAACTTCAGCACTCATTAAATAGATCTATATTATTTTTTTAATTTTGAAACTCTCCTGACCATCACCTCAGATTTCAACTAACATCACCTGTTTATATAATAAGCAATTTTAGTTTTAAATATACCATTTGGTTAAAGCTTTTCATATATTTTTTTTTTTTTTTCAGATTCTGAAGACATCTCATATACTTACTACCTTAATGGAGGTTTTTTTTAATAGAATGATTCCTGATTTATATATTCCTCAAATAAATATAGAACTAATAAATAAATATAGCTTAAATCACTTATAGGAATCTGGAAGAAAATCAGTGACGGTACCAATTTTACCTTTGAATATCAAGATATTACACTGTCAGATGGAAGCAAATTCTAATAAATTAAAAAAAGATCAATCTAGTGGCAAAGATTTGGAAAAGATATACAGTTGCGTACATTGTAAATACAAAACTCAGATATCTAGTCATCTAAAAAGGCATGTAATCACTCACCATCCAGGCGGCACTGTTCACAAATGCTTCATTTGCAGCTTCAAAACTACTGAACTAGATATTTTGCAAGAACACTTAATGAGTAAACATTTAGATGATAAACCCCTACATTGTTCCTTATGTGATTTCAAAACGTCTAATTCTTCTAATTTAAGAAGGCATAATTTTACACAACATAAATTCAAGAAGTGTAAATACTGTGATTACCAAACGGCTGTTCCAAATGAGTTAAAAACACATATGATGTCCCAACATAAGAGTGAGAAACCACTTAAATGTTTCAGGTGTGACTACAGGACAGCCAAAAGTAGTCACCTAAAGATACATATAATAACACATCATACAAATGAAAAGCCTCAACAATGTCCACATTGCGACTACAGCACTGTTCAAGTAGGTACACTGAAGGCTCATATTATGTTCCATCATACAAATGAAAAACCTCATCAATGTTCATTGTGTGATTACAAGACAATACGCTCAACAACATTGAACAGACATATCATGACATGCCATGCAAAAGAAAAGCCTTTCCAGTGTGGCATGTGTCATTACAAAACCACACAATCAGGGCATTTGAGAACACACATAATGACTCAACATACCAATGAAAAACCTTTGAAATGCTCAATGTGTGACTATAGAACTGCAAGATCTGGCAATCTTAAAACACATGTTATGACTCACCATACAAAAGAAAAACCCCATAAATGCAAATTCTGCGATTACAGAACTGTTCAGTTGGGAACCTTAAAGCGACATATTATGACCCAACACACAAATGAAAGACCCCACTGCTGTACCAATTGTGACTATAAAACTAACAGAGCTGGTAATCTTAAAACTCATATCATTACTCATCACACTAATCTGAAACCTCATCAGTGTTTCCTTTGCGAATATAAATCAGCTTTATACATTCAATTAAAGCGACATATAAACCGGAAGCACTCACAGGAGGAATATGTCCTCAATCATGCATTCATAGATGAGAATTCACTCGGGTTATAATTTAAAATGTTATCTTTTTATTAATTCTATTTAATTTAAAAAATATTGTATTTTCTTTTAAAAAATATATTTTCTAGTTAATTTCATCTAGCATCCATCATACCACATATGCTAATCTTTTACCTGAACAATGATGCCTTCTTCTTAATTATGCCCTTATGGTATCTGAGTAATTTTTTATTTATTCTCTTTCCTTTTTTGTGGTGATCTTGTAGATTGCCTAAACCTGAAGCTGTGCGATATTCTTTGAAACTTGAATACTATGGATGAGTGATATTCTCAAGTTCCAAAATCACTGTCACCTTGGGAAAACTGAAGGATGAGCGCTAGGATATAGATTTATAATAGATAGATAGAATTTATAGGAAACTGAGGGGAGGGGCATGATTCTTCATAAGGCTGGTAGGGAAGAACAAGAGCTTTAGTGGGCAGGGTTGCTATGTCCCTGAAGTAGTAGATCATTCCAGCTGCAGAATCTTGACCCTAAAATTATATAGAATCAAGCATATTTTATGTAAGCATTACTTTAAGAAACAAGTAATGTTATCTAAACATTATTAGAATGATCTAAGTAAACATCTGTTTTAGAAAATGTTTTTAAATGGAACTGAAAAAAAACAACTAAGATATGTTTATTGTACAAAATTCTTTTTGATTAGTTCTTTAAATTAAAAATAAATTTAAGGGTAAAATTAAAAAAATGAAATGAAAAAAATTAAGTTATAGAAAAACATATTTTTCCAGAGGGATAATTGATATTCGATTATGCCCAATATTTGAAACATTATCACCTAGATAAGTAGAAGAAAATATTTAAAGGTAATGGGTGGTAAGTTGATAATTGTCTCCTTAAATATAAACCCTCAACTGGTAAGAGCTGCAAGTCTACTTTACGGAGCATGAAGCCTTAACACTGATGTTTCAGAAATAAGCCATGATAGTTTGCAAAGTGAAGTGTAACAAATTGTCAAGATATTAGTTCCAATCTGTCGATAAAGTTGTCTTACAACTTTTGCTGTACGGGTGTTTATCTATCACTAGACCTTTTTTATTATTATTTATTTTTGCAGTAAGTGGAACCTATAGAAGCTGTTCTTAAAAATACTTTGTGATTTATATTTCTCCTTGATAGTTTTTTATTTTTTAAGTGCTTGTAAGTAAGAGCAAGTGCAGACCCCTGTTGTGTGACAAGTGTGCGGAATGCTCACTTACTCTTACGGATTAGCGAATAACAAAAATTATTGTTTTATATATATTTATTCAATTATATTCCACATCCCACTTTCTTAACTCCATGAAGATTGTAAAATGTGAATCTTAGACAAGCTTTAACTTTTTTCGGTGATTATACCAGCTTAATAATCGTACAGAAACCGAACTCTTTTGCACGCCCCAAAACTGCTCCTACTTGAATAAAGAGTCTTCCAAATATGTTGTACGCACTTACAATATATTAATAAATATATTTATTAATATATTATAATAATATTTTATCTTTTGATTTTTTTTTTTTTTTGTGACTCTAAATATAATTTCTTCGAAATAACAGTTGCTATATTTTTGACTGAACTAACAATTGGATGAACGCACTCATACCTCGCATTCTGAAGATACCCAGGAATTTTCCATATAGTGTCAGAAGAATACTATTTCCCCTTAAGATATCATTTACAATCACTATAAATAAATTGCAAGGACAAATTTTTAAGCATATCGGAGTCAACTTAGGAGAAGACTGTTTTCCCCATGGACAACTATATGTTGCCGTATCTAGATCAGATTGCGGCCAAAACTGGTATATACTTATACTACAGGGAGAAAGGACTAACCATACCGTGTGCACTGAAGTACACAGTACTGTAAGTAACGTGGTAATACGGTAATTTTTCTTTAAATAGTTTAAAACTTGCCATGTTCGTAAAAAAACTTTATTAGTATAAATCCATCACTACGGACACCTTTTGTCAAGTCGATTATTATTTAACGATTGGTCCTTTTGTTTTTCCATGTAATTTTGAGTGTTATTAAGTAGGCCATGTGCGCATCAGGTATATGAAACAAACATGTATAAACCACATTTAACCTTATATAAATTCAAGCATCATGTTTTTCATTTGTCTGTTATTATGTGCCTGATACTCTTATACCTTTTCAAACTATTATAATAAGTATCTATTTAATACTTATTCAAAAAATAAATCAAATATACAATCAGGAAATTAAGGAAGCTGACGATTACTTCCCAGGGAAATTAAAAAGATGAAAAACATTATTAAATGAAACAAAGACTTAAAGAACTGTCAAAGTAAACACTATATTAAAAATGTTCAGTTAATGCTAATTCAAAATATGTATTTGGAACAACTTGTTCTTTGAGCATAAAAACTACTTTTGTGCGCATGCATAGTTTTTCCTTAGTGTCTAACAGAATGCCAGTTCAGTCATATGTAAATCATTTAAGCATTGTTGTCAAGTTGTAAGAATTTGAAAGTTATTTTTCTGGCACTAAATTAATTTATTGCTGCTTAGATTAGTCTAGTAAGTTGGACACAAAAAAAAATACTGTAGTAGATAATTGCCACAATGCTAATATGATAAAAATATAATAAAACAAAATAATAGCGTAGTAGATATAAGCAACAATGCTAACCATATGAAATTGTATAAGTGAAATTTTATAGGTAATTGCAGTAACCATAAACTTTGCGCACAATAGGCCTTAATAGGCCGCGGTGCATATATGCTGGGAGAAAAAAAAAACCATAAACCTTTGCTATCATTACATCCTGATAAATCAAAGTAACTTTATTTGTTTTCTATTTTCCACGAAAAATATTCTATGCATGAGTTATTCAGGGAAAAATAAGGATTATTTTTTATTAGATTTGCCTTTTTAATTCATATCAGAAAAAGACAATAATACGCTATATGTATATTTAGCAATAACAAACCTGAACTTAGTTCAAGTTACAGATAAAGTAAATGAAAGTGAGACAACAATGTTTTATTTAAATAGTTATAAAAGTACATCACTATAATAGTAAAATAACAAATGTACAATTATAATACTGCTCATGGTCACTGTGTGATCGCCGATCCTTCATTTGCCACTTCCATCATCCACTGTAATAATAAAATAAGCATTATTATAATCTAATATGTTACATGGCAAAGTATTTTAACTTAAAGGGCTACAATCATTAATTTCTATTGGCTTGAGAATTACTCAAATCAGGAAATAGAGATTTCAACAAAGCCCTTTAAAACGTCTTAATTACAATCTGGCAGAAGGAAAGATTAAGGAGTGGCTAGTGCTAAACTTCTAATGTGCAAAAATTCTGCCCAATTTATAAAATCACAATTGACTTGCATTTTCTAAAATTGGAAAATTTTTAGTTCGTGGTCAATTTTTTACATCATATCAACATACAAAAATGCATTTCCAATTTTCTGCAGCATTTGGATGCTTCAACACCTAACGAAGAGGGAATCAAGGTTTTCTTTGATTATGCTTGGGCTGTTTGTTTATCTTGTTTTTTTTTATAACTAAGATATTTTATTTCTATTTATTTTTATTTGTTCCTCATATTTTAATCATTTTAACACGAATGCGATGCTATTTTATTGAATTATTTGTCTTTTTCTGTTTAATATATCCTATTCCTCAACCTTGATCCTTCTTCCTGCAACATCCCAACCCCTCAGTTATGACTAATAAGGAATTTTATCACTTCTGTAATACGTCACTCCAATACACTTCCCATCTTCAAATCCCGCCTATTCAATCACTTCCTGACTGTTCAGTTCCAAAATAATTATAAATAGAGTTACCTTATTTTCAATCAAAATTTATTAATATGAATTAATAGATTATTTATACTTTTAATATATATTTTTTTCTCTTTTTTTTTTCTTCACGAACCGGCCAGCTAAGGACCAAACAGATATCATTGTTTAGTTCTCTTTCTCACCACATTCTCACTTTTCTTCCTCCACCAAACAGCCTTCCTTCTCTCTGATTGTTGCATTCGTCTCTCTTCCGTCCAATTATTATTCCCACATTTCACTTTCTCTTCAACTACAACTTTAATGCTATTGAGTCGTTTTCTGTATCCATCTCCATCCTGGCGGTCTTCGTCTGTGATTCCAAGTCTTCTTAATTCTTCCTTCATCTGCTTGGCATAACCACTCTGGCTTTTCAGGTTATATATTTTGTTGAAGATCTGTTTATTTGTTCTTTGAGGATTCATTCTAATCATGTGGCCATAGAATCTCAGTCGTCTCTTCCTTATAGTCCTTTCCAAATCTTCTACCTGCTCATAAATTTTCTTGTTCGATCTCAATCTGTAGTTTCCATTTACTATTCTTGGACCATAGATTCTTCTTAATATCCTTCTTTCGATTTTCAGAAGCTTTTCCAAGCTTATTAAGGTTGCAGTTTCCATTCCATACAGTATCACTGGCTTTACCACTGCATTATAGTGCTTTATTTTTGCATTGATGGACAAGTTTTTTTTGTTGTAGATGCTTTTAGTGATGAAATTAGTTTCTCCAGTTTCAGTCTTTTATTTTCTATTGTAGTTTTATCGGATCCATTGTTGCTGATAATCTCTCCGAGGTATTTGAACTGTTTTGTGACTTTGATCTGTCCATATTTGGTCTTCACTGTTTTCTTAGTATAATTTTTCTTGGTCATCATTATTTCTGTTTTCTGGAAAGAGATCTGGAGTCCAACTTTCTCTGCTATTTCCTTGAGTTCATTGATTTGTGTTACAGCTTCTTGTTCAGTTTAAGCTAAGAGAGCCAGGTCGTCTGCAAAGACCAGACATTTGGGATTGACATTTTTTTTCTTTGATCCAATTATAGCACCAGAGTCGTTATCTTGCCAAAATGTCTTCATTATCTTATCCAAAACCACATTAAACAGCATCGGTGAAAGGCCCTCACCTTGTCTTAGTGCTGTCCTATGGTTTGCTGATCTCTCCCTGAAATTTTATTTTTGATACAGTGTTCATGAGTGTTAATTTGATCAGGTTTAATGTTTTTTGATCAACTCCATATTCTCTCAGTACCTCGACTAGTGTTTCTCTGTCTACTGAGTCATAGGCCTTTTTGAAATCAGCAAAAGATATGAAGATGTCTTTAACTCGTGTGGTGAAATACTTAATGATCATTTTCAAGCTCAATATTTGTTCTGGACAAGAGCGCCCTCTCCTGAAGCCTCCTTGGTAACCTCCCAGTTTTAAATCAAGTTGAGGTTCCAGCCTATTTAGTAGTATTTTAGAGAAGATTTTGTAAGTAATAGGTAGGAGTGATATACCTCGATAGTTGTTTACATCTGTTTTTGGTCCTTTTTTATGCAATGGGTGTATGAGTACCACTAGCCAATCCTCTGGTATCCTTTCCTCTTTCCAAATTTCTTGAAACAGTTTTGTTGTTTTAGCGATAAAAGCATCATTGGCCACCTTCCAGAGTTCAGCTATTATTCCATCTTCTTCAGATGCTTTGTTGTTTTTCAATGAATTTATTGCCTCTCTTACTTCTTCTGATTCACCGGTGGTTCAGAATTTGGATTTTTTGGTGTCTCCATTTTTAGTTTTAGTTTTTCCCGAGGTGTTTCGCAGTTGAGGAGTTCTTCAAAATAATTGGCAAGGATCTCACAGTTGTCTTGGATATTAAGAGCCAAAGTTCCATCCTTTCTCTTGAAATTGGGGCTGGGTGCTATAAAACCATTTATTTTGTTCTTGAAGCATTTGCAGAATAAACTGGTGTTATTCTTCTTGAAATTTTCTTCCATTTCTGCAATTTGATCTCCATGATATATTCTTCTTACTTTCATCAAAATTTTATGTGTCTTCTTTCTTATAACTTTTAATTTTTCCAAATTTTCTGGCATCTTGTTCTGGTTCCATTGTTTCCATGTCTCAAATCTCTCTCTTATTGCATCTCCGCACTCCTTGTTCCACCAAGGATATTTATTACGATGTTGCAGAGGTGCGATTTCCATGGCCAGATCTGTAAGATTTCTTGTCACTTCCTCCCAGGTCTCCGGTACTTGCAGTTTGTCACTCACTGTATTCTTTCTTCTTCTGCTCCAACATCCCACAATCAATTTTTGGGATTTTGTTCCCATGATTACGTAGATTTTTTCCAGGGATGAAATGTATTTTGACTTGGGAAAGGTAGTGGTCCGATGTTACATTGACTCCTTTTCTGACTTTGACATTATGAATTTCCTTAAAATTTCCTCGGGATATTGCTACATGATCCAGTTGGAATTCCCCCAACATGGGGTTTGGTGATACCCAAGTTTTCTTTTTACATGGCTTTGCTTTGAAATGGGTAGACATAATCTTCAGATTAGTCATTTTGCATAGGTTGATCAATCTCTCTCCATTTCTGTAAGTCCTTTTGTGAGCAGGGTACTCTCCCACTATTGCATGATACTTCCTTTCTTGCCCCAGCTGGGCATTGAAATCTCCCATAAGGATGATGATATTGTTTTTTGGAATCCTAAGTATTTCATTTTCCAATTTATCCCAAAATTCTTCTACTTTATCAGGGTTAGTTCTGTTATCCTGATTAATAGGTGCATGGGCATTTATTATCGTGTACTTTTTGTTGGCAGATTTCATTGTAACTTTTAAATTATTACTTCATTTTTTATTTTATTTTTATTTTGTATATAATAATAATAATAATTTTAATAATATTAAAAGTTTGTTTACTTTTAATTCGATAAGTTTGTTTGCTTTTTAACGGCATAATACTCTGAGGTTATCAACCCTAATTGACTAGTTAGATAAAATGTTAGAAGTTATTTTATTATGATTTATTATAATTTGTTTTGTTTTTTCATGTGTTAATTAGTTTGTTCAAATTTTATCTACTCTGAGACTCTAATGCTGACCAATCAATGCTTGTTATATTATACAAAAGAAACATCCCGGAATAAAAAGAAAGTCTATTATTATTATATATAAAAAATCAAGATTTTTCTTTAGCTTCATGAAAAAATAAATTGAATAAACATCATAGTTGGCCTATGATGGCCAATTAATCTAATACATACCATCAGCAACAGTTGACCATCTGGCACTCCATCCTATCCCACTGTTGTGAATGCTGGTCTTATAGCAAAGAGAAATAGATTGGCTTCTTCCTTGAAATCTTGCTGGCTTGTCCTATGATAATTTTCTATTATTATAATATGAAACAACAAAATATTATAACATAAAAGAAATGGAGCAACAAAAAAATTGTTCATAGAAGACAAATTGTTTATAGCAGGGCTGGTCAACATGGGGCCCATCGAGGGATTTTATATTTCTATTGAAACTTTTGTTTATCACTGTGTTCATAGAAAAAATATTATTTAACACAATCAGCACCATGAGATTTTTAATATTTTTTCAGTGGATGTTTTTTATTCATATATTTTGTAATTATTACTTTTCAATTTAAAAAAATTTGAATCTATTTTAATTTATTAATTTTAACTTTTTTATTTGCGGTCCCTGGGACCATGTTGTTCCGCTGGAAAAGGACTTTTTTTCAATTTGTAAATATATAACTTAAAATAATTGGAAACACACATAAACTGCTTTAAGGAAGAAGTTGGTCGGGGGTGCGGTCAAAAAGTAACACTTTAATAAGTAATACTTATTTATTCTGTTTCGTTTCATTTAGGCCATCATCAGGACTAAAAGAAAAAAACAAAATAACAACATGAAAACAACAGAGCAGTATCAGTAATTTATATATTAAACATAAATCAGTAACAGTAAAAAAAATGATCAAAACATAAATTACAATTAAGATAAAAAAGTAATTTACCATATTATACTTTTTTATCTTACTTGTTATTTTTGTTTTTATCATTTTTTTTACTGTTACCGGTACTGCCTCTGTTGTTTTCATGTTATTATTTTGTTTTTTCTTTTAGTCCTGATGATAGCCTAAAACTTAGGCCGAAACGTTGGCACAAAATAAATAAGTATTACTTATTAAAGTGTTACTTTTTGAATGCATCCCCCGACCAACTTCTTCCTTAAGCATTTGTGCGGTCAACCAAAACTCACTCCAAATTGCTTTAGCAGTATAATTAAGTGTTTTACATATTTTTACTTCTAGAATTCAGTTGAGCGTAAAATAACCCGGAACTCATAAAATGATGGTGGGTAATCTGTCTTGTCAGGTAAAATAAGGGATTCTCCATTCTAGGGCAGCCTTTTCTATCCTCCCAAAATAAATTTTTAAATTAAACGTAACAACTAATTTTTTAATTAGACTCACATTTTTACAATTATAAAAATGCTACCGATTATTATGCAATGGTTTATTATTTCTAAATAGTATTATTTCAAAAATATCTGGTCTGTCTGTTCACAGGATTTTACATATCGCTTTGGTTTACAGTTCAGATAATTAGATTATCTTTTAAATGAGCATTTGGTATATTTCAGGAAAGGAACGTGTGCAAAATACTTGATAAAAGATATCTATCAAATTCAGCAAAGAGATTAAGTATTTGGAGCCTATGGAGCAGAAATTTGAAGCTTGTCCCAAAATGATCACGGTGAGAGTGCCGACCTGAGAGTGTTAAGAAGAAGCTGTGTCAAAGCAAGTAGGCTGAGACGGTTAGGACATGTAATCAGAGGGTGAAATGGTATAGAGGAAAATGTTTGAGGTGCACTTCATTGAGAAAAGAAAAAGGAAGGACCAAGAAGGAAGTGGACAACTGAAGGAAGTGGAGAAACAATCCAACAAAGGATGAATGAAGTAGAAAGATGCGAGGAAGCCAGGAGGTCACAAATAATAAATCAGGAGGCTTAGGATCAGGCAGACCGGTAGTGCCAAGGAATTAGTCAACAAAGTTCATTACGACATATCTCAGCTAATACTGGTCCGATTTAATTTTTTTTTTTTTTTTTCTTAAGGAAATTGTACCTATCACCTTTCGATTGATCATAAAAAAAATCAAATAAAAAAAAAAAAAAAATTGGACGGATGGATTTTTTTTTTATTCGATATTTGGATTCTAGGTGTCTTGAAATGTAAAACCTCAAATTTTGAGGAGGATTAAAAAAAAATTTTCTTGGTCTATTATTGAAAATAAAAAACCAAAAGCATTTATATAGATTTTTTGTTATTTACATATATTTTTTTTAATGCCTTGGTATGCTGATTCCAAAACAACTTACATTTCCTCCCTATCTTTATAAATGGCCGAGCTATGGGCTTATAAAATCTCTAATCGGCCATCATTTTGAAACAAAAAAGACGGATGTAATGTCGAGTTCCAAGGATCATCCTGGAGTAACTTATGACTTGCCGAATTACAAGAAAATCGGTTCAGTAGTCTCGGAGAAAAGCTGCAGATGGCGGACGGACGAATTCTTTTTTATTCGATATTGGGATGGAGGCGTTAAATTTTTTTTCTAGGTCGATTACAAAGGTCTATTATTGAAAATAATAAACCAAAAATCGAAATAGAAACAAAGTTTTAAAATATTTATTAATAAATAAAATAACTTATCAATAATATATATTTTTATTCCAATATCCAAATGATACTATTTTTTTTTTTTTTTTATGAATACTCATAACATTGTAATGCAATGATAATAAAAGTTCATAAAATAAATAACGAAGTAAATGAAAGCCAACATAGACGTAAATTAACAAAATAATGTAGTATTATATAAAAAAATAGTAAACAGGATTTCCAATGATATTGCATGAAAAAATTCAAGAATAATTCAAGTATTTCAAGGCTGTGAACTAAAAAATTCAAGGCACTTTTCATCAATTTATTGGATTAAATATAAAACAAAATTGGAATCATAAAATGTTGTATGTATGGCTTATAATAAACTGTAAAATTTGGACTTGAGAATGAATTTGAATAATTATAAAGGATGTTTTCCTGTTTGAATATGTAAATTATTTATGTATCTTCTTATTTCAACAATAAATAATTTCAAATGTAAATAAATAAATGTAGAAGAAGCTTGGTTAGGGGTGCCGTCGATGCCATTGCATCCCCAACCAAGCTTCTACATATATTTTCCACGGTCAGCCTTACTCTCATCATTGTAAATAAATAAAATTCACATATTGGAATAAATTTCACTATAATTTTATTCATAAACTTATTTAACATAAAAATAAAATAATCATCATAAAATGAATCCTGGCAGCTCCTTATCCTTGGCAATCCATCCTCAATCTCAAGGACGAGGCCAACTGGTAAACATATAATAGAGTGTAAATCAGTTAAAACATACAGGCGGAACTGTTTGGACCTAATACCGTTTTTACCACTTTTACCGATCTAAAACATACCTAGTTCGTTAAACAGATAGAGCGAGCCGGTAAGGTGAGACAGAACATAGGATGAGTGCGTGTTTAAGATAAAGGACTGAAACATGAAGTAAGTGGAAGGATGCTTTTTCTCGCTTTCATAGAATTAGAGATGACAAAAGGAACAACTACATCAACCTTCTTCTCTATATTTTATGTATTGTTGCTTAGTACTGATGAAAAAATGGAATCTATGGAAGACTAAAAACTAACAATTCCCGACGACTGCCTGTTTTTCAAGCGTAATTCCCAATTTTTTTCCGACGATAAAAATTCAATCAGAATTCTGAATTCAACAATCTTCAAGGAATTCCTGAGTAGAGTAATAAAAAAAATATTAGAAAAAAAAAATTCCATGGACCAAGAGCATTAAGATATTCAGTGGGGCCAATGCTGTCCCTTACTAAATAAATAACAGAAACACAGTCTCCTGGGCTAGAGAGAAGGCAAACGTAGATAAAACAGTATGGGGTCGTGGACATGTAATTGTCCAGGTCCGTCGCACAAATTAGCTTGTGCTAAACATGTTAAATGAAAATTTGCATGTGTCATTGTTCTAAAATACAAGTGTGACAACAAATTACAGATATCCATGAATGCCAAATGTTACTGAAAAATTGAATGGAAGTAAGGACAAACAAATATCTCATTAATTAAGACTGGAGAGTTAATAATATTGAATCATTGGATAATAACAATAAAGTTTTATCACTTTTTTCTTAAGACTGGATTTTTTTTTTTTGTTATCACTTTTAATTAAGACTGGAGAGTTAATTATATTGAATCATTGTATAATAACAATAAAGTTTTATCACTTTTTTTTTATTTGTATTACATTTTTAGAAGCATACTTATCTAAAGTGCTTTATTGTTGTCAATGGCCGGTGAAACCATTTGGGCTGGCCAGGCCTGGTTTAGAGCATAAATATTGTCTAAAGTCTGCTACATTTTATCATTAAATTAATAAGCATTATATCATTAAATGCTTTATAACAATGAAGCAGAATGAATGTAACTTTATTAGACTACAGTTTTATATTTTTACTTAACTACATATGTATTAGATAGTAAGGGGAAATATTGCAATTGCGAAAAATTTCTAATCCAAGTTTTAAACAGAAATATATGTTTTAAGGTCTTTTGAGTCCAAATTATTAAGGTTGGCACATGCATGTTCAGCATTTTCGTCAAAATTAACTAACCGGAAGTGCCACTTTATATAATAGATTTTACACATTTTACAATTTTCTCGAAAACGGCTCTGATTTTGATGAAACTTGCCTAAATTATTCTTCATAAAGGCCTTTAACTTTTCATTTATGTAGTAAATCACTGAGGTATTGCAGGGAAAAAAGTTATGATGAAAAGAATATTTTATTTGCCCATAGCATAAAAAGTATGCATTTTACGGTAAATTATGTGCAGAATTGTATGAAAGGTAATTAAATTATCTAAAAAACAATAAAAGAATCATCAAAATCGGACCAGTATTAGCAAAGATACAGGACATGGGACTAACCGGAAATAGCTATTATTTCATGGATTTTACACTTTTTTACAATTTTCTCGAAAACGGCTCAAACGATTTTGATAAAACTTATCTAAATTATTCCTCATAAAGGTCTTTAACTTTTCATTTATGTAGTAAATCACCGAGGAATTGCAGAGAAAAAAGTTGTGATGAAAAGAATATTTTATTTGTGCATAGCTTAAAAAGTATGCATTTTATGGTAAATTATGCGTAGAATTGTATGAAAGGTAATTAAATTATCTAAAAAAGGACAAAAGAATCATCAAAATCGGACCAGTATTAGGAAAGATACAGTGTATTTCATGAGGAGCACAAGACCCTAGATGGATAACCAAGCACATCCGAAAGTAGATGGATGCGACCGAACCTTCTCCCACCAATC
The DNA here is from genome assembly GCA_948150685.1 of Rhaphigaster nebulosa. NCBI lineage: Eukaryota > Metazoa > Arthropoda > Insecta > Hemiptera > Pentatomidae > Rhaphigaster > Rhaphigaster nebulosa. The sequence continues at coordinate 103,006,557 of OX411309.1, read as the reverse complement.
CGCCTATCTGTTGTAAACAATACGCTCTGTAATAAAGTAATTTAAGAATACAAAAGCGGAAATTAACTTAATAATTTCTACTTTCACATTATTTAATGGAAAGAAAATATTTCCATGGAAAGTAAACCAGAAACTTTTAAAATATATTTGCAACTTTACAAAGTTAAAATATATAGGAGTGTACAGGATTGTTGTACTAAAATTGATTAAAAAACTTTTTTATTGTACTTAAGAGGGAGAAGATATGTATGCTGCTGAGTCTATTAGAAGCAATGTTTATATGAACTCTTTAAAATTGTATTAAAAAGATAATTATCATAGGACGGTAAGGGAAAGTTGTGTGATGCGCGCACCACACCAGATTTTTAGCATTTGTTTTGGTTATCCAAGCGACATGCAGCAACCAAGACCTGGTAAGTCTCTTTCACATTTTCTGGTAATTATTCTTATTTTTGTTTATTCATAATTCATTTTTTGCTAATAAATTTAATTTAGTATTGTTATTATTGTTAAGTAGAATTTTTTTTTTACATATTAAAAATAAACTTTAAATAATTTCAATGTACTTTCTTTATTTAAAATTTACTAAAACTCCTCATTACTTTGCACTCCTGAAAATACTTTGGTTTCATGACCGCACAGTCAATAAATCCAAAGATCGTTCAATCTAGCGACTCGATAGATCGAATTCCATATGCCTAAGGAATCATTCCTCTGACCTAGCAATGAATCTAAGGATTGAACCTTCATGATTGATTCTTGAAGGGGCATGTAAGGGAAAAAGCACAAAAAATTTGATGTTTTACATTCTAGTACATATGAGATCCCTCAGGCCATTGCGCACACTAAGCTTTATTTTTGATTGAGAGTTCCAAAAGGTGAAATAACATAATCAAGAAGCGGGAATTTTTTTTTATATATTTAAACAATTGATTTTCGATCTCTAGTAAGTTGAATTATTAAATTCTTGAACATTTTTAACAGAAAACAAAACAAAAACGATTCTATATATGACGTGAATGTTCACTTCATCTGCCATGCATTAGAGTCTGGTTGCCAAAACCAGCAAGCCTCAGCAACAATTCCTTCTTTCTGGCCAGAAAAGTCCAGGTTTTAAAATTAAAAAACACAAAAAGGAAAAAAAAAATTGTTCCAACAAGATAGTTCGTTGTGCATTCACCTAAAAAAAACAAGGTAATTCAAAATGTACAGTGCAGGTGGCTTCTATGGCCGCTACAGATGGCGGGAGATGAGGAATGAGGCAAACATCACAGTGTGAAGGCCACTGTCCGATCTCTAGACATACCTGTAGGCCATTCCCACCACATGGCAATGTAACAACCCTTTGACGTGAATGGGCATGTCACCCACTTCAGCCAAGAGGATAGGGATGGCATGGATGTTCATTTGCACTGGACGTGTTAAAATAGGTGTACAGCCTTGTTTAGTAAGAAAGCATTATCTTCCAAAAAGTCATTATTGAGATTTTGATATCACTGTAATCACAAAAAATTCTTCTTTATTGGAAAACTGTTAAAAATACAGCAAATGCAATCATTTTCTAAATTTTAATGTCTTTTAATGCATTAAACTTGTGACTCTTTTAGTTAGTAAGATACTGTGTTCTTACTAAGTAGGGAAGTATATGTGTGAGATGTAACAGCAACTTTTTCGCTAAAATCGACTTATCGGAGGTGCCACTTCAATCATCGATTTTGCAATTTTTTACAATTTTCTCAAAAACGGCTGAAACAATTTTGAGTTAACTTGTTATATCATATTTAAATGATCTTTAATATCAGCAAGGTTTTTTCCTCTTTGAAATAGTCTGACAGGGATTAAAGACCAAATTTTCAAAATGGCTCCATCTAAAGTGTCTTTAATTTTGTTTATTTGAAATAATTAACCATTTCTCAATGTTAGCAGTAATAAAAAGTGGATAAATACAAACTATGAAACTATTTGATAATTAACAAGAGGAGAAATATTTTCCCAGGCTGATAACAAATTTCCGGAAATTAGAATAGTAATACAGATGAATAATATGCCATTGGAAAGCTAAATATTTTAGAAAAATTAATATCTAACATATAAAGTTGTAGTAATAGAGAGTGATGAAAAACCCATAGACTTAATGGATGATACGGATGGAAAAAGTAGATGGTAATTAATTGTTTTAAAAGAATATGTTGTATAGTCTTTAATTTTTACTTTCACCTACCTATATATGGAAATATAATAATGGGAAGCATTGCCATCATGAATAATAAAGGAATTTCTTTCTGAATCAAGGATTATCTGTGGTTTATATTTCTATCACTAGCTATACTTGATCAGAAACTAATTTTTACTGAAAGTAAGGTGGTAAGTGAAAGTTGTTTGATGTGTGCTGCTAAACACATAATTATAATTTACTCAGAAAGATGAGTTAGCTTACATAAATAACTAAAGAAATACCACCACTCACCCCACCACAATATCGGCTTCTTTGAACCTCGTCACCACCCAATGTCAAATCGAAGAGCTCAACATAATCTGAGTAACAGGTGGCTGCTGTACCAAGGTCAAACTCTACAGAAAAAAGTAATATGAATTATACTATTAACTATTTGTATAATATAATATTGTGTAATATAAAATATATTTATGTGATACTAGCTATCGATAAGAAAGAATGAATAAATTAAAAAATTAAACCTGAACTTGTACTGCATTAGAGGTTGACCAACAACAAACAATCCTACCACTTATCTTAATTTTCATTCAAGTCTCCCCAAAATATAATAAAAACCTGATCATATTTAACTTAGTAGAAACAATTAAAGTCACAGAAGAGAAATATATCAATAAATCTAAAGCCATGACTATTGAAAACAAAAAACTGGCACCACAGCATCGTCATGTTTTAGTCAGAAAACTATCATTAATATGACAACAAGCTAACTATCTGATAATCCAGAATGTAGCTCAAATTGATAACAATAACACTTCTACAATGAATATTCTCATAAAATTTAAATTAAAAATATAATCACTGCTCTGTAAATCATATTAATAGAGCTGATTGAAAATAGGTGCAATCACAAATTGATAAAAAAACTCAATAAAAAAATCATTTTATAAAGGACTTGATAAATTTACAAATGAATTTCTATATAATTATATAAAGTGAGTTACTTAATTTATTTTAATAAAAATTAAGACTTTTATTTTTAAAACAGATTAAGATTAACTTTGAATTATAATTATAATTATAATTTATGCTCTTATATATAGTGCTTGATTTTATATAGCATGAAACACCTTTAATGTAAGGAATTTTTCACTTTACAGGGGTTTCTTACATATATTTATCCTTAAATTTAGCCCTTTATTATGTATTTGATTGTTTAAAATGTTTGACTAAGAATCCGTAAACTATTGAGGATTATTCCAAAGAGTTAGATATTGAATAAGATCCTCTCCACCTAGTGAGGATAAATGAGCAGCTAATCGAATAAAGTGTCTGGAAAACCAAAATTAATGTTTTGAGATGCTGTGTATGGCTGACCAGCATACACATCCACATGCAAATATAGCTACTGTTATGCCGACTATCTATTGAATTAGAAAATCATGTAGGATAGAGCATAAAATAAGTCAACCTCATTCTCACAACTGAGAAGAAATAGGGCGGATCCAAGCATTCATCGTCACATTCACTCGAAGTCAATATAGCTTTTCTTGTAAATGAAATAAAAAAATCAAATTAACTTATTGCAGTATAACAAATAAAAAGAAATAAAACTAACACACAAAACATAAAACAGTTATTATATTTTTTTCGTTTGTGTTCTTCACTTGTAGGAGGTAAAACTATGTTTTAATTGGTTTATTTTTTTAATCTTAATAGATTATTTAATTGAAAGCTAACTATCCCAAACAAGTTTTGATAAATATGTTTATTATATCATTTTAACAAACTGTAGCATTTCATTCTGCTAACAGGCCTCCTTAAAATTGACTATATCATTAATATTACTTTTCCAGTTGTTTACTGAAGTCTAACGACAAGTATTGTAATTGTCATAGTAAAGGAGTCATTGTTATGCATATATTTTTACATGTTCAGAACTAAAACTTTTATTAGCTTTGAGAAATCGTGCAGTTATTAAGTATCAAATTTTTTATCATTCTGCCTCTAATTTAGCAAATTTATAAAATCAAACTCTTCTGTGTTTCTAACAAGCAATGATATTATGGATAAACATTGGGAATAATACAAAGCACAGTAATACATTTTTAATAACAAGAAGCAGCTGCAGAGAGCTGAATAATATGTATTAGTTGATGTGCAACACAGATAAATGCTGAAGTAGAAGGAGGGAGATGATGCCCTACATTTCTATTGCTACCTGCATAGAGCAGTAAAGTACGGAGAAGTCAAAGGAATAGAGAAAGAATAATATGCACTACAGTACAGCTTCTCCTTTGATAAAGTTCTTATAAAGAATAATTGTTTAGAGTTTCTTTCAATACAATCAAGAGACACTGAAAAGTTTTAGTTAAATCCACAAATCACACATTTCTTAAAGTGAAACATACCAAAAATTACTCTAAACATGAAATTAAAAAGTTTTGGGAGAGCTTTTACAAAACAAAATGACCAAATCTATTGCCTTTCCTTCAAAAAGTTGTATAAAGATATAAGAAGTTTAGTTTTGATATGTTTATTTCAAACATAAAATAATTATGGAAACATAAATTTTTAGCATATTCATTAATAGAAAAAAAAAAATTAACAAAGTTACTGGACCATAAAAGTAGACGCTTGGGACACCAGGAGGAGGTACAGTAACTTTCCAACAACAGTGGGAGTAGTTTCTGAAGTTGCCAGGATACATGGGACTTGTGAATGCTCCATTAACACCATAAAAACTTCCACCACAACCACGACCTATAAAATTGAAAATGTATGATATTAATATAATTTTTGAATAACCAACTTACTTTTTTTTGCAGGTAAAAAAAAAAAAAACTAAAAATATTAAATTAAATAATATACTAAAAATAAAGGTCAAATTATTTTCTAATTAACACAAAAATATTTAACATTTCCAAATAATATTGTCGGTTTGGAGGTTAAAGTGAATAAATAAAATGTTTGCAAATATGAGGTTTTTTGCAATCAACCTGTACTTGAACTAAATCTGCACTCAGAATTGACAAAATGTGAAATGCTATTGAATAAAGTGTGTTCAATATTTCTTGAAAATTATAAATTTTGCATTTAGTCCCACCTGCAACACCAAGTTCTCTGTACTTTTGAATATTTCTGATAAACAATGGTGCAACGGTTGAAATTCTCAGAATTTTATTTTGAAATCAAAGTTGTTGGTGATACTGTTAGCCTGATGTGCCATTCTGATTTTTCACCTTCCAAAAGGTTTCTCAATTTATTTCTCTTGGCTAAGTATGAGGCACAGATTAGCCCATACAATAAAATGTTCCTGGAGATAAAGCATTAAATAGCAGCAGCCAATAGTTACCACTCTGGACAGATCTCAAGAGTAAGATCCTCACCTGAGTTGGTTAAAATCCTATAGGGCCTTAAAAATAATTATAATTAGACAATCATGTTTCAGGTTCATTGGACTGGACTAAAAGAAATTTGACAGTTTTAATAAGTATTAATAGATGAAACAAAAATGTATCACTTTATTTCAAAACAAATTAGATTTAAGTATCCAGAATTGACTTTTCTACTAATTTTAACGAATAAAACCTTAAGACGATTAGGAACTTACTTATCTATTCCAGAGAAAAAAAATGGTGTTTTTAATTTATTATAATCGTTGTAAAAATAAATAATTGGAAAATGATCTAAAGATTATTATAAGAAAATATTTACCAAAACTAACCTTGATCAGTTGTAGTGTATGTGATGTCAAAGCCTGAAGATGTTCCAAAATTAGTCACTTCAAGTTTCAAAGAGTTGCTTTCAGTAAATATTGGAGGAGGAATTTCCCAACCACCACATATTTCATTAATTTTCTTTGTTCCCTCAAAAAACTAAAACAAGCAGAATATTATAAATCTTACAGATTGAAATAAACATCTTTTAAAAATACAAAAAGATATTAAACAATCACCTGTAATTTGTTCTTACAAATGCCCTCTTCAAAATTTTTAGCAATAGAAATAAAGGCAAAATATAAAGAAATAGTTTTATTTCCAAGTGTTGTAATTGTCATAGTACAATTATCTTTGACTGGCTTGAATACTATTCTTCCACTGGGTGCAGTGTAGTTATGAGTACAACCTGAAAAATAAGTTTATATCAAATAAAATAAAACAAACTAAACAAAAAATTTTTTTTTTTTTTTTTAGAGAGAACTGAATTGCAAAACATATAAATTAACTACATATTTTGATGATAAGATTGAATATTTAAAAAAGTGGTCTGCATTACAAACAAGGTTTGTTAACTACTTGATGTCTTCAATGATAATTCATTTTTATTTTCCTTAACATCATCAGATGTGGCCAAGTAAGATAGGTAGGTATTGTAATCGATAAAATTTTTGGTATTCAGTTTTCAACAGATCTTTAAATTTCAGAGCCTCAGGAGTTCAAAAAACACATTTACAGCCATTGGTCCATGTGTATTTGTCATGAATAACTTGTGAGGAAAGGATGAACCGATTCCATTGCTCTTTTTTTTCTTTTGAAGGGTAAAGATTCAGCCTAAAGATGCAAACTATTCTTTAAGCCCTGTATCTCCTGAGAGAAGGAAGTTTTAACATATTTATTGCTATATAACTCAATCAAGATCGCCGATTAGACATTGTTTGCAGGCTGGAGCCCAACCTGCCTTCAATGTTTTATATAAGCTCTACTGAATGATTGCAAGCCATCTATCAGAATGTTCAATTCCAGGCACTTCCCAATGGCAGGAAATCAACTAAAATACTACATTTTTCTTTTATTAAGATTTTTCTGTAATAAAAACATTTCATATATTCTTGGGATGTAGGCTGTCATAGGTTGCTATCAGAGGGCTGTCCTGTAGCCAGCAGCTATAGAGATCTTTTCTCTATCTATCGATACACAGAACATTAGGGGCATCATATAAAATGCCAGTATCTTTATAACCAAGCTTGAAGATGGATCACACAATAGGGTATTCGAATCAGGAAAATAAAAAGCAGCTCACCAATTTTTTCCAAGTTATAAGAATAGGACAGAAAAGAGTCCAAATTATTGAAGATGTGAGATAAAAACAGTAATCAGAAAAGATGAAGGAAAAGGACTATTCCAAATTGCAACCGCATGTCAAATGAAGATTTTAAAAATTTGGTGCAGCACACGTATCACACAACTTTCCCTACCCGTCCTATAATAATTATCTTTTTAATATAATTTTAAAGAGTTCACATAAACAATACTTGAAATAAACCCGGCAGCATTCACTTCTTCACATCTTCTCCCACATAAGTACAATAAAACAATTTTAGTCCGACAATTCTGTACACTATATATTTAAATTTGTCAAGTTGAAAATACATTTTAAAAGTTTTGGTTTAGTTTTTATGGAAACATTTTGTTTCCATTAAATAATATAAAAGTAGAAATTATTAAGTTAATTTCTGCTTTTGTATTCTTACATTACATTATTGCAGAGTGTATTGTTGACAACAGATTGGCATATTGGTGGGGGAAGGTTGGGTCGCAACCGTCTCCTTTTGGATGAGCTCGATTATCCATCTAGGGTCTTGTAGTCCTAATAAGATACTATGTATTTTTGGTAATTCCGGTTTGATTTCGATCATTCTTTTTTGTATTTTAGAGAGTTTAATCACATTTCGTATGATTTCATACATGATTTACGATAAAATATTTATTTTTTGAATTATGCGCGAATAAAATTTTATTTTTTTCGTTATAACTTTTTCTTCTGCATTTTCTTGTTGATATACTACATATATGAAAAGTTAAAGGGCTTTCAGATGAAGACATTAGGCAAGTATTATCAAAATCATTACAGCCATTTACGAGAAAATTCTAAAATCCATGATATAATTACCACTTCCGGTTAGTCCGATGCGCTTTATCTTTGCTATTACTGGTCCGATTTTGATAATTCATTTTATGATTTTAGACAATTTAATTACCTTTCATACAATTCCATACATAATTTATTTATTTCTACATATAATTTGCATAAAATGCATACTTTTTAAGCTATGCGCAAATAAAATATTCTTTTCATCATTACTTTTTTTCCTGCATTTCCTCGGTGATTTTCTACATAAATGAAAAGTTAAATGCCTCTACAGACGACAAGCTCCTCTTTTTTGCAAGGGGTCAACGGCTGTGGCACATGCACACTGTTTACTGCCCGGAGTACAATGCCGTCCGGAGAAATAAACGTCTCTTCAGCAATTATTCCAGACCTAAGAGGGAGAAATTTTTACTTTTTGTGCTGTGGGAAACGCATTATAGCCACACTTGCTCCGACAAAAGGGTTTGGACAAAAGGACGAGAACAGGACCCCCGAAAATGCAGGGTTCGGCTGCAGTTAGTGCTTTGTCTGCCCGCTGTCTTTGTCCATTGCAGGACTTGCAATTATTATCGATACTCAATGGACGATCGGCAGTTCACGCTAGCCATAGTCACGCACTCCATATTACTTACCATCATACTCGAATTACGGCCTGTCCTCTGAAATTTTCGGGCATATGTGTCTTAAAATTAGCAGCATTGTGCCTTCCTACCACTTTAGAACCACCTCATCGAACCCATCAAACTTCTTGTTTTTTCTCCAATAATAATTCATCTCTCTTAATATTTGTTAACTAATTAACTGTTAGCATATAGAAATTCTCGACACTTGATATGATAATATAAAAAAGAGGAATTTTTGATGTTTAAATTTCTCATTAATTATGAATTTATAAAATCCGTAAAATATCCTATATCGTTGTTGAAAATCTCTCTAAAAAAGCCAAAGCCTACATCGATTGCCGCCATGGTGGATGTATTCGGAGGGGTGCTATGGTCAGTCATATGTAATTCTAGACCAGATTGTCATTCTTTAGTTAAGTGTCTCTTTCTTTAATCATTAGGAATTCAAAATAAGTAAATAAAAAGAACTGTATTTTAATGACTACAAGGCTCATGAAAACTAATTTTACTTCCATTATCAATTTACAGATCGACATGTCTATTAACAAAACATAAGTAGATTGATAAGAAATTTGAAATTTGTGATTAAAATCGTGGAATTATATTGTCAGAAACCATTATATTGGTTTAGCTATACTTACGATTTTCACAATAAAACAATCTTTATTAATTTCAATCCTTGGAATTTATAAATATTATTACATTAAAAGAAATATTATACATAAGTGTTATTAAAATGACCAGTAGAGAAACTATTCCAAACTACGATGCTATAAACTATGACTATACACAGCACCACTTCAGCGAAAAGAAAGGGAAAAAAACCCTCCCTCGATACTGGTTAGAGCGGTTTCTTTAACCGTAACTTCCTTTTACCAGTTATTAACAGCAGTTTAGATTAAAAAATAACGGTTACAAACAATGCATCTATAAAAATGACAGATTTTAAATTAGCTCTTTTTTATTAGTTAATTTTTTTAATTAATGAAATCCGTTTCTGGGTAAACTTGGTTAGCCAAAAGCCAAATTTTAAAAATATTTTTGAAAAAAAAAATTGTCCTGATACTTATTTTATTGAAAATTTTGAGCAGAATCCCTTAGTTTTATTTTTTTTTTGTAATTTAAGTATGTAATAAAATGAAATCTCATACAAAATACAGATTGACATATCTTATTAATGGAATAATTTTAATTTTAACATTTTGAAATAGTAATCCATAATAACGAAGCATTTAATGTTACTATTACATGGAATCATATAGACCTGATATTTTCATTTATTGTAACTGAAATATATACAATTTTTATCTCGCATTCAAAAACTGTTTGCGCTATAATCGAGGGTATACACATGATTTCTAATAGGAATATTCAAATCACATTGGTGAAAGTCTAAATGGGCTATATAAATTAAACGGAAAGAAATCTAGATGTACAGCAATCTACTGCAGCTGCCTATCAAGATAAATAAGTTGGATATGGGAAGATTTGTTGGCGGATTGTAATTGAGTTGATACACATGCACGATTACTACATAAATGAAAAGTTAAAGACCTTTATGAAGAATAATTTAGGCAAGTTTCATCAAAATCGTTAGAGCTGTTTTCAAGAAAATTTTAAAAAGATGTAAAATCGACAATATGAAGTGGCACTTCCGGTTATATCCATGATATAATTACCATTTCCGGTTAGTGCGATGCACTGTATCTTTGCTATTATTGGTCCGATTCTTTTTTTGTTTTTTAGATGATTTAATGACCTTTCAAACAATTTTATACATAATTTATCATAAATTGCGCGCTTTTGAAGTTATGCGAAAATAAAATATTCTTTTCATCATAACTTTTTTCCCTGCAATTCCTCGGTGATTTACTATACATAAATGAAATGTTTAAAGACCTTAAAGGTCTTTATGAAGAATAATTTAGGCAAGTTTCATCAAAATCGTTAGAGCCGTGTTCGAGAAAATTTTTCCCGAACCAGAAATATACTTCGTATTTCTGTAAAGGAAAGTAAAAATGAATAATATTCAGGAAAAAGTCATAAAGATACCACTGCAGATATATTAAATTCATAGATGTTCCTCATAATATTCAATATCCAATAACAATTTTTTATCTGGTTACAGAAGACTATAAGTAGTCTCGGATTCCACTTCAGAATATTGTATGTATAGACAGCCTTCGGGAAAGAAAGCATTTGCACCATTTAGTGGGAAGACTTTCGCACCTTTCAAAGATTGCATTAATATATATTTAGGATATTTTATATGCTATTTGAGAGGCATAATTTATACACTACCAAAAAACTCACAATGGAGAATTTCTATTTGCGAATTTCTGATAAATAACAAAATAAATTAGTTTTGACTATATCTGACCAATTCAAAAGGAATAATATCTTGTTCTGATATATATATATATATATATATATATATATATATATATATATATATATATAATTATTTTATTTTATTTAAAAAACACTCACTAGCAAAACTATATTGAATCTTAAAGCCTTTTGAAGTCCTTTGTGAATCGCTGATGAACCGAACCATCACCCTGTTGGAGGAAGATGAATAATAGTCTGAGGGATGACTTTTTCCACAGAACATGTTTATCTCACTTGATTGAGGCTCTAACTGTAAACAGAACAGAATAGTTAATACAGCTATTTCTGTGATTAATCATGAAATAAAACATAGTGAAACTCATTTTCAATGGACAGCCAAGTGAACTCAACATGGAAACAAACTTGAAGAATAAATCATCAGCAACAAACTTAATTAAATACTACTAATTTAAAAGCTAATTTTAAATGTCAAATAAGTTAAATTTTTCATAGTCATTGAGAGAATATATATACAAAACAGCCTAATTATCTAATTTAAATTAGGCTATTTAAATATAATCTAATTATATAAAAAGATATATAATTTTCATAAATCGGTTTGTTTAACTTGAAAAAAAATAATTAAGTTCATAGAGAAAAACTACTAGGAATAAGAGACGGATCAAAATTTCTGCCAAATGTAGCACTATAAAACTTTAAGCTTTTTTATTTTGAACATATCTGTTTGCTGCATACTAGAAATCACATATGAAGTATTTCTGTTAAAAGCAATTTAAGGCAGAATAATCCAAACATCACTACCATCTCCAGTCCCAAGCCACAAAATTACTTATTCAAAATGTTATCGCTCTTATAATATTAAGAGTAATAGTAATAGCAGTACACTATTTAAAAAATAATATTAGTACAGTTTTACCACATATTAAATTAAAATTTTTTAATCTGTTTTACAAAAATATAACCAAAGAGGGCTCAAAATATCTGTCCCAAGGTTTGGCCATCATTACATTCCCCTCTGCTTTAAGTGCATTTTCCTGACAGTTGATGGTATCTAGATGATAGTTGAGGTTACATATCATTTTAAAAAAGGTTTTTAATGAGTCAGGAATAAATCTAATTGTTTTCTGCATTTGAGTGAAACAAGGGAAAAAAACAAAAGTAAGAAAAAAGGTTGTGCACATTTTTGTTGTCATTACATTTCCCTCTTTCAAATACCTTACTTTTATAATTAAACAATTTGTATTAATTTCATCAAGTAAATAAATTATGACAAACAACATTAGTAGAAATATTTGCATGCAAACGTAATGTCAATTTATGCGAGACAAAAAAAAGATACTGTACCATCATTACATTCCCTGTCAATACACTCCAGTAAATAACCAAAATTTTGAAACTGTTCAATTTTTTTCATTGAAATTTAAATAATTTATTTCATCATCATCATCATCATATTCTTTCCCTCTCTACCGCTGCACAGTGTGGGGATGCCCTCTATAGAGCTTGATCCAAGTGTCCCTTTCTTGAACCAATTCTCTCCTCCTGCTATAGTCCAGCCCTCGCTTCCTGAACGCCTCTTGCACGCCTTCTTCCCAGATGATCCGTGGTCTTCCTCTTGGTTTTCTTCCGTCTACTCTTGTCTCATACGTTATCCTGGCCGTTCTCTCCGTGCTCATCCTCAGGAGGTGCCAAACCATTTTAGTTTATTTTCTTCAAGAGTGGTTTCTACCGGCTGTACCTTATCCTATCTCTACTGGTCCTTCCTTCAACTTTTCTTAGGTATCTCATTTCCATTGCCTGGATCTCCCCTTTGTGTTTTGAGATAAGGGTCCATGATTCGGAGGAGTAAGTAGGATGGGCAGGAACGTATACTTGTAGACGGATATCTTCGTCTTCTTCGTCACCACTCTTTTGTTGAGGAAATCTTTCTGGACTGAGTTGAACAATCTTTCAGCTACTCCCAGCCTTTGCGACACCTCTCCATCGATATAACCACTTTCGTTGTTCCAGGCACCTAGATATTTGAAATCCTACACCTGTTCTAGAACTGATCCCTTCAGTCTCAATATTCTCATAACAAGGTGAGGACGTCTTTCTATTCTCAAGCATTAGGTCTTATCTGGATTAATATCCATGTTAATGCTCGACAACTCTTCTTGCATGATATTTACGTTGTGTTGTAGGTCCCGGTCATCCGCAGCAAATACGAGGTCATCAGCAAAAGCGAGAACTGTATACAAAGTAGGCTGTAGGTTCCTATGCCCTAGTTGAAAACACCGCAATCTGGGTTTGGCTCTCTTCAGCACCTTATCCAGCACCGATATGAAAAGTAGGGGACTTAGGCTGCACCCCTGGCGTATTCCCTGCATCCTCTCAAACTCCTTGGAGGTGTGGTTGCCAGTCCTTATAATGTGTCTTGTTTTTCGGTAGAGACTCCTGACTGCCAGAATTGTGCCAATATTCATTTGCTTTTCCGACAGAGCTCGCTCTATATCCTCCATTTTGATTCTGTCAAATGCCTTTTCTAAATCCACAAAGCAGACAGAAAGTTCTTTATCTTTCTCGATGGACTTCTCCATGATCTGCCTCAAAGTGAAAATCAGGCTCTGTGTAGTCCTCGAGTTCCTGAATCCATAATGCTCCTCTCCGATCTTGCAGTCGACAACTCTTCTTATCCTTACCTCTAGGATTCTTCAATAAAGCTCGCTTGGCATACTGAACAGAGATATGCCTCAATGGTTATTGCATACTCTATTGTCTCCCTTCTTGTAGATAGGCACCACCACAGTGATCTCCCAGTCCTTCGGTATCATTTTCTTTTTCCATACCAAATTTAAGAGATGGAGAAACATTTCTTCACCTTTGCTGCCCATATACGGCATCATTTCGGGAGTTATTTCGTCCAGCCCTGCCCAGTCAGACTTCGTCCAGACTTGTCCAGCTTCATCTTCGAGATAGCTTCCTGAAGTTCTTCCTCGCCGATGAAATTGTCTTCTTCTGCATACTCCACCTCCGCATTATGGGTCTCATCTGGACTAACGCCTCTCCCCTGCAGCAGCTCCTTGAAGTACTCTCTCCATCTCTCCATTATATCTTTTTCCTGCCATAAAATCCTTTCTTCCTTGTCCTTGATTCCTTTGAGTGAATCTGATCTTTCCTTCCTCATTCCTTTGATGACTTTGTAAAAGATCTTTTGGTTCTCTTTTGTATTTTTCTCCATTTTGTGACCAAAATCTTCCCATGATTTTTGTTTGACTTGAAGAACTGCCATCTTGGAATCCTTCCTTCTTTCCTTGTACCTTTCATAGGCTGTAGGTGTTCTCTGGCTGAGGAAGTCCTTCCATGCTTTCTTCTTTTCTTGAACCTTATTTTTCACATCGGTCCACCAGGAACTTCTTTTAAAGCCGGATCCTGCTCTTTTCTCTCCATATACCAGTCTAGAAGCATCAAGGATGATTTTCTTGAATGATGACCAGCTCAGCTCTATGTCATTACTATCCCATGGGTGATCAGAATCTTGTACCATCCTATTTATTTTTTCTTGAAAATATGGGACATTTCTTCTTCTTTTAGCCTGCAGGACTTTATTATTTTCTTTATACATTTCTTATATCTTTTCCGAGGAGTTTCTTCATTCCATAGTTTGTCCAGTGTTAGGAGGTAATGATCACTTCCAATCTCATACCCTCTTTTGACTCTTGCATCCATAACTTCACCTATCATTTCTTTTCTTATCAGAAAATAATCTATTATAGATTTTTCACTTCTTCCTGACTCCTCTCTGGTGAATCTATGGATTTCTCAATGCGGAAAGAGTGTGTTCGCTATTCTCAATGCATTTCCCACTCAAAAACTGAGAATTCTTTGTCTGTTATTGTATTGTGCTTTCGCGAAACTTCCCAACAACTCCATCCCACTTTTCCTTCTCATATCCTACTCTACTATTTAAATCTCCAAGAATCATTGGGGTGCCTTCACAATCATCAACCTCCTTTTGCAGGTCATCAAAGAACTTTTTTTTTTCCTCCTGCCTAGCATTATCATTGGGACCATATGCTACTATAAATGATCAAAATAATTTTTAAAAAAATAAAATAAAAGCTTCTTTACACCTTCCCCAAATTTTACTAGGACGTTTGGGGCCTAAAATATTGAATTTAAATTGATAGCGAAAAATTACATTTTCCAAAAATTGTCTGATGATTCTGGAAATCTTTTCCGAAACAATATTATTTTTTCACGAACAAACGGTTTTCCCCTAGGTACTCTCCAATCATATCCTACTTCTTTTGGAATTCTCACATTCTGAGGAAAAACTTGCTTTTCCATCAGTGGCGTACCAAGGGGTAGAGGGGCCCAGACCCAATTACTAAGAGGGCTCCCCGGCAGGAGCTTTTTTTTGTTTTAAATTGAATAATAACTTTATAATCACGATCTGATTATGACAATTAAAGATTAGCCGTCATTAGAAAAAGTTAAAAATTGCCATTTTTTCTTTTTGCTGGTGGGAAATGGGAGTAAAAACCTCAAAAATAAATTCACACCGGGCCCCAAACAGTCTAGGTATTCCTGTATACATCAACTCCTAGTTTTTCCCCACTTTAACTATGACTTATGGTGTACAATGGACTCTCAGATTAACTCGAAGCTAAACTTAAGCGTCTCATGAACTGCTCAATACGATGTTTTCGAGATCACCAGAGATATGCATATAATCCAGCATTACACCGAGTTGAAGTGGCTCTGCCCTTCCTATCACTGTCAGTATTTCCTCCGTATTCTTCCTGTGCCAGGTGATTAGAACTCAGCGTCCTACCTAAATCCTACAGAACCTGCAATTTAAATCCTCCATTTTATCCCATACTATCAGGTTAAGTCTATCCAACTTCTACGCTCTTCCCCATCAAACTGCTGCTTTTGACAAGTCCTTCCAAACCAGAACTGCCTTACTCTGGAACTCTATCCCTCCTGTTATGCATCATGCACCAACAGCATTCTCGTTCAAATCCCTCCTTTTCCTCTCCCAATCAGAATAATTATAACACTTTATGTATGCATGTAAATGCTATTTTCTATTTCTTTGAAGTAGTTTCTTCTTTTCTCTGTTTTTATTTTTTCTAGTTTTATATCCGGCTATGTCAACCTGGCAAACTAAAAGTAATTTCTTATAGTTTTGGAAACTGTTATCTAGATATTAGCGATGAATGCCCTATTTGTAACATACATAAACCTGAAGAATTAATTAAACCTTTATCCGTTGCAATGCCCTATGAACACCACTGCCAGAGATAAATATTTAGGTGAATATATCGATTATGATCCTGAAAATGAAGTTGAAATAGAAAACAAAAAACAATTTAGTGATTTGATTTGATATGTTCAAAACTTTTTAAAATTAAGACTTTTTTTTCCGTCCAAAAATAGTTTTAAGTTTTAAGCATAATATGTTTTATTATAAGCTTTAAGTATAATAAGTTTTATTTTTATTTTTAATACGGTTAAGGTTTATCTTGTTTGCTACAACATCAAACCAGTTTACATCTGTTAATCATGTGTTAATAGTATATTATATTTATATTTATTTGTATGCTTATATATATATATATATATATATATATATATATATATATATATATATATATATATATATATATATATATATATATATAAAAGCATGTGTGTGTGCGCGTGCGTGAGTGCACAAGTGGGTGCATGTGCATGTATGTATGTAGCATATACATACACAAACACACAAATTTATTATTTTTCTATTCATTTTTTTAAATATTATTACCTACCATATAATCATGCCAATAATTGTATAAATCATATTTAAAGTTTGTAGGGCCACACTGACCAACACAAACGATAGATTTACATAAATGACATAAAATAGATTTACATAAACGAACCTTTTTAATAGATCAATAAAAAACAAATTTCAATCCCATCCCACTAAAATGTGAGGTTTTACGTTCCAAGATCTTAGAATCCAAAAATTTTAATTAAAAAAAATTCAGTAATGGACATTTTGAAATCCAATTTTCACGGGCTTAACTAGATCGAGAACGACTTTTTCTTTATCTCCTACTCCAGCATAAGATATGAATGGGTATAAATACCTCTATGAGACTTAAAATATCCAAATTGTGTGAAATGCTAGTTCAATTTGTAAAAAAAACAGTAAGTAAACGCAAGCTGTATGCACATAAAGTACTAACACTAGGCGCTTCAGCCCAAAGATGCAATAACGCAACATTATTTTTATTGGTTCATATTTACAAATGAAATACATAATTATAACTCTGTAATATTGATTTATGAAGATTTACAACAGTTTACATCATTTCATTTATCTCAAATAAAAATTATCAACTATTTATAAAAACATGCTCTGAAATGAGAATTTCAAAATACCCAAAAATCATAGTACATAGGAGAAAAATACTGTTTTCATCAATAATATTTGAGAAATATTGATTAAAAAAATCTGGTGCGATGCGCGCATCACTCAACTTTCCCTTACCGTCCTATAATAATTATCTTTTTAATATAATTTTAAAGAGTTCACATAAACATTGCTTCTAATAAACTCAGCAGCTTTCACTTCTTCTGCCACTTAAGTACAATAAAACAGTTTTTTAAACAATTATAGTAAACAATTCTATATACTACCTATATATTTTAACTTTATCAAGTTGCAAATATGTTTTAAAAGTTTCTGGTTTAGTTTCCATGGAAACATTTTCTTTCCATTAAATAATGTGAAAGTAGAAATTATTAAGTTAATTTCCGCTTTTGTATTCTTAAATTACTTTGTTTACTTTGTTACAAAGCGTAGTGTTTACAACAGATTGGCAGATTGGTGGGAGGAGGTTCGGTCGCATCCATTTGCTTTCGGATGCACTCGGTTATCCATCTATTTTATGCTCCTCATAAAATACACTGTATCTTTGCTAGTATTGGTCCGATTTTGATGATTTTTTTTGTTTTTGTTAGATGATTTAACAACCTTTCATATAATGTTGTACATAATTTACTATAAATTGCATGCTTTTTAAGTTAAGCGCAACTAAAATATTCTTTTCATCATAACTTTTTTCCCTGTACTTTTTCGTTGATATACTACATAAATGAAAAGTTAAACGTCTTTAAGCTGAAGACATTAGGTAAGTTTCACCAAAATCGTTGGAGCCGTTTACGAGAAAATTGTAAAATCCATGATATAATAGCTAATTCTGGTTAGTCAGATGCGCTGTATCTTTGCTAATACTGGTCCGATTTTGATGATTCTTTTATTATTTTTTAGATAATTTAAATACCTTCCATACAATTCTGTACATATTTTTCTGTAAAATTCATACTTTTTAAGCTATCCGCAAATAAAATATTCTTTTCATCATAACTTTTTTCCCTGCAATTTCTCGGTGATTTACTACATAATTGAAAAGTTTAAAGACCTTAAAGGTCTTTATGAAGAATAATTTAGGCAAGTTTAATCAAAATCGTTAGAGCCGTGTTCGAGAAAATTGTAAAAAAGTATAAAATTGATTAAATAAAGTGGCACTTCTGGTTTGTCGATTTTGACAAAAATGTTGCTGTAACATCACATGCATGGGCAAACCTAAAATACATAATTTCAGTATCGTACTACTTTTCGTTTTTGAGCTAGACTGATCACATACACACAGACCATTTTGCGAGACTTGGTCATTTGGACTCAGGGGCCTTAAAACGTGTATTTTCGTCGAAAACTCGAATTCGAAAATTTTCACGATCGCAATACTTCCTCTTACTATATACTTCGTATATAGGTAAGAGAAAGTAAAAATTCAATTTAATAAAAAATAAAAACCCCAACTACAGAAATAAATTTTATATTTTACAATCCTTTTCGTCCTAAGGAACGGAATGTTCTTGCGTATCTACTTAAGCACATTGGGTTCCTAGTTAAGTTGACACCCATCAATATTGAAATTTAGCATCGTAGTCGAGTATCTTCCACACCCAAATTATGCCTCTTTCTTACTCAATAAATTAATTTATTTTCTGTATGCTTACATGCACAGATGCAAGGAGCTTTGACATGCACAGATGAACGGAACTAAATGTATTTGCAAGTGGACCATAATATGCAGTGGAAGGCACCCGACTACTACACCAAGATTCAATATTCATGGGCGTTAACTTCACCAACAATCCACCAGCTTAAGTAGATATGCAAGAACATTGCGTCCCATAGGACATATGGTAAGATATAAAATGATATAAAATACATACAAATATATAATATACATAAAATATATAAATACATATAAAATATATATAAAATAAAGATATAAAATTCATTTACAAAGTCGAGGTTTTTTTATTTATTAAATTAAATTTTATTATAAGGTTTTTAGTTTTCCAATTTATTACCATATAATCATGAACTTACGAATGATATGATAAGAAACATCAACAAAAAGCTGAAAATACTTAAAATATAATTATAAATCTTGAGCTCACAATGTTTCAAAACATTCATGGGAATTCACTGGTAATTTTACACATCAAACTTTGAAATTGGTTGAGCCATTCTCTCAAAATATCATTAGATACCCTCAAACGGATAGATTTAATACAACATTTCTTCAGTGTTTTGTGCTCTAAATGTTTGAAAACATTAATAAAGAAACTGTAAAAATAATTTTGTTAGAGTTGAGGAAAAAAATGTTAAAATTAATGTTGTGTTACCACAGCTTTGGGTAGAAAGGGGTCAATTCGTTGAAATATTTAATTAAAGCTTTAATTTAAACATTACCATTCTATACATGTTGTTTCCTTCAAAAATCAGTCTATGAGTGTCATTGTTGCCAGCCGCATACTTCCAGGGTAATGCCTAAAGTAAATAATTATAAAAATCAGAATGCATTAATCATGATTAAATTTTCCATTATGTTTTATAAAAACAAAATGACTTTACTAAATTGAAAACATAATTTTCCTAAACTTCATGGTCGTAGACAGAGGCAGTTTTGTTGTACTGAAGCCCACTGGCATAGCAGATAATGCCACCATCTCCAATCTCCAAAAATAATTATTTCTTTATAGTTAAAAACTAAGTGGGGATCATTTTTAGATTTGTATGTGCTTAAGGAGCTGTTTTTAATAAATTAGTTTGAAAAATATAATTTCACGAAATTTTGCTGCTCCCCGAAAATTGCTGCACCAGGGAAGAACCTAGTCTGGCTGAGCGTAAATCCGCTACTGACCAAAGATTGAAAAGATAAATTCAATAATGCCAAAACACAGCTGGTAAATATATTAATTATAATTTTTAACTGAACTTACAGATAAAACACTAAGAAATTTCAAAAATAGCAAATAGCTTCTGAAAGTATTAGATGGGAAGTACAAGCCAATATCAAACACAAAAAGCTTTCATTTGTTTACCATTAAAGAAAAAAGAAAAATCTCAAAAAAAAGAAAAAATTGAATACCCAAAATTATTAATATTTTAAAAATAGTAATTGGCTAAAAATTTTAAATCAAATATACATTTGCATTTATTTGTAATTATTCAATAAGAAAAAGAAATATTACAAGAAAAAGAAATATTACAAGAAAAAGACAGAGCTAATTTTCTTAAACATGATTTTTAAAATTTGCCATTAAAAACATAATTTGTATAAATAATAGTCGAATTTGTGATTTCGAACATGAAGGTTCCTTAAAAAAAAATGTGATATATAGAAATATCGATAGATCAAAAGATTGCAATTTTTCATCCTTGTCATTTTAAAAACAATTACAATTATTTTTTACGGTTAAAGAAGTATCAAAGACAATTTTTTAGGGTATTATATTCCGATGCCCCTTCATCAATTTTTTCAAGCCTTAAATCCTTAGGATTTAAATTGTTTTTGATCTCCTCAAAAACTTTCAAATGTTTTAATGACTGAATCACTGTTTATGTAAATTGTTGATACCCCACTTGATGTAACTTCATATTTTTTATGACAGACTTCCCGATATAATGAATTTAAATAGGAATAATTCATTTTATTGTTTTATTGCTTATACAATAAAATCAAACCTTATATTGCCAAAAGATAGATTTGGGTGAAAAAATAAAAATTCATATTTATTTTTCCACATCTTTATTTTTCATTCCTCTTTTTATGTCTTTTATTAAGTCGAACTTTTCTTTCATACTTAAAATTTTTGTTCAGGAACCTTGTTCATAACAAGAAAAACAAATTTAAACTGAATTTAAAATTAAAACAACAAGAAAAACAAAATTAAACTGAATTTAAAATTTTACTCTATGATAGGAAAGAGATTCAGAGGATCTCACTCCTGCGGGTACCATACCAAATTTCTTTTTCTTAAACAAGGTCTTCCTCGAATTTCCATTGATTGGTGAAGCAGAGGAACTTTTTTTTTTCATTTAAGTATTACCCAATCTTATGAATATAAACTAAGGACTCCTTTTTTATGTTAATTACATTTTATATTTTTTAAATGATTTTTTGTTGGATATAAAGAAATCTTATTGATATACAGAGTATTTTTTTCTTATAAAAATTCAAGGTTCTTAAATTTTTTTTGATATACAGAGATTTTCAATATATGAGAATTCGATGTACAGAGCTTCCGTTATATATGACTGATAACAAAACCCACATATTTCAAAAACTGTCATCTACACAATGGCTGTAGAAGAATTGCTCAGTTTCCCATCGCTGTTTTGAAAGTTTCACAAGTCACTAAAAAGTGGGCAAATAAAGTGTTTAACTGAGAATGTAGAAGCTAAAGATGTTATATTTATGCTTCCCAAATGACAATTTATGATTTCTTTAGCAATTGCCTTTTCAATTTTTAAAGTGAAACTGCAAATACATGATATATACATATATATACATATACATATACATATATATCTTCAATTGATGTTTTTTCTTCGAAAAATTTAACTCTAAATGTTTTCATTTTGTACAACAAACATACGAATGTGAATAATGAAAAAATAGTAATAATTCTATCCTATTGTATTTCTACATTTAAATTATTACCATAAATAAAATCATAAAGTCTCATCATTGACACTAACTGAAAAACATTCAGACTTGAGTAGAGATCAAGTTTTTATCTGCTAGTCAGAAAACAGAAATTTGTCAGTCTTTTTAGCAGTTACCAATGAGGTAGTATGTCTAAATACACATAACTAATATTTTACTTTACCATTTTTAAAGATTATAACAAAGGTTCAAAATAAGAAAATTGACATACAGCTTCATCCATTATTTCTAGCCTATCTGCGCTGCAGTCTGAAGTGTCTTCTATATCCAAATCGATAAAGTGTATTTTAATAAACCGAAACTTGGATCCAACCAGCAACCAACGGCAGTTTATATTGACTGGATAATTGTCTTCATAGTTTGGAGATGTAAGAAACTTTGGATTTTCACCAACATTCAGAATTGAGGTACCACAGGAAGCTGTTAAAAAAATATGAATATAAATAAATTATTGATGTTTAATAATAATTTAAAAAGTGCAACAAAACATAAATCAGCCATTTGCCAACTTCAATTGATCAATCATCAATAGAACGGGTGATAGTTAAAAGGGACCTAAGTCATTTATTCATACTTCTGAGAAAAACAAAAAAAAACTGCTTAAGTTAAATAATTTAGTTGATACATGTAGGAAGTTTTTACTCCATTCCGATACTTCAGATCAGCATGTAGATGAAGTTGAAAAAAATTATCAGCCCGATTCTCCAAGAAAAAAGATAATGTTAAAGGCCTCAGATCTCTTTTAACACTCAACAAATTTAAGTTCAAGATTCGGTCAGAAATAAAATAAAATTAAACAGTATTAAATTAAGCATTTGTTTCAGAAATCGGTACAACTTTACAATCGGGACACATTATAGGTGCCTGCTGCCAAAGTTACCTGAAGGTCACCAAACCAGTACTTTTTAGCACCATTTATGATAACTAACTACTTTGTATTCAACTGGAACATATTCATATTCATTGGACTTATTACTGCATTAATTAGATATTATTTAAAATTATTAGTGCTGTTCGACTTCTGGTGGTGTGGAGAAGTTGTACTTACAGCAGTAATAATTTAAATTAAGGTAAGGCCCCAACCTCAATTGAAAAGCATCCGTTGGGGTTTCATTTATCTCTTGAGCAAACATAGTGAAGTGAAAAGGCACCTAAGTCACTGACTGAGGTATCTTTTAAATTTTAGTAAAAATTACTAGTGACAGAAAAACTGAATGAGGCACCTTTTAACCCATTGCTGCCCAGTGTCGCGAAAACTCAACATTAATTTCAAACAAATTTCTAAACACAAACAAAATTATTTTTACAGTTCCTTTATTTTATCTTAATTTCCCAAATATTATTGATGAAAACAAAAAATATTTTTTTCACAAGACATCTATGATTTTTGGGTGTTCCGTAATTTTTTGAAATGTTTATTTCAGAACATTTTTAGAAAAGTGTAAAGTTCCTTTACTTATATCTTGTCTTAAAAAAAATTCCTCTTTAAAGAGTATTTTTTGTTTATATGACCCCTTCCATCCAATATTGGGAAAACACAACATTTTTTTTCTAGGTACTTGGAGAACTTGTAATGAAATCCTCAGGTATTGCAAATCTAAATCTAACTCAGAAATGAAAAAAAAGAAATGATTTAGGTTCCTTTTAGCAATCACCCATGCAATTATATTCATAAATTTAGTTTCAAATAATTTTCATTAAGTTAATTACATTTTTTTTCATGTTTCTTCCCTTTTGAAATTTAATTTTGTAATTTTTTCCAATGGTCTCAATAAGTTATAAATTTGATGACCTACAGCACTTCATCATTTATCTAAAACATTTGTGTACATATTGGACTTACAGACATGAGTCTTCACGCTAATTTTAAATCCTCCAGCCTGGCCATTCTCATCAGAAATAAATCTAAAAGCCAGATAGTTGCTGGATGATGAGAGAGACCTTGGAATAAATGTTCCACAATAACGGCCGATCAGCTCATTCCTTTCACTTGGACCATCGTAAACCTATGGATAATAAGTTATAATAGATTCCAACAATATTTTTCTAAAGAAACAACAATTAAAGTAATTCGTACTCGCTAAATAAATATTATAAATGAAATAATCGAGTGTGGTTACATTCTAAGAGAAGATAATCAAGAACATGAATTAAATTTAATGGTGATAAGTAAAACTATTAAGTTATAAGGGTGGCCATCGAAGCAATATTGTATAAAGCCTAGACTCAGTACTGGATTGTTGTATTGTGTGTGTTTATATTACTGTAGAACACTGCTGAGTAGGGCAGAATTAATTTTTTCTTAAAAATGAAATTACCATTTTTAATTCAAATAAATAATTCTTTACCATTTTAATCAATATAAAAATTTTGTTAGAATGATAAAACCACTGAAAGGTCCAGAATGTTCAATTGAATCATCATGTGGTAAAGAGAACTAAGTAAAAAAATATGATTTTTTTTGTATTAGACAATCTTATCATCTGGACCAAGGCTCATCATGTGGTAATGAAAAAAATTAACTTATTATATCGGCAACGAGATTTTTAGACTATTTTAGATTAAATAATAATGACTATCTTCAAAAAGTAAGCAGCAGCTCAGTTTTTAGAGTCTCCTGAAAAGTTATGTTTTCGAGCATAGATCTCTTTACCACTTGATAATTCAATTATAGAATGACTGAAAATTGCCCAGAGTACTAAGAATATGTAAAATTTTTTGGTATAGGATAATAACATATAGATATAGGATGAGAAAAATAACAGGCACATAAGGTCAGAAAAGATGTAGTTTAAGAAATTTTACCAATGCTCCAAATTTGGTTTGAATCGTTTAAAAGGCTCCTGATTTATGAGTGATTATTTAAATTTTTAAAAAAAATTGAAGGGGAGATATCCTTGGCAAAATTTTAATTTTAGATTCGCTCGAAAATTTGAATATAGGGGTTTTTCAAAGTCCTAAAACCAAATCTGACACCAGTTTTGTGTTAAAAATTATGTTAATATATTTCACTCCTTTCAAGAATAGTGATTTCATTACATATAAGTCAATAGATCCTTCAGATCGCTCTAAAATTCACTTTTGTTGTTTTAAAAAATGGATCACTCTAAAATTTACTATTTCTAGATCATGAGTAATATTTTTATATAATACACTTAAATAAGGCCTTAAAGGTTAGGTTCTTATCCATAATGTAAAAACATTATTTGTGATCAATAAATATAAAATATTACACTTTTATAACACTGCTATAAACATTATCGCAGAAAAAAATAAGAAAAAGTAATATATTAGAGAGACCAAATTTTTTTTTTTTAAATAATTAAATTTTGGAGCTTTCTAACAGGTCTATTGAGTTATATCTAATTTAGAACAGTATTATTATAGAGTGAAAATATATTATTTTAGTACGATAATGTTTATAGTGGTGGTATAAAAGTATAATATTTACTATTTCTTGATAATAAATAATCTTTTTATATTATATATGCATGGTTAGGAACCCAGTCTTACTTGGGATATCATTGTGAATTGAATCGAATTTGAATATTTAAGGCCATGTTCAAAGTGTTTTAAGCAATATAAAAACATTATCCGTGGTCCATAAATAGTAAATTTTAGAGTGATCCAATTTTTTAAAACGAGAGAATTTGGAATTTTGAATCTGAAGTGTATATTGACTTATATGTAATGAAAGCGGTATTCTTGAAAGGAGTTAATTATAGAATTTTTTAATCCAAACTGATATCAGAT
Organism: Rhaphigaster nebulosa; assembly: GCA_948150685.1. Lineage (NCBI taxonomy): Eukaryota > Metazoa > Arthropoda > Insecta > Hemiptera > Pentatomidae > Rhaphigaster > Rhaphigaster nebulosa. The sequence goes on along the minus strand of OX411309.1, from coordinate 102,980,719 downwards.
TTGGTTTAAGCACTTTGAAAAACCCCTATATACAAAATTTTGAGCGAATTTAAAAATAAATTTTTTTGCCAAGGTCTCCCCTTTAATTTTTTTTAAAGATTTAAATAATCACTCATAAATCAGGAACCCTTTAAACAGTTCAAACCAAATTTGGGGCATTTGAAGAGGTTAATAAGCGATATGCTTTAACCATGATATTCCTACGTGTTTTAGAACCATGTTATTCGCAAAAAACTTAAATTTTGTCTTTTGCATGATAATCACCATTTTTTTCCCCAGACCTTCTAAGCTTATGCTATATTTTTTTATATGTATGGATAGAAGAATCTTCTCTCTTTTTAACGAGTCAAAGAACGTCGATATTGAGTAAACTGAATATGTAAACTTCAAACCCAAATGTAACTTTGTGGCTTTAAAAATTTTGAGCACACTCAGAACTGAAAAAAAAAAGTTTGTTTTGGATGATTTTTTCAACATCAAATCCAAATCTGCCATCAGTTTTGGTGTGAAAAAATCTATAAGGCTAGTTTACTTAATAATTTAAACACTTTTTTTTATTTATTGGTCCAAAAATCAATTTTTTTTTTCATTTTTATAATTTTCCTCAAAGATACTCTAAAAAACAAATGTTTAGCTGGAAAAACCATGTCGACATCATGTTTCAAACACAAGATATAAAATAAAGCATTTCATCATAAGGCCCATCGGACAAAACGGCAGGATATGGGTAGACTTTTTTCAATGTAGAATCACCCAAAAAGTTTATTCAAAATTGGCGATGTACACATCGTGCACTCCCCTCGTCAATAGTAGATGGGGAATAAAGTAAGTTTGAGATATTATGTTTAGAGCGGGATTTAGCTATAATCCAGATTACCTGCAGTTAAGCATGAAATATCTCTCTAGAAGCTGTGAAAATATGAATCAATTGAGTAGCATTATATTGAGAAGAACAATTCTCTAGAGTAAGAAAGTAAAACATAATTAATCATTTCATTATAAAAATTTACCTCAAGAGCATCACAACAGCGAACCTTGGAAGAATTTCCCTCACAGGGTTTCAGGTCCATTTTAACAAAATCAACAATTAATTTTGCATCACTTGGAGTTGATACCAACCAATGGCAGTCCATGTTATCTTCATACTTTCCATCTTTGTTAATATCTGGGTTGGTTATTGTTTGTTCATTATCAGATTTTCCTCCTGTTAAGGAATATATTCCACCACAACCTACCTTCTCTCCTAAAATAAATACAGGAGAACTTATAATCATTAATTTATTCTAAAAAACTAAGGAAACATAATATCCAAGAGTAAATAAGAAAAGTTATGAAACTTCAGAAGTAAAGAAACATATAACAAAAAAAGGCATGGTAACTATTAAAAGACATTAAAATGCACAAAAAACTCAATGCTGGTACAAAAGGTTATTTCCTGGTAAATGAAACCAGAACACTGTATATGTATATGTATATGTATATATATATATATATATATATATATATATATATATATATATATATATATATATATATATATATATATAAGGGGTAATTATATTCTCTTGCTACCTCTAGCAATTATCCATTAAAGAGCAGCTTATCAGAGAGACCAAGGGCTTTTATATTGTTTTTTGCTTTCCACAGCGGTTCTTCTTGTCATCCCACAGTTTTTTGCAGTTTCCCTAAGCACTTCTAGTTTTTTTTTTCATATTGTTAACTTATTTATTCTTAATTTTAAGGATCCAATCCCAAGGTTGTTAGTTTAATAATTATTTTAGAGGAACTAATTGTTCAAGAATAAATACATAATATTATTATTATTTTAATGAGTTTTCTCACATTTTGTGGCTTCAGAACTGAGACAAGAGACAAGTCCAACCATCTTCAGGTAGCCCTCCTTCCAATAATTAAAAATATACGCAGTGCCTAAGAGAACTGCTTGTTGAACCTCTCTGAGTGCATTAACAGGTAATTCCAAACTAACTGTGCCTGGCACTGTTGACTTTAAATCTAGCCAGTCAGTAGATATTATTATTGAAATTAACACTACCCTGCCAGAATATGCATGCATATTGCCAAGGAAAATCCATGGAGGCTGCACGCATTCCATAGTGGAAAAAATTAATAGGAATCCACATTATGACTCTGTTCTTATGTTTAATAGGCCTTTAACAAGAACTGAGACAGTCTGTAGAACCTTAATATATATATAATCCAGTGCATCATTGGCAAGCATTTGACTTTATGAGTTAGTGAAGGGTACATAGGAAATGAATATACTAAAAATCCCTGCCCCTATTGCAGCCACTTCATGGTTGGTGGGAGGAGGATGGAAAGGGCCCTTTTATTATTTTGTTTTCACTTATATTAAAAAAACGATGCATCGTACAGAAAAATGAAAAATTGGTTCTCTGCATTATTAAAGGTGACAATATTTCCTTCAAGAATGTTCATATTCATATCAAAATTAGACAATTTATGGAAAATTGATTTTTCCCTTATGTTTTCTGCCAAACTTGTCTTTATAATTACTCAACCTTTTATGTAACAGGAAAATCGACTAAAAAGGAAGTTGCAGAAAACTTTATTTCCTTCAAAAGTATGTACCTATTTTTTACTAATTTACCTCCAACGGGCCTAAAGCTATGGCAACTTGAAATTTTCATGATTTTCTGTATAAAACTCTACTTTGGTTATTTTCGTTATTCATAGGTACCTATTGCTAATTAGAGGATGGCTAAGCCTTATTCACCAAAATGATTTAAAAATAAAACTCTTGAAAGAACTCTGACTCGCCATATTTTTGGTTTGAAAAGTAATGTTGCATTATGACTAAAATACTAGAATAGAAATTCAAAAAAAGAAATAAATGTGAATTCACATCCCATCTCATGTTAACCCTTTGACGACAGGAGGGAGGTTGAGTAGGGTGGACTGCAGGGACAGTGACCTTGAGAAGACAGGATACTTTTTCCATCTCTCAATGCTCCCTTTATCTCGAACAGCTGAACAAATTTATTTTGCTTTTGTTTTATAAATGTCATCATCCATTGTTATCCAATCATATAAATTATATAAAATACCTAAATATAACTCACATAATTAAATATCCAATTTTCAAGTTTTTTTCTGTGACCAAATTCATGAAATTTATTATTTTCTGGTATTTGTAAACATGTTATGTATAAAAGCATGATTGTAAACATGTTTGTAAACATGATATTATAACAGATATAACAACATTTTATAATAACATGGTTTACCCACAGATATAGAATGATTCGTGAAAAGTTGAAAAGGGTTTGAAAATTAAAAACAGTCGGCGCTAGCATCTGAGACCACTCAAGCTGTATAAACTGAAGTCATACCATATCTATATGCTAGAAAAGGTAATATAAGCTCTCTAAACATCACTGGATGGTTCCAAGTTCGAATAGCCTCTGTACACTGTCTTAAACAGTTAAAGAGGGATAGACAGCTCTACTGCTCCAGTAATACACCATCCACAAGTGTATTACTGGAGCCCACCTCTGTGTCTAATTCACCAGCATTGTACTGTCGTCAAAGGGTTAAGCTGTATGAAATTAGAATATAAAATTTATGTTTCTTACCATAACCAAAAGAAACAATGGCATTAAATCCTTTATTCCCTCTCAAGAAACGGGAAAAAAAATACACTCTCATTTTATTTCCTGAGCTCCTGAAAACTGGAAACCTGTTAGAAGACCCACAAACCTTTGCCAAGAGTGTTCCATTTGTACTATCAGAGGATTTAGTTGTATCCCAAACCTCAATTCTCTCTGACGAACAATTCATGCTAGTATAGAGTCGGAGGTTAATCAGTCTAAAACAGAAAAATTGTAATATTATTTTTTTATTGTTTTGTCACACCATTTACTATTTTACTAAATTAATTTTGGATCTTATATAATACAATTGTCTGGGAGTAATAATCCAAAAATGACTACGTCAGTTTTGTAACATGACCGGTCATGTCCTGATATTTTCATGTTTATATCCTTATTTCCTTATTGCCTGTATGTCCATTGAGGCTTGCTTACAAGGCTAGTAGTAGTAGATGACTTCAAGCGTTTAGGGTGCACCACAATTTGACACAGACAACAATCAGATGAGCGAAATTCAATTACTTTCACAAACCCCTTTCTTCTGCTCCTGACTCTAAATTAAAACAAGAAATCCTTTAGTAACTCTCTCTTGGCAAATCCTCTTATTAGTCATCCAAGTTTCACCCGCTGAATTAAACTTTTTAACTATTGCTATGCTTTCTAGGTTGAGATGAGCTTGATATCTATCTAGCTGCTAATACATTAGTCTATATATATAGGGATGCCATTGGGCAATCATTGAGGATGATTATCCCAAAATTAAGTAAGCTTATGAATACCATTGAATTTCTTACCTTGTCCTCTAAATTGGATACCTTTCCAAGGGCCTGGTTTGTGGTTACCATTATTTAATAATTAACCAAGATAATGTTCTTACTTTTAATTTTAATACTAATGTTAATCAAAGTTACTGCTATCTTAATGAAATATGTTCAAATTAAATATGGGTATGGTTACTAAAGAACAACCTCCTCGCTAACATTTATCTTTATTCTTCAAAATTAAAATAACAAACTATTACAATAAAAAGTAAACCATGGAATGATTCAGCCTATGACTTAGCCATTAATTGTTTTAACATAAATCTCTTATCTGTACTAACTGGTGTTGATGGTTCCTCAGGGGAAGGCTTGAAGGTGATGGTTGTAGGCTTGCATCAGGCAAGGTCAGGATTCAGAGGAGCTCGTCTAACTAGTATAATTTAATCATACCTTTTCCAGGCGGTCTCCACTTTTTCCTCGAGGCCAGCCAAGCCTAAGGGGACCAGTTCTTAAAATTGATTAGATAACCCAGCTTTTGGCGTTGTTACAGTGTTAACTTCTCGGTAGGGTTTTTAAATTAACTTATTCCTTATCTCTTATGTGGTGACATCTGTCATCGCCTGTCAGTTACCCTTCTCTACCTGCTCGTCCCTTATTTCTTTTGTTCGCACCTGGTCTGGTTAAATTATATAACGATAATATTGTCCAGTATCAATACATATTACTATATCCTTCAACAGTTCTCAACCCTCTTCTTCTCACTATCCCTAAGTTCCATCATTTAATTCCAGTAATTTTTATTTTTCCGACATCTCTCCTATTGACCTTACTTCCTCTATAACAAAACTCATACCAATTCCACAGGGTTTGATGGAATATCTGTCAAATTGTTAAAATTATGCCTTTCTGAAATTCTATCGATTCTTCTGTTCATATATAATTTTTCCTCCAAAGTTCAGTATTTCCTACCTCCTGGAAAAAAGCATTAGTCGATCCCATTGACAAAGCCTCCAACCCAACATCTCCTTAAAACTATCTATCACCCAATCTCCATCCTCTCTAACATTTCCTCTAATCTGATTTTCCATCGGAACGATCCGACCCAGCTTCTGGGGGAAGGAAAGGAGAGGATGCCTAGCTCCTAAGCAGATGGATTGTCCATGTTAGACCCTCTCAGAGAAAGTCTAGTAACACCACATCTTCTGTTCATGTATGTGTAGCAGCATCACCAGACAATTCATTAATACTGCTGTGTCAATTGAAAGATGATCAGGCATTCAATTTCAACATCAAAAACAAAGTCTATGGTTTGTCAAAAAGGTTTGTTACGGTTTTTTCTTGATTAACCATTGTACAAGCATTACAAGATAACATTGGACTCAAATTTATTAGATACTAACATAGTAACCAGTTTGTGTAACAGCTTTGATTTATTTTCTGTATTGATTAAACATTCACCAGAAATCTCGATGTACCACTTTTTTTACCACTTAAAAAGGTTTGTTACGGTTCTTTCTTGATCAACCATTGTACAAGCATTACAAGATAACATTGGACTCAAATTGATTAGATACTAACATAGTAACCAGTTTGTGTAACAGCTTTGATTTATTTTCTGTATTGATTAAACATTCACCAGAAATCTCGATGCACCACTTTTTTTTTTAGCTCTACGTCTCAGATAATAGAGACTTGGCTTGCTCTAGCATTGATCGCCAGTTTTCTTGATTAGTTGCTGCCACCCTCCAGTTGTTGAAACCAAGTTGGGTTTTTGAATCAGTAGCGACACTATCTGCCATCGCTGTCTGGGTCTTCCAACATGCCTGGTTCCATAGATCTGTTTGGCCAGGGCCTTTCCTTTGGCGGGTATTTCCTCCAAACTCATTCTAGCTACAACACCTGTCCATCATAGCTGGGAGAGCTTGATGACTTTGAATTTCTGCATTGGATCTTCTTCTCCAGGTTCCTTCTGAGCATATTCCGTCAAAGATTCTTCGGAGAACTTTCCTTTCAAACTGGATGATAGATAATTCATTGTTTTTAGACATAGTACAGCATTCTGATCCATAGGTGAGAACAGGTCTAACAAGGGTTTTGTATATTCTAAGTTTAGCATTCCGAGAAAAGATGCTGCTCTGCAAGTGTTGCTGTAGAGTAAAGTAGCATTGATTGGCAGCCATAATATGCTGTTTTATTTCATCATCAATATCATTCCGGACAATCACCTGCATGCCTAGATATACAAAAGTACGGACTATTTCAATGTTATGTTGTCCTAACTTCACATACCCATCAGATGATTGACTAGGAGACTCAGTAGATATCTATTTGGTTTTGTTTCCGTTTATGAGAAGTCCCGATCTCTTTGCAAATTTTTCTGTCGATGCGAACGCATGTTGCACCGCTTTTAATGACCTTCTGACCAGATCTAAGTCATCGGCATATTCAAGGAGCTGTAAACATCGGTTCAGAATCATGCCTTCTGTCTGAATTCCAGAATCTCTTACAGCTTTTTCTAGAGAGAGATTAACAATAAGGTAGTCCAGACTATCTCCTTATCTTACACTTGTCATACCGAAACCTCTTGTAAACTCTCCATGCATTCTTATGAAGCATTTATTGCCTTCCATAATCATTTTTACCAGACAAACTAATTTAATGTGGATTGTAATATACACCTTTTTTCAGATTTTATGTACGTAGTAAAAAATTATATAAATCAATAATTAAGAAGAAAATGAAGAATAAAAGTAAACTTGAATTTAGCGTTTAAAGAAATCAAAAAGTGTAATTATTAGTAACTCAGAGGCAATTGGGAATTAATGTTTAATTGAATGAATGGAGTATGGATGTTTCAGTATTCACTTGTATAATTTAAGATGAAAAAAAAAAAATAATAATAATATTTGTGTGCAAAATATCATTATTATTTTTTTTTACCTAGAAGGAGGGAGAAATGTAATATACACCTTTTTTCAGATTTTATGTACGTAGTAAATAATTGTTTTTAGGTATCATAAATTAGATTTAGTACGTGAAAATAGGGATTCTCAGGAAAATAATACAACATTTATTTATCCTGACTGCAATCATCATAAATTATAATGAAAAGTGTGTTTGTCATCATAGATGGAACCAAATAGACGCCTTCATTTAAAAACATGGCGGCTCTATTTTGGACTTCAACAGAACCACTGCCATAATGATCGAGTGGATGAAGATGATCAATTTTTCAATACTTCGACAATAAGTCTAATATAAGAAAATAAAAAGAAGTTGAAGAGATTTTGATCAAACGAAAACCTCTGAAAATAATAAATGGTCCATTTGTATTAGATAATCAAAATGGCAGTTTGCCATTTTGAAACCTGTAGAGTGGTGTAACGGACAACAAGGGAGAGTAGCTATTGTTGTGGGACCAGGGACCGGAGCAGACATCTTAAGAGCTCCCGTAATACTTCATCCACATTTAAGATCCACATCATTTGGTAACAAATTTTAATTATATCCCATAGATCACGGTCGTCGTTCTTCAACGACTTTATTAGACCTTATGTCACTCTTCAAAGAAGAAAATGTTAAATTTAAGATATATTGACGCTTCACGTTTTATTATGTTTTGTATTAGTAATAGTTTTGCGTGAGTGTGTGCCTGATTGTCTAGTAACCCACCCTGAGATAAGAGTCAAAGTTATATAAAACAAATATAAATATATTTAAAAAAGTGAAAATAAGTTTATTTATTTATTTTCTGAAAAACGTAACTTTACATATTATTCATCTCCATCATAGTCTTGATTGAAGTCTATAAAAACGTGATGAGTATTGATCTGGTACACTCTCGTTTTTTTCCAAGAGCACCCGGAGGGTAAAAATTTGGTCAATAGTTGATTTACCCTTAACAAAACCATACTGATATTTTCCTATTTCTTTCTCTGCATAGGGAATCAATCTTTTGTATAATATGTTCGACAGGATTTTGTATGTACATGAAAGCAATGATATACCTCTATAGTTGTTACAATTTAGAGGGTCCCCTTTCTTATGAATTAGGTGTATAATCGCTTTCTTCTATTCCATGGGAAGGCATTCTCCTCTCCAAAAAAACATAAATGAATCCTGTAAGAAAGTGATTAGTTCAGGGCCACAATGTTTATATACTTCTGCTGGTATGTTATCAATACCTGGAGCTTTATTATTTTTTAGTTCTACGATTTCATCTTCATCTGGTGGTTCAATTTCTATTCCTTCAACCAGTTCCTCTGTGATAGTGCTGATGAGGGAAACATCTTGCTCACATTTGTTCAAATAGTCTGAAAATAATCCGCCCATCGATCTAATATTTCTTGTTTTTCTGTGATTAGCGGGCCATCTTCAGTCTTGCATACGAGGGTCCTCGGTTTAAATGGTTTTCTACCTTCATTTACCATTTGTAACAAACTTCTTGCATTTTTTTCTTTGAAAGAGTTTTCTATATCTTGCAACTTTTTGATTTCCCATCTTCTCTTCTTTCTTCGGTGAGCATGCTTCTCTCGTCTTCTTGTGGCTTTGTATTCCTCAACAGAACTTTGTATCTCCGTTTAATCATGTTTTTATAGCCCTTGTTTTTTTTATCTGTTACACTAAGGCATTCCTCATCAAACCATGGTTTGTGTCTTTGGTTACTCTTAAGTCCCAGAACTTCCATTGCTCTCTCAGTTAGGGCAGTGTGGCATGATTTCCACCTTGAATTGAGGTTCATTTCTTTGTCAATGCTCTTTAACTTAGGGTCTATAATTTGGGAAAAACGTTCACTTAATTCCATATTCTTCAGTTTTTCGACTTCAAATCTAGTAATTGTGTTACGACGTCTGCCTTTCACTTGTGAGATTTTTGCTCTGAGTTTCCCAATTGTTAGGTAGTTATCTGAATCCACATTAGCTCTATGGTAAGAGCTAACCTGTGCATTGTAGTCTCCTACCACTAACTTCACGTCATATTTCGGACATTCATCAAACACTTCTCCAGCATGTCATAAAAAGCATCCTTTTCATCGTCATTTGCCATCTCCATTAGGGCATAAACACATATAATGCTTTAGTTGTTAAATGCCCCCTTTAAGCGTAAGGCGCATAATCTTGAGGTTATCAGTTAGAGTCCTATTACCAGTTGTGTGAATTTTGGTCCAATTATAAATCCTGTTCCAAAATTATGGAGGCGATCTTCGCAGCTATAGTAGATATTAAACTGTCCTTTTTTTTATGCTACCTTGTCCGGTCCACCTGATTTCTTGGATGGCAGCAATGTCTATAGAATAGTTGGTCAGGGTATTAAGGAGTGTTTGAAGTGCCCCTGGTCTGTATAAAGATAAAAGCATTTCTAGAGGCTAAAGAATAGTCTGTATGAAGGCCATTATGTCTTTTCCTTTATATCAATCCGGCTAATCCTTGTTGAGTTTTCTGGATAATAATTTTTAAAGGGAGAAGGTTATCGGCCTTCATGGGTATATGCGGTGTACTGTCTTCAGGAGCTCAGGGGTTCGTTAGGCACTGATAGCTGCGCACAACAGCTATCCCTAGCGGGATAAATGTATCATGTACGCCACTTAATAAAATGATTATCAATAATAAAATGATAAATGAGAAATTATTTGTTTATTTTATTTCATTCCTGGTATTTATGATAGGAGAATGTTTCCATCCAAAATGTAACATGAAAATTCAAAGGACTTCTAAGTATTCAAGATTGAATAAGGCACGCTCTCTAAGAAAAAATTTCCCATTAATGTCAACGTAGTCACGTTAAACACACAGCTGTGTACTGGACACTACCAAACTGTTTTTTTTCTTTTAAGTTTTTTTTATTTAGAAGCTATAAGTACATTAGCTATCTATAAATGGCTTCTCTATTTACTATATATACTTCTGAAATTAAATGAGGAGTTCTAAAGAAATCACATAAGACAGCTAGCTTTGAACAGGACTATGCAAAGAGAAGGAATATGCAAATTCATCAAGTCATCTAGAAACATGTTAGGCTAAAATATGAGAATGTTATGAAAATATCTCACTTTAATAAAACAATTCGATCAGATGGAGCTGTTATATTCCAGGTACATTTGGCTTCCATTACCACTTTAAGTTTTGGAGAAGAAATAATAGTTTCTTCAGTTATGTCTCCACCACAGCCTAAAAAACAAATTTTTTTCATCAATCGTAAAAAACAAAAAATGAAATGATTCTCATGACCATTCTGCGTAAGAACAATGAATCTGACCCCACCTAAACTTTGTGTTTAACATCATCTTTTGAGGCAGATGTTTCTCTTATTTACATGCATATTATTGACCATATATTGTAAATAATTATTTAAAAGAGAACAATACAATTTTATATCAAAATTAAATTTTTGTTACCTCATTCTGTTCACAATATGTTGTTTTTGATTATTATTCACGTTGACTGGTTCCCAGCTAATTAATCATTTAGATTAAAATAAAATTTTCAACAAATTAAAATACAAATAATATAATTGATGTTGCAGAATTCAAGGATAGTATTACAGAAACATTCCTTTGAGCAGCACTGGAGAAAGGGGTGACAGCTGCTATCCCATTGTGATCATTACTATAAGAAAATAAATAAAATGGCTAAACGAGAACAAAAATGTTTGATGCTGATATCACCAACGATTGGTGCCTTCATAAACCTGTTCACTAACCCCTCAGTAAAAAAGCATAATCTTATCATCTAAGACTCCAAACTTTCAATTTATTACAAACAGCTTTTACATATTACCTTAATCAGGCCTATCTGGACATACAGAGTTGAGTTTTGGGGCTCCACGAAACCATCAAATTCTTCCCATATTCAATCCTTACAATGCAAAATCTTTCAAAGAATCCTTATTACTCCTTTATTACGTCACAAATAAAATTATCCAGTAAGATCTTAATATTCCATGTATTACAGATTCGGTCTACACATCCTTTAAGTAAAAACTCCAAACTCATTAATAGTAACCTGTCGTCCCAAACTATTCCCGATAACACTCTGAGGCGTCTAAAAAGATAGTTGTGGGACCTCCTAACGCAGAATAGTCATTGAGGTGCTACCAATGGACAGTTTTTCACAAGCAATTGTTATTTATTATAGCTGGCATTCATTTGTAATATCTTTGTTACAGTTGTAAATCTCAATAAACATAAAAATATAAAATAAATTAATATTTTTTAACATCCATTATTTTTTAACAAGCTTTGGTATTCCTGTTTTATTAAAAATAACCTCACACATTTTCAATGGGTTATAGAAAAAAAAAATTGCAAAAATAACTTTTTCTATATTTGTGAAATATAACCTCTAAATTGTAGAAAACATAAATGCTTGTTGTAATTTTTAAAATATTAACACAAACATAAATAAATAGGATTCACAGTTTTTCCATTTTGAATCTAACACAGAGAAACAATTTGAGATGAGAGATAAGGAAAAAAGTTATGACAGAACTAAAAAAACTAAATAAAGATAGCTGATTTTAGGCATCAACTAAAAACCACCAAAAATTTAAAGTTCAATCACATACAGAAACACATAAAACTGCTAAAGTCGCTTAAGATTTGTTTTTATTTACTTGAGATGTCATACGATGGATTAGACTTTAACTGTAACTCCGGCTTGGAAGTTTTCTCATATGGAAGTGTGCGTTCCAAATGATTCTGGCCTAACCGACACATAATCTAGTTTCATCAATAATGGAAATGATTCAGTAGTTTCGGAGAACGGGAGATCCTTAGAAACAGAGTACGGAAACAATGACAGATTAACATTTTTTTTTGTAAATCTTTTTGACTTATGGGATGATAAAAAGTGTATATTGAGCGATGAGTGAAAGGAGACAGAGTAAAATGTTGGAGACACACTTCAGTGGGGAAAAGGATAACTCAGGAAGCCAAGGGTCTTGAGCACCAGGAAATTAGTTAGTCTACAAAATCCAATACGCTATATCTCTGTGTTGCTAATACTCACTTCAGACGTTAATACTGGTCCGATTTCGAAGGTTTGATTTTTTGTTTTGTGAGAAATTTTATTACCTTTCGATTGACGATAGTAAACAAAAAAATTTGGACGGACAGATTTTTTTTTTGTATTCAATATTTGGATTCTATAGTAAAACCTCAAACTTTGAGAGGGTTTAATTTTTTTTTTCTAGGTCGATTACAATAGTTAATCTCTTGTCATAAAATTCAATAAACAATTTAATATCATCGGTGCAACGCCAAAGTGACATATCTGAAAGATTGTGGAACTGAGAACGTTGGGTTTGAATTATAGTTGCAGAAGTAATGTAGCTAATTTCTTAATTAAATTGGTCATACTTTGTATCCTTCATTGGTGATGGTACATAGTCAGCTTGATATTTTTGGCATTACGAAGGGAATAAAAAACAAACGTTAAAAAGCAAATAAATTTAAAGCCGATATGCCACTTTGGCATTGCACTAATGATATGCTTTATTTCAAAATTATTATAGAAGTTGTTGTTTCCATTAAAATTAACATAATAAAATCTGAAAAAATATTTTCCAAACATACTTACTTCCAATATCATAAGCAATATTAAAACCTGAGCTAGTCCGCCACAAATCTGTGGTGAAGCGGATAATCATTTTATGAGCAGATGTTTGATCAGGTGGCTTATTTTTACCACAATAACTACCACTATTCTCCAAGTCATCATATTCATCAGTTTGAGTCCAGATTTGTACTTTATCAAAAGTACAACCATGAGGAGAAGCTACAAATATAAAGTGATTTAAGAATACGAATTATAAAAGATAGAATTTTTTTTTTTTTTAAAGAATCTGAAAGCCTTTTAAAGAAAGGAGTACAGGAAAAGATTATAAAGTATTTAAATCCATATAAATGACTTCTTATATGGTGTAGTACAAAAAAGCAAGTTCAGTATCATCGAGTTATCTTATGGTATTCCAACTAATGGTAGTTGAATTAATGAAAGCAATGGAATGTGCTGACACGTATTTTGTATCATATATAATAATAGATAAATCTGAAACCTAGGTCGATATGGAAAGCAAAGTAAAGAGTCTTAGAATCTAATAAGACAAAAAGCAAGGTAACAATATGATAACTCTTGATTAGAAGAAGTGATTTTGAAGAAAAATCAAAAGTTACAAAACTTTGCAGCATATTTCTATAAAGCCAAAGACTCGTTAGGCCAACTGATATAGTCAAGAGCTCAGAAGAAATCAACCCTGGGACCAAACTACAGTTTCTCAATACAAAGAGCAAACCTATTTTTTTTGAGAGCCTGAAAGTTGAAAAATCACCAAAGCTGAGAGAAGGAAGCTAGAAAAGTACTAAGTGCTTGGGGGAATATTTTAAAAGTATGATGGCATTGACTGATCGATGGTGAGGAATAAGTCCAATCGAAACAGATGGTGAGATCAGGAAAAAAGGGAGATGATTTAGGGACACCTCAAGCTCTCCAAACAATAACTTTGCAAGTGAGGCCATCTCTACTGGAATCCTCGACAGTGTCATAAAGTGATCAACTTAGACTAATATGGCACTGATAGACTGCATGTTTTCAATGAACAAATAAAAAAAAACATAAAAAAATATGGAAAAAAACAAAACAGAGTAAGGGGTCAACAATATTTAAACAGAATTCAGAGGACCCTATACAAATGTCTTGCCATTGTATCGAGATTCCTCAATCATACTGTTGTCATGTATATAAAAAAAGGTCTCTGATACGTAAAGGTTGGGTTCTGTAAATGTCTGGATTAACGGTTTGATTCCTGAATCAATATTTTTTCCAACAGCTGTGTCGCTACTCTCCTCACACCATCTTAGCGCTATTCTATCTCGAGTCCTTACTCAGTACAGTACCATATATGTATTATTCACTACTTGTGGCATTATTTAATTTCCTTTTACATTAAGAAAGATTAGGACCCCAAAGAGTGCTTTATAACTCCTTCATGATCAAATTTATTATGCTTTTCAGCATATTACTAAGCTTCAAAGATGCTCGACAAAATTAACATAATCAGCACTATGGCTTACCGAAGTGTCTGTGATTATCTCTTCATCAATGAAAATACCAATAAAGAACAAACTCATTTCAAAAGTGGTATGGCTAATGCCTATATCACAGGAATGGGATGAAAGATGGGTGTGAAGAAATTATGCATGGCATCAACACCTGGTGTGATATTTAATCAATTAGATCCAAGAGTTGCAGTACAGAAGAATTATGGAATTAGTGGCCCTATAGTGGTTGGAACACTAATCTGATAGATAGGGTATATAATTACCTTCTTCCAAAGAAAATGCTTCAAATGTTGCAGTTATGACTTTTTTCGGAGCATACAAAGTGTAATTGCAATCCAGAAAATTATAGTAGCTGTTGGGCCAGCCAGGAGAATAGATATGACCAGGGCCTAATATATTTATCACTCCGCCACAATTAAAGTTCCATGTAGCCTTAAATATACATAAAAAAACTATCACTTTGCAATATGTGATTATTATGGCATTTATATAAAACAATTTGCTAATATTTTTAAAATTATGTTTGATGATTTAAAATCAAAATTTACTTTAAATTCATACTTTTTAAAAGCAACAGTTTAGATGAGTTTAAAAAAAATGAAACAATTTACATGAAATTTAAAGTATGGTATATGAATAAGTGATCAGATTATACAAGCTTATTAAGTTATAAGAAAGCTTTTATTTTTTTTTTTAAATATGAGATTAATGGTAATTTAACTAAATTACCTTAAAACCATCTCCTGTTACAGCATTGTCAGTTTTGAAGAATATTCTCATTCTATCGGAAGATGAATTAAATGGTCTAGGAATTTCCCTTCCACAAGTTCTTTTGAGAATTTTCCACTGGCCATTTACATAATCCGATACCTAATGAAAACAAAAAATAAAATTTAATTCAGGTTTCACATGAAAAATATTCAAAGGAAAAGATATAGTGATATTAGTACTTCAATGTAGTCCTTCTTGCAATCAGGGCTTTCTTCAATAAAAAATCTCCCTTCAAATACAAGATCAATATGCATTCCCGAGTCAGCTCTTATCTCCCAATCACATTCAATGTTATTTTTATAATTTGAGGGATAACCAGGGGACTGGATTAAACCATTATGCTCATGCATTACACCACCGCATCCTTTGAATTCAAAATTAATCATTAAATATAGTTTATATCACTGAATATTTTAAGTTTTTTGCTTAACAGTTTAAATTTTCAAACTTATGAATGAATGAAATGTAATTTTTATTCTGGGACACCTATACCCCTAAGGATAAGAAAAATGTAAATTTCCAGTAAAATTTGTCTGTCTTATTAAATCATTATAAATTAATTAAATTATAAAACAAAAGACAATAATATGTAAAATAAATGAAAATATGGAAATTACAAATATATGTATAATTATATATATATATATATATATATATATATATATATATATATATATATATATATATATATATATATATATAAAATTGAAATTACCAATGCATAAATACAAATATAAATATACATATTTAT
The DNA here is from genome assembly GCA_948150685.1 of Rhaphigaster nebulosa. Lineage (NCBI taxonomy): Eukaryota > Metazoa > Arthropoda > Insecta > Hemiptera > Pentatomidae > Rhaphigaster > Rhaphigaster nebulosa. The sequence continues at coordinate 102,964,750 of OX411309.1, read as the reverse complement.
ATATACAATTATTAAAAAATGTATTATTATTTTTACATGGTCGTGGAAGACTGATGATTAACGAGTTGGAGAAATAATTGGTTTTTAAATGAAGTGAGAGAAGAGATTTTACGAATAGAGATGGGTAAGAAATTCACAAACAAAAAATGATTTCATTATAAAATGGTCAAGCAATATCATCTGGATAAGTTATAATGGACAGACTATATTTTACATTGCAGTTCTAAATTAGATCTACAGAATTAGAACTTCCTGTGAAAATTATCTTATAAATTATAATTACATTAAATGATAAAGGAACAAAATATTACTGAAAAAGTATGTCATCAGCAATTACCACATATTTAATTAGAAAATATTACCTGAATCAACTTGAGTTATCGTTAATTGAAAACCACTTTTTTCAACGGACTCATCAGAATGAAATAACAAAGTAACAAAGTTTGATTGGGTGATAATGTCAGCTGGAATAATATTACCACAGTGATGGCTTAGAAGAGGTGACAGAGGACTATATCCATTGAATATTTTCAAATAGTCATGGTTACAATCTGTATCAAGATCAAAAGTGTCAAAGTGTATCTGAAAGGAAACAGATAAAACAATTAATCATTAATAACATTCAAATTAAATTTTAATAAAGTAAGTGAAGTTGTACCAAAAAAATAAATATTATGTCATATGTTCGTTGAAGCAGTTTCAAGGTAAATAAAATTTAACAATAATTATTAAAATTTGGAATAAACATTTAGCTATATCTTCTTTATTAATAATGGTAGCAGGAAAAACCATTATACAGTAGAAGCCTGGTAATTCAGATGGCCAAGGACCAAGTTAAATATGAATTATGAATTCAAATAATCGAGATTTCCAATAATCGGGAGGAAAAAACTAAAAATTTAAAATAACAAAATTAATTCATAATTTTTTTTATTTGTTTCTACGCCTCTACTCTAAAGGGTCATTGGCCTTAAGGGATAATTTATATTCTATTGTAGTAGGTAGTGCTTTTAAGGAATTTAATTAAGTGATGACTTTTTTCTTTATCTATCAGCACTTCTCTTAATGTTTTTGATAGTCCAATTTCTTTTCTGATTCTTTTAAATTGGGTACACTCTATCAGTAAGTGTTTTACAGTTTGTGGGGTAGTGTTACGTTTTTAGCATGTGGGTGCTTCATATGGGAGATGTCTTAATAGGTTTCCATGTGTAAACAGACAGTTCCCAATCCTGATTCGGCACAGGATTATTTCTCCCTTTCTTGGCATTCTGGAGGATGTGGGCCATTTGCTGCAGTCAGATTTTACTTCTAGTAGTTTGAACTCTTTTCTTTTCCAATTCTTCTCCCAATCTAAAAAAAAACTTTTCTTTAATTGTGCACCCAGTGTTCTAAGATAACATCTTGCAGTTCAGCTAACCCTCTTGCTTATCCTTTTCTGGCCAAAAGGGCTGCTTTGCCGAAGATTCCACAGTGGGTTGGAACCCATAAGAGAAAACTAAAGTCGCAGATCTATTGTTTATTTCCCACCATTCATTTATTATTTCTATAATTAAGGAACTGGTTGGCCATTGACCGTCGATAGCAGCCAAAACAGTCAATGAGTCCGTTACAAAGACCAAACAGTTCTTTTTGGTGCCTATTATCGAGTGTAGAGCTTTGATGCATTCATCCTTCAAGTGCTTAATATGTTCTATTCAACTCAAGTTCCTATCTAATACCATTCCTAAATACCTATGTTTTTCTACTTACTCGATTGGAGAGCCTTCTAATAATATTTGTGGATTATGTTGACACTTTCGTCTTCGACAAATGTGCAAACATTTGGTTTTCGAAGTGGATACCTTAAAGCTGTTTCTCTTTGACCACTGTTCTATTTTATGTATCGCCTCTTGTAATTTTCACTGGATGTAGGAAAGCGATTTGCTTTGGGTTGCGATGACAATGCTGTCAGCAAATAAAAAACACTTAGCGGGAGGTCGAATAGTGGATATTATTCCATTAACAGCTAAGAGGAACAGTGTACCACTAACAGGTGATCCTTATGGAGTGCCATTTTCTAAGCAGTGGCTTGAAGAAAAAGTATTTACTACTCTGACACAGAATTTTCTGTCTGTCAAAAAAAATTATTATAAGACCACATATATCTCCATATCCCCAAACCCTCTAAGATTTTAATACTCGCCCTCTTTTCATTGTGTCATAAGCTTTCCCTAGGTCTAGGAATATCACGATTAAATGTTCCTTTCGTATAAACGCCTCCTGCATTTCCAAGCTTAATGATAACAGAGAGTCAATAGTTGATGGGTTTGTCCTGAAACCAAATTGGTGTAAAGAGAGGGCATCCTTACTCTCCAGTGCATCACTCAGTCCTATAATTACCATCCTTTCCTGGATTTTTGAAAGGCTTGAGACGAGAGAACTAATCATTGTAGAACTAATCATAGGCACATCGTTTATTTCTTCATCTCCTGTTCAGAGGGAGCCAAAATTTCCTAGTCAGGACTCTGCGACCATTGAACCACAGTCAAAATGGACGAAATATTAGAAAATTATGGGAGTTTCTTCATTTTGAGAATAGTGATTTTACATATGAAAGAATTTAAGCCATATTAATAATGTTCAGTAACTGTTGACGGCTGTTCCACCTTCATAAATTCACAATCCTGAAAACAATTTCTTATTGCCCTATCAACAACATTTTGCCACGCTTTGTCAGCAATGTTCATTGCTAAAAAAAAATAAGGTGATTTTTACAAATCACCTTGCTCATTACTCACGGACTTGCTTGTCATGAGCGGTGCCAATTTTTCAGATATATCAATGGTGGGGACTAGCAATATGGTTACACTTTTTTTATATATTTTTTTTTTTAAAGAGAGATGAACAGGAAAAAAAAAAGAATGAACCAACCAAATTCACTCTCTTAAAAATATTACGAGATAACCAGATTTTTTACTTGGAAATTCGAATTAAAAGACGTTTACATTACTTGGAAGACGAAAATAAATACGAATTATGGAGGGGATCGGATTGCATTGTTTTTATACAAATGAAACGGAGATTTTCAAGGGACCAGAGACTCCGTTCAAATTATCGGAACATATGAATCATCAGATTACGAATTATCGAGATTCTACTAATCTTTAAAATCAGGAAAAATTAATTGCATTACAAAAGCCATATAATCAAACTAATTAATAGTTTTAAAATTTGTCATCCCATAATAAAAGGAAATGTCTCAACAGAAGTTATTAATCCTATAATAAAAGCCATAATAAAATTTAATTATCATTAGATTATTGCCTGGTTCTTTGAAGAGATCAGATGATCAAACCACTGCCCTCCCACCACTAATCTATTTGCTCATTGAAACATAATTAAATAATAATTATGACATAAGTAAATTAATATTAAATTTAATTTAAAGTTTAATTTAATTTATATTTAATTAATTAATTAATTAAGTAAGTAAATTACCTTCATCCAAACATTTCTGTTGCATTAAAATATGATATGAAACAATTAAAAAAAATTGTTTACTTAAAACAGAGTCAGAGAGTTAAAAACCTCTGACATCAAAAAACAAATTAATAAAAACCGATAGATTAATGCATTCATTGCCTCCTTATTGGACTCATAGTTCATTCATTGCCTGCATTAGGACAGATATGCATATTTCATATAAGTGCCCAAGTAATCAACAAAATTTGTAATGAACAAATTGAAATCAAAACAAATACAACTAAAAGATAAGTTTTAAATGGTACGAATGGTGAAAGTAAAACTGGTAGTAGACACCTACTGATTAAAGAATTTACGATATTGAAATTATGATTCTTAGATGAGATGATGGAACTTTGTATTTTGTCTATTATTAATTTTCTTTAATACATACTGTAACTATTTCTGAAGTTATTAATTAGTGTAATATCTCAAGTTGTTCAATGAATTTTTATTTGTAATAATTTTATAACTTTAGAAAATCAAAATTTTTTCTTGATGAAATTAATGTGGTTTATATATTAATGCTTGATTATTTATATAGCCTATTAATAAAAGGATGTGGTATGGCATTTTATATATTTCAATTAATATTACATTAATCATCTAAGAATGAGGTTAGATAGTGTTGAAGACATCATGCTATTGGGGGAGAGGGACGAGAAATTGATTAGTTTGCATTGAATAATTAATTAGTTATTTTCACCATCTAGTAATGGATATTTTGACTGTTAGATGAAATTAGAGGTTCTCTTTAGTTAGAAAATTTTAATTATTACAATTTCTTGATTGTAATGCTAAAATACACAACTGGGTATAATAACTCCCTTACTTTAAAATTTATGTTTTTTTCACTATACATCAAGTTGACCAGACTATCACAGAGCAATAATTACTTGCATATATGTATGTGTATTTATTACTTGTATCTCAGAACATTTTCTAAAAAAAAATTAGTGTTTCATGATGATGGTGTCAAAAATGCGTATCGAAAACTGATTCTTCTTTAACCCTAAGATTTCATGAGAGGAGAATTACAAAGATAGGAGCTTCTTAAAGCTAATGCAGCATATAAATCATGAAATATACTAAGTCAATAAATAGATAATAAATTTACAGCTAAACCAATATTAAAAAATGAAGAAAACTGAATGTTTGTTATCTTCTTATTTTTATTCTGTTTTTAATTATATTTCTATTTATATCTTGTTTTGTTTAGCCCTGACGAGGGCTTGCAACTTAGTCCAGAACATCGGTAAACATTAAAAGTTTATATTTATCAGTGTGTTTTCCTTTCCTGACCGCACCCTATTTGACCAATATTATGGTGTATAATCATAACCAGAATGGTAATTCCTATAAGAATCTACAATAAATAGATTTTTTCAAAAAAGTCTCCTATACTCTATGCACAGCCTGCCGATTCGCAGTACTCTGGAGTATTGTCCTTTTGCATGTAAATGAAACATGAAGCACTCTAAAAAATCTAAGTTCAGACAGCTCTCTGACACTCTCAAACCTCCTGAAGAACGCCTCTTTCCGCATAGAACGAAACGATACATTAAATAACTCACTTAAATAACATGATAATGAAAATAACTCATATACTCCAAATAATTAGAGACGGCTCTTTTAACATTCAGTGATTCAATTTCAACCTATAACTAAAAATTATAAAACTATTAAAAATAAATTATTTATTATTTAAATAAAAACAATGTGAAAGATTTAATACCAAAAAAACAAATGAGAAATATCTTTGATGTTGAACCTGAAATCTTGAATGACAGATACAACTTCATTTCATAAAATGTATATACATACCTTTATAGCTGATCCTGCCAGGACAGATATATACCAAACACAGTCAACATTTGGTGGATAAGAATAGACTCCAGGACTTTTCACAACTGTTTCTGCAATTCCTTCTTTTTTACCACCACAGGAGTCAATCTTCCATGAGAGAGTGAAGCTGACGTTTTTACTAGCTGGTTTAAATATTGGTTTCACCATCTTAAAATTCATCAATAGTTACAACAAGGAATAATACCTTACACTAATTTTTGTGGATATAAATAAATAAAAAACTGACAAGGTGTTAGCCACAGATTTAATGTTGGTGATGCTACATTAAAAAAAAATTGACACATGCTCAACCGTTTTGTCCAATCAGCCCTAGGAGCTGAGAAAAAAATGCTGAAGCTACTTTATGGTATTTCTCAACTTTGGAAAATAATATTGGCAAGGGTTGTCCAGCAAAATATTTGTTATTCAGAGTATATTAAAGGAAAAATACCAACCTTAAGAAATAATTTCTGTTTGGCGAAAATTTTTTTAAAAATGTTTAAATTAGTAGATAAACAGCCTTATGGATTTTTTCACAACAACAATTATAGCAGAATTTGATTCAGTACACTGAAAAACCTATATATTTAAAATATCATCGAAAAATAAAATAAAATACTTAGGCACAATGGATAATTATTTTGTTTCATTATTATCAGAGCTGATAAGGTATGGTTAGAAGATTTAATTTTACGATCGCAATACTTCCCCTTACTGTATATTTCATATATAGGTAAGGGAAAGTGAAAAATGGATTATGGCCTTTTGAACTACCTCTGTTATTATCCTTCTGAGACCGCTCAACTCTAGTTTTTTAAATATAACTTCATAAATTTTGCTCGAATCAAAAATAAATATCTTATTTTTCATTCTCTCCATCTTTCCCAAATTATGTTTTGAAAAATAAGCAAAATACTAAGGCACCATGGATAATTATTTCATTTCATTATTATCAGAGCTGATAAGGTTAAGTTAGAAGATTTTAAAACTCTTCAATTTGGAGTTTTAAAGATACTGTAAAACTTTGACATGGTCAATTGTAAAGAACGTTAAATTTTCTGCAAGTGTTATATTATATGTATGGCATAAATGGAAAAATATATTTTTTTTATACAATAAAAAAAATGGCTTCTTTTTGGAATTTTTCCATTTATGCCATTACATATAACTGAAGACTGGATTTGGATGCAAATTTTTTTTTTTCTGATATGTTTTTCAACGAAAATTATTGAATATCTTTACAAGTCAATACATTTGGTTCAGATATATTAAATTTTATTGAGCATATTTTTGAATATTTGATTGGTTATTGCATATGTTTGCATATTTGGCCAACAATTTTGTTAAAATCATTTTTCTGACAATTAAAATAGAAAATAAATAATTAAACTATTTTTTGATAGACTTTCTTATTTAATGTATCAATTATAAGATGGATAAACGCCATCTAAGATTAATAATAAAAAGTGTACTATAAAATTAGTCCAGATTACTATAAAAATAGTAATCGTGATAAAGATTAAGATCATAGACAACTAATTCAAGTTGGTGTTGTGATCACTACTGCACAGAATTTGTACCTGTAGTTAAAAATAATTTAAAGTATTTAACTGTATTTCTTTCTCTGTATTAAAAGATCAAATAGGTATAGTTATGTATTTGTATAGAAAATAATATTTAGCATTGTAATTTTGATAACTTTTCTAGAGCCCTTACTTTTGGGTACTTTCTTTAACAACGTAAAAAACATCCTGTTGGCCTTCTTTGGAATTTTAAATTCTGTTCTGGTCAGTGTATTGCTGCCGTTGGGCATATTATGTTAAATTAATTACGTTTTAATTTTCTTACATAAACCAAAATGCCCAAGGCAGGAGCATCATTTAGCTCCATGTTAAACAGTTGGAATCTTTTGAATTAACCACGGAGATGTTTTTCCTAGAAAAAAACATTTTTTTGCAATTTGTGCAATAAAAATGTATAGTGTGAAAAAAAATTTCAAATTGACTAATCCGTAAAGGCAGGCACGAATATGAATATTCTTGGAATTTCATACAATAATTTAAGATCGGAATGCAACAATAGTTTATTGTTTAGTGTAGGGTGCATGTGAAGACCAGGAAATTTTCTTTTAGTTAGAGACCATTCACAGAACTGTTTGCCGAATTTATTCAAATCTAAAGACACTTTCAATGAATTACTTTGTTTTAAATTAGTTGTATCTAGTATTCCCTTATTTAATCTTGAAAATGTCCATTCACAAAAAAAAAGGAAAGTATTTTACAATTATTTGAATTTTTAAGAATTATTTAGTTATAAACGAATTATATATACAATTTTGGGAATAAAATTTGTTTTTCAATTTGTCTGTGTCTTGTTTTATTTCTTTATATTGTAAATTAAAATTAAAATTCTTAATAAAAGCAATTTAGACAATAATTACAGTCTTTTGTTGATTTTTTTGCAATTTCTGATATTTATCATATATATTTTCCTTCAGGCTTCACTGCAAATAACTGCAGGTTTTACTGCATATTTGAGGACTTTTTACTGCATATTTAAGTACTTTTTACTGCATATTATAGGGCATATTTTGACCTTTTTTGCAGCATATAAATCCGGTCTTTACATATAACACTTGCAGGAAATTTAACGTTCATTAAAATTGGATAGGTCAAAATTTTACCTAAAATGCACTGGGAGCGAGTTAGTGAAGAAAATCTGAAAGTGACGAAAATGACGAATTCGTTAACCTATAAAATTTTATTGCAGCCGATCTAAGGTGGCAGACCTTCATATTTCCAGTCTATTATGAGAGTACTTTCGATCTAGACGATCAAAAATTTTCTTGTAATCAGATAGGTTTTTTGGACTCAACCCACACACTTTTAATAGGATCCCAACCATTTTACAGTATCTTTAAACCTTCTAATTGAAGAATTTTAAAATCTTCTAACCATGCCTTATCAGCTCTGATAATAATGAAACGAAATAATTATCCATTGTGCATTAGTATTTTGTTTATTTTTCAAAACATAGTTTGGGACAGATTGAGAGAATGAAAAATGTGATATTAATTTTTGATTCGAGCAAAATTTATGAAATTATATTTAAAAAACTAGAGTTGAGCGACCTCAGAAGGATAATAACAGAGGCAGTTCAAAAGGCCATAATCCATTTTTTACTTTCCCTTACCTATATATATAATATATAGTAAGGGGAAATATTGCGATCGTGAAAACTTTCAAATTCGAGTTTTTGACGCAAATACACGTTTTAAGGTTCCCTGAGTCCAAATAACCAAGTCACACAAAATGGTCTGTGTGTCTGTGAACAGCCTAGCTCAAAAACGAAAAGTACGAAACTGAAACTACGTATTCTGCTGAGTTTATTTCAAGTAGTGTTTATGTGAACTCTTTAAAATAATTTTAAAAATTATTATTATAGGTTGGTAAGGGAAAGTTGTGTGATACGCGCACCGCACCAGATTTTTTAAAATAAAATAATCAAATGTTGGAGCGATCGGAAGGTTACATTGAATTATATGTAATGAAATATTACATAGTATATAGCATTCTTCTACGGAGTAAAGTATATTAAAAAAAAATATTTTTTTTCAAAACTGACATCAATTTTTTTCAAAAATTAAATACCACTTTTTTTCTTATTTCATTTATTTATTTAATTTTCTTATTAATAATAATATATAAAATATTTAACCTGAACATAATATAACTTTATGCTAAGTCAATGTGTATATTTTTTCTTTTATAGTCTTTATTAGGTGTCCCCCGTTGTAGTGTCCAACAATAGTCAGCAAGCGTCTTCTCATTGCACTCACCGCTATATCTTTTCACTAATATGCAACCTCTTGATGAAACCTGTTCATCTGAAACTACTCCCAAGTTGGGGGGAGGGGGAGGAGGGGAAGAAAATCAAATGGGAGTGCAAAAAAAGTAATTTTAATGACATGTTCCAACCCATAGCCTTATTTGATAAAAGCAATTCTTCAACAATGTCTTAGTAATTTGTAGCTCTTTTGTTTCCCAAAAATTGTTCACACATGTTTTTAAATGCAGACCAAGCTCTTTTTTCAGTTTCATTTAATTTTCCTTTGAATTGCAGGCCCTTAAAAAGAGCGCGATTTCTGGCCCCATAAAAATCCTCCCTTTAATCTTTGCTTCTGGTACCTGGGGAAGCCCTCCAGGAGAAAAAAAATATTCCTTTCTTTTCTCCTCTCTTCAATAAATCTGCCTTCTAACTCTATGTTAATGGGACGACACCATCATTGAACCTAAAAGACAGGTATAAACTGAGCCCCTGCATGATACTTCTGACTGTTGGCCAAAACAATTCTTGAAGCCTAACACGAGCTCTCGCAATTTTTCATGTTGTAATAAATTGTAATAGCTTCCAAATCAAATAGATTTTTTTCATTGAAGTTTTCAACGATAAAAAAATGCTCAAAATGGTGAAAAACACCTCATTTTTTTACCCCAAACACAAATTTGACATAAAATGATGCCTGATAGAGATTTTTTGCTTTGGATTCGTGTTTAGCATACCTCAAAACATATAAAAACAACCAACACTTTAGTTGAAGGGAGGATTTTGATGCAGAAGAGTGTAATTAACGTAATCCCCATCCCCAAAAAAATCAAATTTCGATTTTATATGGTAATCACATTTTTTTTTACACATATACTCGTATTCTAAGATAAAGCAAAACCTATTTTTACTGATTGAAAGAAGAAACTCCCTTCCTTCCAACGAGTCCAAAACGTCTAAATCCGATCAACTAAACGATATTAAGAATCGTAATTTAGTGTACATCATAAAGAATCGTAGTTTTTTGGTTTCAAATTTTGAACCACCTCGGAACTGAAAAAAATGTTTTTTTTTGTTTTATGATGATATTTTCAACACAAAGATTTTTTGGTGCGCTGAATCAAAATCTGCCATAACTTTTAGAGTGAAAAAATCTGTAAGGCTAGTTTATTCGATAATTTAAACATTTTTTAAAATTAATTTAAAAAAGTAATTATTTGTTTAGGTTTTTCTTTTTAAATAACCTCTAAATGTTTTGTTGGAAAAAACATGCCAATATCATTTTCCAAATTCCAAAAGAAATAATTTTACAAATAAAAAATGTTCTTTTTTTCTCATTAATATTTTTTATATTAGATATAAAACACCTGTCAAGTTTTTAAGCATTTGCCTAGTTTTCAATTTTTTTTTAAACCTAAATAATTTTTGTCTATTTAAGAAATGCAGTTTAATCCAGAGTGGATTAACGTAGTAATCATGGAAATTAGCCAAATTAATAATGTTATTAGAAATTATTGTGGCTTTCACAAAAACTATAAATTACAAACTATAAAAATTCAAGAAGGATAGAAGTTTTTTTCTGAGAATTTTTTTTTGTAGAATTTTTTTATGCAGTGGATGATAGCAATTTTTTTGTTGTTAAATCTACATTTATAAGGGTAAACCATTGAAATATATGATTATAAACATCAAATTAAATTATTTATTTTACATTAACAAACTAATTTATTGATAATTATCTATTATCAAGGGTGAGCCTCAGCTTTTGGCAGGTAACAGGAGGGAGGTAGTGAAATTCCATGAGATATGGTGGACAGCTGCGAATAAGGGATTGTCCCGAATAAGCAGTCCCGGACCGAGGCGGCGATATTAACAGGGTGTGGAGGGATGTTACTGTAGCCAGTGCATCCTTTAAAAACCAAATAGCATATGGCGCGTAACCGCCAATATAATAAGTAATGCTCTGTGCTGTCTTGGTTAGGAGTTTGGTCTTCAAAGGCTAGGAGAAAGTCTTTGAAAAAAAACCAAGGGTAGGCCAAGCTGTTAGGTTCTGGTGAAAACAATTGGTCTAAGAGAGGGAAACCCTAAGAATAAATGACCCAGCCCTCCTGATTGGGGATTAAGCTAACGGCCCTGCCTTGGAAAATAAATATTGTTCAGAAAAGCACAACAGAGAATAAGCCAGATGATTACAATGGATAGGGACTGAAAGACTATAAAAAGAGATAATGACATTTCTTTAGCCACATGGAATATAAATACTATGTTGAGAGCAGATAAATGTTGGAAATTGCCAGTGAACTGATCAAATTTAAGATCGATATAGCAGCAGTTCAGGGGAGAACAATTGTATACAGTGAGACTCAGGTGAGAAATAGGCTAGCAGAAATAGCATTCTTACTTAATGACAGAGTGCATAAATCCCTATTGAGCTTCGAACCAATAAGTGATTGGCTTTTCAAATTAGAGTGAAAGGAAGGTTCAGAAATATTTTCTCAGCTGTTGCACCCACGGAAGAAGTGGAAGAAAATATGAAAGAAGCTTTTGATGACTTGTTAGAATCTGCTATTGAAAACGTACCGAAATATGATGCTATTATTCTATTAGACAACTTCAATTCAAAGGTTGGCAAGGAAGAAGCGATAAGAACTGTGGCTGGGACTCATTTGCTGCATGATAAAAATAATTCAAATGGAATGCTACTTGTACAGATGACAAAGATGTACTGCTTAAAGATTAAAAGCATAAGAATTTTGAGGAGAGAAACTTTAAGAATATATAGAAACAAAAAGAAAAATATGACAAAGAAGAAAATCGAGGAAATGGAAAATCTGAACTAGGAAAATGAAAGCAGAAAGTTTTAAAAGGCACTCGATTGATTTAGGAAGGGCTGTCAGCCTAAGTTAAAAAGATGTAAAGATAAAGAAGAGAAGTTGATTGAAGGAGATGCTACAACGATTAAAAGGTGGACAGAACATTTCTCAGAGTTTCTAAATGTAGAAAATGATATTGTTAATAATTTTGAGCAGGAATATGAATATGATTTGGACAGTGATGATGGAGACCTGCAATGGTGCAGCACACCTTTTGTCAAAATGCCTATAAGAGATAAAATGGAAGACGTCAATAGTTCCTTAAAAAATAATGAAGCCCCCAGTGAGAATAAATTAGTCGCCGAATTAATTAAAAATTGTTCAGATCAACCTATCGATTGCATTATGATCTTATTTGCATAATATAGAATAGTGAGCAGATGCCTGCAGATTGGAAGGTGGGCTTGTTATTTCCTATATCATAATGAAGAACAATGTTCAAATTATAGAGGCATGACTTTACTTGGGACTCTTTAAAAGATCCTATCATGTTTTATATTAAGAAGGCTCAAAGCACACTCCGAAGAAATTTTACAAGACTATCAATGTGGTTTCAGATATGGGAAGAGTGCCACTGAACAAATTTTTATAATTCGAGAATCAATGGAAAAGTGTCATGAATTTTATATAGACCTGTACCTTTTCTTCGTTGACTACAAACAAGCGTTTGATAGTATAAACAAAAACACTATAATTAATATATTTTATAGAGTATAGAGAATTATACAGAGTTTGAGTAATATATTGATTTTTAAGGTATTCAGTTGAGAATTGAATTCTCGTGATTTAGTAATCATAGGTAATTAATTCTATTTTTTTTTTTTTTGTGATATGAATTTTTCTTTTTTTAACATGGATTGTAATAAGGGTTATTTTTTTTAAAGTTTCAGTTTTGAAAAACTTTATTGAATGTTTCAAATTTTTCACATATATATCGCACTAATATTTCTGAAATAACATAACACAAAAATCTGTGCTTTAGAGAAAAATATCTGGTGTCACCACTCACACGACTTTCCTTACCACTTAGGATGCAAAGTACAATACAATAACAATTATTGTTTGCTACAATCAATTGCATCAAATATTGGAACGATTACAATGGATTATTATTTTTAATTATTATTACTACTGTCCATTTAATTTCAAAAAAATTATATTGTCCTCTATCGTAATTACTAGCATTATATATCCATCATGCACAAACAATTTTAAAGTTTCTGAAACAATCAGGAGAAAAATTAAGAAGATAATTTAAATAGAGTTATTAAATATGAATTCCTGCCATAGATAAAATTATGGATCAAAATATACCCTGTTTGAAAACAAATAAATATAATTAATATATTTTACTGACTATCACTATTATATATTAGAGGCTGTGGTGGCCGAGAATGTTAAGGCGTCACCTTAGCTTCCTCAAGACTGCTGCGACACCCGTTTGAATCCGGCCTGGCTGAATGAAATTGATTTTGTGGCGTTCCACGTAATGAATCTCGACCTTTCCACTCTTGTTAGGATAGGTTGATAACCTATAGGATAGCCCGTCCTGTTTGCCATAATAGGATAGAAATGGATGTTAAGCCCCAATAAAAAAACACTATATATTAATATGGTTGTACAGATCCCTCTCAGGAGTGATGGATTTTGACAAATGAGGTGTCAAAAGACAAGGATTTTACAGAGGAGTGACAAATCCCAATTTCAATTTGGAACATTGATTTTTTTAATATAAAATCTCTCCAAAGACAAGAAATAACAGAACAAGCTGACTGGATTATTGTAGGAAGGGGTGGTAATGTGAAATCCCACTCAGTTTTGGATCAGTGTTAGAAATTTCAAAAAATTGTATTGTCTCCTATGATAATTACTTTCTTTATATATTCGTCATAAAGTATCAATTTTAAAGTGCCCTAAACAAAGAAGATAATTTAAATAGGATTTTTAAATAGGCTATTGAATTCCTACCATAAATAAAATTATGGAACATAAAATATCCTTTTCTAAAACAAATAAATATAATTAATATGTTTTATTGACTATCACTATTATATATTAAAAGATGTGATGACCAAGCAAGTCGGGACAAGTTTTCGACTTGCCGGACTAGTTTCTCTCACCTTATCCAGCACTTCTACTATAAAAGGTGATATGAAGTGCGTAATTGTCTCGTTACATCCAAACTCTTAACTGGTAAGAGCTGCCCTTCACGGAGCATGAAACCTAAATACTGATGTATCAGAAATCAGCCCTGAAAGTTCGTTAAGGTGAAGTATAACAAGTTGTAAAAATATTAGTTCCAGCCTGTTAATAAAGCTGTCTTTCAACTTATGCAGTACAGCTGTATAGCCCTTAAGGCAGGGGCAAGTGCGTACTAAATATTATTCAATTAAATTATCAATATCATCAAAATGGATGCGGTTGAAACATAGACTTGAATATAATATTTAAAAATAATCCTCTAAGGAACATTTTTAAAAAGCTTCATAAATAAAAATTTTAAAGACTTGTTAAGTCGAACTTGGACAAAATCAACTTTTTAGGACTTACATTCATGAATAAAATAAGTTTTGAGAAAAAAATTAACAATTCGATGCCAAAACCTTGCATGATAAATTTAGATGCATGCAATTCGGGTATTGATTTAGGTAGATACATAATGGATACTTTTTGTACTTAGGAAACTATTTAATTCCCAATTTTACTTCTCTTAGTTCTTTTTTCAAACGCAACATTGAAAACTAGAAATAGAGCCAATGTTTTCAACATTAGTGCGAACATAATCAAATATATTGTATGTATATATATATATATATATATATATATATATATATATATATATATATATATATATATATATATATATATATATATATATATATATATATATATATCATTTATTATAGTGGATTATTTTATAATCAAATATATTGTATATATATTTTTTATTATCGTGGATTATTTTATTACTTTTTTATTTTAACTTCTGCAGCATTTTGTATAAATCAGATATCCCATTTTCAGGATATATTGATACGAAAACTCTTAACAATGATATCATTAAAGTCTGTATAATGTGCAACAAAATATTAACAGTGTCATTAAAATCAAATATTAAAAATGCCAATTCATTTTTATTGCAACTAAGAGCATGTTTACAGAATATAAGATTATTGGAATTTTGTCGATGTGGTTAATTGAAAGCAAAGGTAAAATTTACTTTTCTATTAAAAAAAAAATAAAGAAGATTGCGGCACAAATTAACTAAAATCATTCATTTCAAAGGACAATAAATGTTTGTTACTAGTAGGCATCATTAGTTTATTTGATTTATTACCTAAGCTTCAATGAATAATTGATTAATGTGATAACAATAGGTGATGCTAATCAATTCTTAAATTCTTACTAAGTACGACGTAAATAAAAATTTTAATTAAAAACAAAAACCCAACTAGGAAAATAACCCTGTACATTCAATATTCATAGACGTCAACTTCACTTACAACCCATCAATGTCCTTAAATAGATATACAAGCACGTTCCATCACTTAGGTTTATAAGACGGGTTTTTTGTTTTTAATTATTTTTTTTATTTAAGTCATAGTGCTAATTAAAGAATTAAAATTGGGATTTGTCACTCCTCCGTGAAATTCCTATCTTTTGACACCTCATTTGTCAAAATCCATCACTCCTGACAGGCATCTATACAACCGTAGTAATATATAGTATTTTTTTTTTTTTTAATTTATTGGGGTTTAATGTCCTTTTCTAACTTGTTATGGCAAACAGGATGGATTATCCTATAGGTTACCGACCAATCCTAACCGGAGTGGAAAGGTCAAGATTCATTACATGGAATGCCACAAAATCAATTTCAACCTCCCAAGCCGGATTCGAACAGGCGTCGCAGCAGTCTTGAGGAAGCTAAGGTGACGCCTTAACACTCTTGGCCACCACAGCCTCTAATATATAGTAGTGATAGTCAGTAAAATATATTAATTATATTTGTTTGTTTTCAAACAGGGCATTTTTTGATCCATAATTTTATCTATGGCAGGAACTCAAATTTAATAACTCTATTTAAATTATCTTCTTAATTTTTCTCCTGATTGTTTCAGAAACTTTAAAATTGTTTGTGCATGATGGATATATAATGCTAGTAATTACGATAGAGGACAATATAATTTTTTTGAAAATTAAATGGACAGTGTTAATAATAATAAAAAATAATAATCCATTGTAATCGTTCCAATATTTGATGCAATAGATTGTAGCAAACAAAAATTGTTATTGTATTCTTCTTGCAGACTCTTCTTGTCTGCTATTAAAAATTGTTTTATTAATAAAAAAATAAAATTTTATGTAATGAAGGAATATAAATAAATATATTTTTATATAAGGTATGTGGGGGGTAAAAGTACGCAGTGGTGTTTTGAAAACATAAACATAGTTTCACGAGCCCACAACTGGTCTGTAAGTGTGTTGGATCAGTGCCCATTGTGGAATTGAACTCCATGTTGCTATTGTAGCTGTAGCTACAAAAATGAATTAAATCACTATTTAACAGTTTTGGTATAATATATTCAATAATTCATCTAATGTTTTTGTGAAATAGGTGAGAGCTTTTGTTTTTATTATTTTTTCTATTGATGGTGGTGCATTTGACCCATAAATTCATCAAACAAACTCCAATTATATAGTTCACTAACCTGTTGAGCGCTGAAAAACAAAATGGCCAGAAGGGAGTAAAAGTTCGCAAGGCCTGTTGGACAAAACTAAGCATTTTGCTCCATTACCACACTTTTACTGCAGTATACAGTATTTTATCGCTAATTCCAAATTATTAGCTCTCATTCTATTCTAGGTTTTACTGCCTACAATATATGTACCTCTACCAAAAATTAAAATAAGAAGAAATTACATTAGCAAGGGCTTAAAATTAGCGTTACTGACATCAACACCAAATAAAAAATGGCTAGACGCAGAAGCAGTTGAAAAAACATACAGAAAATTGGTCCCCGCAAAAAGAAACCTGCAAGTTCATGTTGTGAGCCAGACACAAATATGACCCTACACAACAGCAGCTCTGACTTTTATATGCACTTCTCCAAAGTAGATCAGGATGATTAAGAGGATGATGATGGCTCTCCCTTTCTCCAGAAAGGTAATTTTGTTGTTGTAAAGATGTAAGAGAAAGCCAAGTATTCTTTTCGGTTATATGCTTTCAAAATTAATTATTTTTATCATGATGCCTATGATGGAGTGTTTTACAAACAAGTACCCATCACCTATAGATTCCAAGAGACAGAAGAAGACAGTTATGTTGGCAAGAAAGACATAATTTAAAAGAAAATTTAAATTTAAACAAAGTGTGTATTTTTAATGCGATATGGAAAAAGATTGCAATGGAAAGGTTTAGAAAAATTGCAACATCTCTGTTGATCATTTTCCAATGGAAGCAGCTCTTGGGCAGGAGTGAAGATCATAATGCAAAAACTCCATGCAGAATATTGGGAAAATTGACGATCAATTATTGGTTGGTTGTTTTGATGTTTTTAGACGCAAAACATAGAGGTCATAAGCGCCCGATACGTATTATCATATTACTGCAACAATCAATTGTTCTAAATATTAAAAAATAACAAAATTGCGTCCTTTTACCCCCACCTATCCTAATATATATAAATACACACACACACACACACACACACACACACACACACACACACATTTGTATAGGTTAATGTATTCCTTTTAATATCAATGAATTGATGTTTTAACTGTAAATAAATAAATGTTAGCTTAAAGATTGAATACTATACCTTTACTAGGGAATAATCATTTACTTTGGAGACAGTATATGGCTGATTTGGCTTAGTTTCAGAACAGAAATGACCATATTGTACTTCCATATCTATAGAAAATGATCAAATAAGTGATTAAATTTGATTCGTATATGCCAAATTATTTTAAGAGAATTATATTGATGCTTTAATAAGCTCAGTAGACAATTTATTTAATATACACTGTAATATAACTCAGTTACAACCAGGAGCACACATCATATACTTTTATGATTTTTCTTTATACACTTTATATATATATATATATATATATATATTTTTTTTTTTTGTATAATGTTTATTCTTCTTTTTTGTTTAATTTAAGTAACTAGTATACCTGAGCGAGAACTCTCCCATTAGATATCAATCCTTCTTTTAATCCCTAATGCATTAAAAGTATAAGCAATATTAAGAAAACATATTTCTTCATATCAACAATATAAATATTATCAAGAAAGTTTATTTAATACATATATTTGGTGAAACTGCATAGTGTATAATGACTATTTTGAAGTAACAGTTAATACTTAATAAGTAATTAGCTTGCCTTACTGGAAAGTCACCCCTCAGTTTAACAGTTAAGCAATAAGACTTAGTTAAATCATTTTCTATTTGTAGTACTCTATTATGCATAGGAACCTAAAAACAACATTTTTTTTGCAAAATAATCTTTTCACACTTATTTAAATGTTTTTGTATACAGCCTCAACTTGCTTTTACTGGTGTAAAGTTGCCATAACAACGGCAGATACGCAAGATGGCATGAGGCCCGTGGGGACCTATATCGTGCGTTATCTCAAAAACGGTAGTTTTTAAGCTTTAAAACGCTGGACCAATACATTCCGTAGGAGGGTATATGATCTTTTTGTCCGCCTCAAAATCATTAAAACCCAACTTATCCCATCTTGATCCGCCGACTCTCAGTCGTCAAATCTTTGAAACCTCCCAGTTTTTTCATCACTTTTATTTAAGCCTTAGTAAGAATTTGAGAATGGAAATTAAGATTCGTCACTTCTCCATGAAATTCCTTTTCTTTTGATACCTCATTCATCAAAATCCATCGTTCCTGAGAGCCGAAAAAGGGATCTAAACTACTGTAATAATATATAGTAGTGATTCTTATGTTTCGTATTGTGTATTCAGAAATATGTTTTTTGTACTACTTACAATTGGGCTTTACCTGTTGGTAGTAATTGTATAAATAAATAAATCATAAATTTACTTTAGAAAATCAATATTTGTGCATGAAGTATAAATGAATCACTCAATTTGAAAAGGGATTAACTCCTTTTGAATAATAATTGAGTTGATTCCTCAAAATCAACCCAAGAGGAAAAATTATTCGAATTGTGAAATTAATAGGCCCGTCCGAAAGAAAATCAAATCAGAATATCCTGGAGTCTAGGTACCCCTATACTTTGTCAAGCTGGATACTGGTGTCCTCATTTCTCTTTCTACATTTCTTTCTTCCTGTGATTTCTCGTTTGATCACCAGCTCCCATTTTTCCTCTCCTTCCCTGTTGTGTCTGATCTGATCACCAGCTCCCATTTTTCCTCTCCTTACCTGTAGTGTCAGATCTGATCACCAGCTCCCATTTATCCTCCTCCTCCTCCCT
Organism: Rhaphigaster nebulosa; assembly: GCA_948150685.1. Taxonomy (NCBI): domain Eukaryota; kingdom Metazoa; phylum Arthropoda; class Insecta; order Hemiptera; family Pentatomidae; genus Rhaphigaster; species Rhaphigaster nebulosa. The sequence goes on along the minus strand of OX411309.1, from coordinate 102,945,247 downwards.
CCTCCCTGTGGTGTCTGATCTGATCACCTGCTCCAATTTTTCCTCTCATTCCCTGTGGGATCTGGTATGATTACCAGCTCCCATTTTTTTCTCCTTTATAAGGTTGCTTTAAAATGTGGAAACTAAACCAAAACTTTTAAAATATATTTTCAGCTTGACAAACCAAAAATATATAATGCACAAAATTATCGTACTAAAATTGTTTAAAAAAACTAATTTATTGTGCTTTTGTGAAATAAGATTTGTAGAAGTGCATTCTGCTGAGCTTATTTCAAGTAGTGTTTATGTGAACTCTTTAAAATTATATTTGTGCGCACCGCATCAGATTTTTGCTCTCCATTTCGAACAAATATGGAACTTTTAGTTTATAGGATTTCCTATTATTTAAAATAAACCACATCTCTACTAGTAATAATTTGCTTGGTCTGTGGGTCAATAAGCATGTAGTCCTTAGTCAAAATGTGACATTCAGCAAGGGCTGTAAATTCCTCAAAGCAATATGTAGCCTCTGACTTATTTTATAAAAATATATATACATGCAACACCTTGATTTGTCATAAATATTTAGTGCCACCATGAGAGATGTTTTTTCTACAAGTCCAAAAAATTCTAAATGTACCAAACTGAGTAATTCAGATTTTCAGTTCTTGCTCGGTCTAAATTTTTTCTTTGCTTGCTTATATTGTCAACACAGTCCACAACAAGATGGTCTCCTTTTATGACTGTCAACATGACTTTCTTTGGAGAAATAATTTTAGATAATATCAAGAAGTAAGAGAGTCATTGTCGAATTTGCACACCATCCAATTTCTATATATACCTCTATTTTCTGGTTCTGTTTTTGTTATATGTATCTTAGGGACCCCAGGTCTCATTTATTTGTATCCCTCATCACAACGGTGGCCGCATAACATCTATAATGCAGCATCTGAATGCTCCTAGTTCTATAGGCAAGGATTAAGCCCTACTTCACGGGCTTATCAGCTCTAGACGTCCCCACCAGTCGCCCACTAGCTAGCCACCAGCTCCGAGAGATGGACGCATCAGGTCCTAATCACATTTAGCTTCCACTACATCAGAAAACATAGCTTTTACTTTAATCAGCCTCATTATCCTGGACGGAGGCGGCACGACACAAGCGAAGAAGCTGAAGCAAGTCACATGTGACCTCCAGACCACATCTTTCAGATAAGCGACTGTTCAGTATAATATGAGATCTGACCCCAAATCTCTTGTCAATAAATCTGATCAATTAAATAAAGCAATCGAAATGACGTAATAACACATTATTAATATTATTTCCCTTTCAGGGAGAAAATCTGACGAGAAAATAAATTTCATAATCAACATGAGATGGCGTCATTTCTTTAACGTTCACAAATATTCACATTAACTCTTTTCTTGACATACAAGAAAAAGGCTTCCGATCATATGGCATGTATCGGGCCCCCCATTATTGTACAGTCACACTCCTGCCATGTAGCTAGATTCCTTTTAATTCTAAATTAGCTTAGCAAGATAAGAGATGGTCACTTCCTTTTAATCTGTTAATAGCTAGTATAAAAAAAGATACCATGCTTTCTCCAGTTCTTTTGAAATAAAATTTTGGTTATTGAAATCAAGCACAAATAAAACAAGGAACATTCATACTACTTCACAATTAAGTCTGAGCTCTTAAAGTGTAGAAAAATTATATTAATAATACAATAAGTGCCTTAAAGCAATTTAATAAAAATAACAAATATTATTAAACCAGTAGTGGCATGCTACTGCTAAATTAATGTATAATATTTTTGTTGCCAAGCTAAACTAACAAATATGAAAATCACTACTTTTCAGGAGAGCAAAAAAAACATTATATCTTTCTGTGTAGAAAGAAGGAAGGGGCACCTTCCATAATTTTAATTTTTTTTGTTGATAAAATGTTTTATCTCCTGAATTGCAGTGATGTTCATATTCGTAAGTTTAGCAGGGAAACGATAGGCCAATATGTATTCTATGTATTAGGAGATGTGTTTCGTCATATGCAAAAGTAATTACACACTACATTAACCTCAAATTTAATATTAAAAAAAATATTCTTCACAAATTTATTTCTATTGATAATACTTTGCTTGTTAACCAACATACAGGTTTTCTACTGGCCTGAAATTTAAACATGATATGGATATGATAAAATAAAATTATCTACCTTTAATTGATATATATGAAGAAGCATCATAGCAGTTGTAATATTCTTTTAAGAAAACATTAACATTTCCATTAAAGATGAATGTGATGGTAGATGGAACAGATGGTGAATTATTAATAAATTTCCATTCACATATATATGATTCATTCTTTTTTGTGAAGATAGACAGTGAACCATTATGAGTAGCATCCATTTTACCACCACACACTGTAACATTGGGTGTAAAATGATTTAAAATTGATCAATATAGTACAGTACAGTAAAATCTATATCTAAAATACAAGAATATTTATCTTCTAAAACTTGATACATGGAAATATAAATATATATTGTTTTCTGAAAGTATAAACCAATACTTTTTTTATTGAAATGTTCTTTAGATTTTATCTTTTTTTATGATGAATGAAAATAATAAGTTAGTAATCTATAATCAGAAAAACCTGTAACAATTTATGACAACAAAACGTTTTCCTGGTATGAATACATGAACAGAATATAGGGGACAATAAACTAATTTTCATCTTTTTAATTTCATTTTATAAAACAATGATATGCCAGTTATATCTTTGAGTACTACTGCATGGTTCCAAGAGGTGGACAATTCATATGATTAGCTCATGAATAAAATGGCATCCATGGAAATTACAAGCAATTAATAGGCAAAACTATAATGAACAGAGTGAGAAATGAGACTATATGGGAGGAATTAGGCATAAGACCAATGAGTGAATAATGAAGACTAGACAGCTCAGATGGTTTGGGCATGATAACAGGATGGTATAGTAGAAGACCTTACAGCAGAAGACAATTAATCATCTATTGAATTCTATATCTCCCTTAACAGTTCCTCTTACCTTGAATCTCTACATTTTTTTATAAATCTGGTTACCGTACCTTCCATGGACAGTTCTTTAATCAAACTTCAAGACTTTCCATGGGCAATCTCCTCGCTCTCAAACTATCCAACAATGTCCTTAATGATCTACTCAATTACATAGTGCCCCTATTCCCGAATGAAATCAACTCTATTAAAAACTATTACCTCCTCCTTGTCCCTAATCCTAATAAAATTCCTGATATCCTAACTGCCTTTAACTCTATTTTACCATTGGATGTGAAATGAACAATTCCCTTCCTTTCCTTGGCGTCCTCATCATAAGAAACAAAAACAACACAACACCCACTAACTGGTATACATAAACGACTTATCCTGGCAGACTTTTGAACTATATGCTATCAACATCCTTAACATAAAAAAATTAGGGTAGCTAATAACTGTAACATTTCTGTCTCCGATTCCTATCTCAATAAAACCAACATACACTGAAGCAAACAGGTCCTTTTAGCTAACAACTTCTCCTTCTCCTAATACCATTAATCGATTGTTATTTACATCAATTGTTACAAAAATTGTTCCTCCTATTTCATCATAACTCCCCCTCTCCAGTTCCTTTTATAAATATCATCTTATATCCCTTCCCTTTATGATAACATTCAAAAATCCTTGCGCTCATCTATCCCCAACCTATGACTTGCCTTCAGGTACAATAATAAACTTTCCAATGTCTAAAAGGCCCTATTCCTCTTAATCACCATTCCAACATTGTATACTAATTGTCTCACTCCTAACTGTGATTTTTCTTATATTGGTCAAACCAAAAATCGCCTTAAAAATCAAATCATCCAACATAAGGATTCTATTTCCTCCAAATTCTAATGCCACTAAACTTTCCAAACACCCCATCCATATCCTTAATCTTTATTTAGAGCTTCAAACTGAAGATAGATGGCCCTGATGATAGTAGAAGATTACAGCATATCTTTTAAATTATATGTGGTAGAATATTGAACCAGTATGCGTTGAGCTTCACAACTGTCTACAAGTTTGTTTTTTTAGTTAACTATAAGATATGTTTTACTCGCTTATTTTTTCCACTCAAATTGTAAGTACTCTTTTGTTGATATATTGATTGCATATTTATTTAATCAAATTAATTATTTAATTTTATTGCTCACTTGTTATTAGGTTTCACGAGTAGTTCATGACCAAAGAATTTATCTGGGACCCCTTTTCCTTATAAGGTCTATGACCTCTCCAGGTCGGAGCTAGGGCCAAAATGGGTGGATCATTTTAAGCAAATTTTCAACCTAACAGATTGATACTGCTCCTTTTAGGTATGGTGAAAATGCTCGTCTGACAACTCAAACCGGTCGAAACAAATTTTGAGGGCCATTGGCCCCCAGGAAAAAAGATTTTGGTTCATTTTAAACTGTTTTTTGCCTACATTTTGCAAAACTAGTTTGACAGGAGATTACAGGAAACATCGTCTGCCAATCCAAAATGGCCGATTATGCTGGGTAGACAGGACTCAAAAACCCATCTTTTCGGATTATTAATGTCCTCCTCCTACTCAAAGTAGAAGTCGACAACATCTAATAAAAGATATTTTTATCATTTCATCAATACTTTAAGAAGGTGATAGACAAAGATGTTCTTTATCATGTAATGATAGGGTATAGTGAATTTACAAAGGGTTTTTAACTGTGAGAAATTGGACCCACATCTTACAAAAATTGAGGTTATCACAGAACAGTGAAATTTGCTCCACTAGGTTGTTTAAAATTTTCAATAATAAAAAAACAATTAGACAAGCTTCCTGTGATGGGTTAAAATGTAAACAACAATAAAAAAAATACAGAAAATAATATGTTTCAATTCATTGTATCATCTACATATTACAATAGAATTTATAACAACAATGTTACTTTTTAGGGCATAGCCAAGTAAATAAAAATAATATATACGATAATCCATTGAAACATTATGCTAAAAAAGTGACACTGTCAACTTACATGCCGGTTGAAGAGAGTTATAAGTTGCTTCAAAACCTCTATGAGAACTTCCAGTTTTAGCAGAGTATACTAATAACATTTTATTTCCGGATGATTCGTAAACTGTTTTTTGAGGCATATCTCCAGTCAAGGTAGCAATTGGATTTTCATAATTAAAGCCATTATATATCTGTAAAATATAGAAATGATAATAAAATCATTTAATACTGAAGAAGGAAAAAAATGCATATAGCCCATGACACATTTATTATATACTTAACAAGCTTTACCCACACTGCATTACCCGTGAAAAGAATTGCGAGTTAAATTCTCTCTCAAATTTCAAGTTTCTTTGTTTTTTTTTATGCCTAACTTTTAAAAGATAATCTGAGTAACAGAAGACAGAATATTGTTCTTATCATTTCAAATCATCATACTGTAAACCTTGTACAAAACGTTTATGAACAACTTTAAAAAAAAAAGAAAAAAAAAATATAAGTTCAATTTTTATTTTTATTTTATTTTTAACACATTATTTATATATAGAAAATTTCATCATACTTAATGCTATATGAAATGAACGGGAATATAAATAAAAGTATAAATTCAACATAACATAAATTCACCGAGGAAACACATCATTCTAATCAATACCGTGGCCCTGGCTTTATACCAGTTTACTCGTATGGTTATCTTTTGGAAGGAGAAAAAATACTTTATCTGGTGCACCTTTTATTTTATTCTTGCACATAGGCACAAGACAATACTTATACGAAGGTTTTCGCTCTTGTTCCTCGGTTTAACTCTAATCACAAAATTAGATCAAATTTAGCAAGTTTAACCAGAATCAATACAAAGTCGTTTAAATAGCTTTGTTGACATGAAAAGTGACATCACATAAATCCTGCAAAAAATGGAGCGTTTGAATAGAAAAAATATCTTGCCCGAAAGAAATATTTTTTTAAAAATTTAATAAGAAGGTTTTTCTGAATGATTTAATGTTTTACCTAACTTTTGAGATGGAAATAATTTATTTTAGGTATTTTCAAAAATCTTACATATAACCTATTGTTGTTAATTTAGATAGATATTGTTGTCATGGTTGCCATAACATTATTTAAGAGGTGAAGGAATAAATGGTGTTTTAAGAAAGCTATGGAGGAGGATTCATGAATTTGAGTGGGTGTGGAATTCCATTAGGATGTAGCTGGAGTAATGAAGGATTTATCAAAGAAAGAGTTCTATAAAGGAGGTAAACTAATTAGTTGCGGTTTTGTATTCAGAAAAATAATGTGTAGAGTAAGAATGTCAACGATATAAAGAGGTATTCATTGTTCTAAGGGCTCATAAAAAAAATATTACAAGCAAGTATTGCTGTTAGAAAGTAGGGTAAAGCTTTCTTAATTGAGCGTACTAGTAAGAGATTTTAAAAGGCCTAGAGACCCAAAAGTTGTATCTAATAAAAAAATCCATCAGTCTCATTTCAAGCTCACTGGGAAATCCTCTATTCACAATGCAGCCATAGTCACAGTGGTGAAAAATAAAAAAAGATACTAAGAGGTATCTTGTTTTGAGTCAAGGAATCTTGAAATCTTAGAGATTCTATAAATATAACAATGTACGTGGGAAATATTGTTATTACAGGATATGTCTTGATCAAAAGTGAATCTGAGTTTTTAAGAAAAGAACCACAAGGAATTAACATCAGTAGAAATCTGTGAGGACGTCACATTTCAGACTGCATGCACATCTAATGTATATTTGTTTCCACCCACAAATTTTAAACTGATCTTTTAAAAGTATATTCTTCTTTCATTATAGGGTACCTAATTTGAAACATATAACAGTATTGAGACTACGATGGCTGAGCATATTGAGGTGAGGTTCCCAAAGGTCTGTGTGGGTTTGGATTCCCACTAGGGTCAGTCAATATTTATTTTGTGGCAGTTCCACAATATTAATCTTAAAATCTTAACACTTCTGGTTTGGTTAGGTCAGAGCATTAACATCTAGGTAGCCGTCAGAGGTTGGCAGAAAGGACCAAAAGATCCACTACTCTGACTAGTTTTCTCCATCAATACCAGTTCCAGTATAATAGTGTAAAAGGGGTTCATTAAATAAATTCCAACTAATCTAAAACTAAAAATTATCTTTTTAATATAATTTTAAAGAGTTCACATAAACAATACTTGAAATAAACTCAGGAGCATTCACTTATTCACATCTTCTACCAAATAAGTACAATGGAACAGATTTTTAAACAATATTAGTACAACAATTCTGTAAACTGCCTATATATTATAAGTTTGTCAAGTTGAAAATATATTTTAAAAGCTTCAGTTTAGTTTCTATGGAAACATTTTGCTTCCATTAAATAATATAAAAGTAGAAATTATTAAGTTATTTTCTGTTTTTGTATTCTCACACTACATTATTACAGAGCACATTGTTGACAACATATTGGCGGATTCGTGGGAGGAGGTTCGGTCGCATCCTCCTCCTTTCGGTTATCTATCTAGGGTCTTATAGTCCTCATGAGATACTCCATATTTTTGCTAATTCCGGTCCGATTTCGATGATTCCTTTGTGTATTTTAATCACCTTTCATATCACTTCAATCATGATTCACCATGAAATACTTACTTTTTGAATTATGCGCAAATAAAATTTTCTTTTCGCTATAACTTTTTCCCCTGCATTTTCTCGATGATATACTACAAATATAAAAAGTTAAAGGGCTTTAAGGAGAAGACATTAGGCAAGTTTCATCAAAATCGTTAGAGCCGTTTACGAGAAGATTGAAATATCCATGATAAAATTACCACTTCCAGTTAGACCGATGTTCTGTATCTTTGCTATTACTGGTCCGATTTTGATGATTCTTATTTTGTTTATTAGATGGTTTAATTACCTTTCATACAAGTCTATACATAATTTACCATAAAATGCATGCTTTTTAAGTAATGCGCAAATATAATATACTTTTCATCTTAACTTTTTCCCCTGTATTTCCTCGGTGATATACCATATATATGAAAAGGGATTTAAGGTGAAGACTTTAAAAAAATTTTATCAAAATATTTAGAGCCGTTTTCCAGAAAATTATAAAAAAAAGTAAAATCAATTATATAAAGTGGCACTTCTGGTTAGTTAATTTTGACGAAAAAGTTGCTGTAACATCACATGCATGTGTCTACCTTAAATACGTAATTTCAGTATAGTACAACTTTTTGTTTTTGAGCTAGACTGTTCACATACACACAGACCAATTTGCAAGACTTGGTTATTTGAACTCTGGGGACCTTAAAACGTATATTTCCGTTGAAAACTCGAATTTGAAAATTTTCACGATCGCAATATTTCCCCTTACTATATACTTCATATACAGGTAAGGGAAAGTAAAACTATTTATCTAAACATGATTGTATAGCTTACAGTAAGCCTTTGGGGAAGTGAAAAATTCATATTTTTTTCAAAATCCAAATCCAATATGCTGAGTGTAACTCTCCTGCCTTCAGATACAGCTATTTTCCATCTGCAGTGGCTAGCCATTGTATGGGGATAACCAGGACTCGATATAATGCCAGAAGGCAAATTTAAGTAACCTCCACAAACTATTAAAAAAAAAATGTTCAAAATTCTTTAAAGACAAATAAATTTAAAAAATGAAAAAGAAAGAAGATACTTACTTTGAAATATTGTACGGTACGAAATAATAAAATTCCTATAGCTACTGTGAATTGGTTGTTTAAATGTTACAAATTTAATGATAATTTCATTAGTTTCAGATTGTAAAAATAAAGTTGAAGAACCACAGAAGCTCATGACTTGAGGTCCTGAAAAAATTAAAGAATTATACTTTATAATTTTCACTATATAAAAAATGAAATCTTACAAAATAATACAACTTTTTGAAGGATTTATTAAGAAAACAGTCAAAAATAGTCAATTATGAGAAATAAGAAAAACTTTCTAGCTTCTCTATTCTACAATTAAATTACTTCATTATATCATAACAATACTGCAACAATACACTACTTCCATTCCACTCAAGATGATATAAATGATATATGCTTGACTGATGGTTATTCCGAAAAAATTATTTGTTGATTATCAGTCAGTTAGAAATATAATAAAATGAAATGAAATAAAGAACTTGCTTAAAATAAAAAACAAGTCGCTTATTTGGTAGTTTTTATTATATTTTCACCAGGCTATTCACCAACAAATTATTATTTGGAATATAAAGCTTTTGAAAATCTTGGTTCTTTGCAGAAGTGGTTATGTCAATAAGGAGAGAGAGAGATACAAATAAATAAATCAGACAACTTTAAATTCTTTTAGTTGTTTAATTTATAACCCTTGACAGGCAGAAGAAACATTTAGTTCAGTCTCGCCAGTGGATTTTTCAACAATCTAGGCAAGCACTCAAGTATCTTATAATTAGAAGGTTAGATTTGAAGGATTTTTCCATTTTGTGTGTGTTTGAGGGAAACCAGAGATCTCAATAGATCTTTGCTAATCTTGGATACTAGGCTTAAAATATGAAATCCTATAAGATCTTTTTTAATCTATTTTGCAATATCCCACTAAAATAGATCAATTTGGAGGTTTATTTCAGAATTTAATTTAATTAAAACTTTTAAAAACAAGAGTAAAACCCTTGTGATAACAGAGATGTGGCAACGAAACACAAGTTAGTAATTTCCAAGAATCCAGTTTTAAGTGAGGGAGTCAACAATTGCTTAGATTCATTGAAAGAATAATCCAACAGTGGGACTTTACCCCCTCTATAGCTGAAACAACTTAGCTCAGTCTAATTAGGAATTGATAAATTATATGCCACTTCTATAAATTTGTTTTATTGAAAACTAGTTTCGAATGTTATACATTCATCCTCAGTTCTAAAAACACACAAAAAATTCAAAAATAAGCAATTCAAAATATAGTTGGTATTATTATACATATTAAATTATATAAATCAGTATTATAAAACATTTATGAATTATGAATTTAATTAAGACAAGAAATCAAATACATGTTGGTACTCACCAAGGTTTAAATGGATTATATCAAACAGAAAAGTTTGTACTGGTTTCTGTCATCGACAATGGAGCACCACCCTTCATACTGGAACCAATAATAATCCCTTGCAACGACCCAAGTACCCTCACCCCTAGCCCCCGGTCTGTCCACATCAGAGCACCACCATCACTCCTCTCCAAAGTTAGCAGGGACAGTATCTCTCTGCCCCTTCAGGTGAATTTTAGACATCATGTTGGATGGAACATCTTCTGACGAAGATATTGGCGAAGATATTGGCCTGGATTCAATCTCAGCCAATTATTATCATTTTTGCCGAAAAAGAAAAAGGATCTATTAAATAGGAGGATAATCAGTTTGATGAATTCCATCATCTGTATGAGGATTTCAGACAAGATTCTGAAAGATTTAGAATTTAGAATTTCCGAAATATATATATATATATATATATATATATATATATATATATATATATATATATATATATATATATATATATATATATATATATATATATATATATAGTTCATTTGATTTACTAAGAAATATTAAGAATTGGGGTTATCCAATATGGATTATGGTGGTAACATGGTTGGCGATTATAATTTTCAAGGAACTACTTATTTAATTTACCAGTGTCTGATTTTTTATTATTTTCACAGAATTGGAAAACAAATTAGAGAAACAAAATCCTACAATATTTGAAATATTTTAATCAGGATACAACTGCGTATCTCTTCAATTGTCTTATTGCTTCCAGTTAGTTTTGTTGAATTAAAATATAATCAATTGATGTTTGTATTTCTCCTGCTGTAGGAGGTTATTCGATTAATTTTTTATCTAACTAATGAATAAATATACATTTTATCGTTGGTTGTTTATAATTGATTTATTCGTTATTCAACAGATAATCTGAATCATCCGTTAACTAATCTTCATTATTTAAATTAATTATTTCATTCAATTTTAAATAATAAATGAATACAAATAATTCACCCTTAAATAATTCATCTGTTCATGAGACATAAGTAGAAAAGTGAATGAAAAGTTGGCCCTATAATTATAATTCAATTATTCAAGTTTTTAGTTGAACAAATCGAATCATAAATAAAAACATTCTATTTTTAATTATATATATATATATATATATATATATATATATATATATATATATATATATATATATAATTAAAAAAAAAAAAAAAAAATATATATATATATATATATATATATATATATATATATATATATATATATATATATATATATATATATATATATATATATATGAATAATATATTTAATATATGAATAGTATATTTAATATATGAATAATATATTTGCTTAAGTAGAATCAAATTGACTAAAATGACAACTTGAGCATCAAATAAAATAATTGTAGCACAAAAATTAAATTTTTAAGCGAATATTATTTGCAATTTTATTAGGAAAAATGATGAAATTTTTAATATTTGTAAAGTACATCATTATATGAGCAATTAAAGAAATTCAATTATGATAGGTTCTTGAGAAAATGGATAATAAAAAAGATTTTAATAAATCTGGACGTTTTGAGGTCAGGAGGTGCAAGGGTCGAGGGTAAAAGAATTGACGAAACAATTGCTTGGTTTGGTGCTAGGCTAGGGTCGAAGGTCGGTGTGTGGGGCGAGGCTTCGTTATGGTCAGTCCCATAGGAAACAATGTGTTTATTTTTTCTTGATGCGAGGCACAAGGGGCAGTGCCTGTGAGTCGATGCTCCTTTGTGGACGAGGAGGCAGGCAGGAGAGATTATTCTACCTATTCTAGCCAAATTGGAGAGATCCAGATTCATTCCGTGGATCTGCCACAAAATAAATTTCAACCTGCCCAAGGCAGACTCGAACCAGTGCTGCTTCAGACTAGAGGTTGCTAAAGTGAAACCTTAACACTCTCGGTTACCACCAGATGGAAAAAAAACAAATGTGTACTCAAAAGCAATTGGGTAAACATAATTAAAACACAAAAACTTCAGTTGTATTAAAACGAATGATGGGTACTCATAATAAATATATTATCACATTAAATTGAAGACAAATGAAGTACCAGGCACCAGTGTAATAATTTGCAGCGTTTTTATGAAACTTAGTGCAAATTTCAGCTTCATAGGCATTGTCGTTTTTGAGATACGGTGATCACCCTCAGTGAAGTCAGTGCATGAGTAAGTGAAGATTGGTTGGTTGGTTGGTTTGATGTTTTTAGGCGCAAAACATCGAGATCATTAGCGCCCAATAGGTATAATCATACTGCTGCAGGAAATAAGAAAGTTAAAAAAAACACATACACACACATATGCAAATATATATACAAATGCACACACATACACACACACACACATATACATACACATATATACATGTGAACAAAATTATTAAAAACTTAAAAATTATTATTGATATTAACACATGTTTATTTATTAATTATTTTATTATATTTGCTTCAATAAATTTACTTTAATGAGAAAAGATATTACTTTGCCGGCTCTACTACTATCATTTCCTAAGGCTATTGAAATGTTTGGCAGTATTTAAATTTCATTTAATTTATGCCTGTAGAATGGGCATTCATGGAAGATGTGGACTATTGTCAGGATGTTGTTGCAGTGTTGGCATTTTGGTGGTAAATCTTTAGTGAATAGGTGAAGGTGAGTCAGTTTTGAGTGACAAATCCTTAGCTGGGTAAGGACCACTTCCTCTCTTTGGATTCTGCGACTAGAGGAGTTCCAAGGTTCTGTTTCTTTCTTTATTAGTTTGATTTTGCTTGGGGGACTCTTGTTCCACATTTCCTGCCATTTCTTGTGGATATTTTCTTTCAGTGGACTTGAGAGTTCTGATGGTGTAAATAGGCTCCTACCACGATCTGGGAGAGAGAATGCCTCTTTTTCTGCTATATCAGCCATTTCATTCCCCTTCATACTGACATGCCCAGGTACCCAAATGCAATTCCTCTATCATATCTAATCGTCCTCAGATCTACCCTGACATCCTCCTCGCTTATGTCTCTTCTTTGGACAGTACTTAAGAATTCGAAGGGGCCAATGCATTTCTTCCATCCGCATGAAGTGGCCGAACCACATCAATCTTCTTTTGGTAATTTCATTGAAAATGTTAATTTCAGCCACTATTCTATTTCTTATTTCCCAATTTGGGATCTTCTACAACCTGGACATGCCAGAGCTTCTCTATAAATCCATCTCTAGAGCCAACAATTTATTTGAAGATGCTTTTGTCACTGCCCACGACTCTGGCTCATATAAAGTTGTACTTATGAGGAAGGAGTGGTATATTATTTTTTTCCATTCTCTAGCTTATAGTGGCATATTCTCTATTTTAGCCTGTATACAAGTATTATACTAAAACAAATTAATATTTCTAAAGAAATTTAAATGCGTAACACAAGCTATTATATCCATTATAGTTATTTATAAATGCATATAAATTAAAATAAAACGGTAGAAATAAGAATTTGTGAGTGAAGCCAATTACAAAAACACATTGTAAATCAAGAATGAAACACAAATACCTATAAAAGTTATGTTTTCTTTTGTGGCTTCTGATATGGTTACAGTGTCTGATCTGTTGCCATCACATGACCCCAGGGATAAGATGATATTTAAACGAAATCTCTTATATTCAGCTGTCACTAATCTCCATGTGCATTCGAGGTAGCTGTCATATGCATGAGGGTAGCCAGGAGATGTGATTGAACCAGATTGTGAATCATAAACAGTACCACCACACTTAGCTGTACAAAAAAAAATGTTTATAAATTGTTATTTATTATTTTAAGATCTTTAGTAATAATCACTTCAGGAACTATGATTGATTGATTTAATTAATTTGGCCATAATTCTTGGACCAAGGCTATTTCAGTGAAGTTAATAAAAGTTCCAACCAAAAAGTAAAACATGTCCAAACATAAAAAAAAAATTGTTCCAGTTTTCATTACCGTTCCACAGTCTTCAACTAATCACTATTATTTTTTATATATTTAATGCAAATGAATTATGAGATAAACTAGTTTAGTAATACAAAGGTAATTTGTAACAGAGTTGTGTAATACTAATTTCTTTTCAGGTAAATTTTTACTACTATAAATATATTATACATTATACTAAGGTGTATGTTGGTATGTGTGTATACCTATATATATATATATATATATATATATATATATATATATATATATATATATATATGTATATATACACACATAGTTTTTTGAAAAAGGCTTAAGTGCCGAAAATTCAAAATTTAAGTTTTGATTTATCATGAGACATAAACACCACCTCTATCGATTCCCACTCAGGATATAACTAAAAAAAAAATAACTGAAAATGGTCTAAAAATCGACTATTGATGGCGTAAGTATCAAATACTAATGACTCTCAGTTGTCACTCTGGTCTTGACCAGAGCTAAAAGTCTTAAAAATATATTCTAATTATAAAAGTGTTACTACCTGAATAAACACTAACTATATACAATAAATAAAAAAAAAAAAACTTATTTCTTATTTAGGAGAAAAATGTTTTGTGTTTTATGTAAAGTTTGCTAAATGGCGATTATGCTTTATGATTTTCAAAAAACGATGTTGATATATACAGGGTGCCCATAAGGTGCCCGGAAAATATTTTGTTGAATAGGAAGAAATCATTCAAAAACTATTGAAGGTAATTAAGTTAAAATCCCATCACCGTAAAGAAGATGAAATCCTCTTTAATAAATATTCTTTGGCTTAACTAAATCCATTGGAAGGAAGCTTTCGGGGGGACCAATAGTAAAAAGTTGCATATATTTTTTTTAAATCACTCTTCAGTTAGAAGTGTTTTTCTCAGTCCCTTGCAAGGCTATAAGCAACTCCTTTCTAGGAAAACTAATACTTTTATTAAGCTTTAATTTTGTACAAATGGAGTCAAGATTTCATTTGGGATTGGTCTATATTGGCTCCTGATTTGCCAAACCTTGTGGTTTGGAATTAGGCTTTCCCCACAAAGAAGTCTATAAAAAATGAAATTGATTAAATACAGTATGTTTCTAGTCAATAAAATAGCACAGAAATACAGAATAAAAAGCTTCCTTGTGAAATATAACACTTTACCAAAAAAAGAAAATCTGTATATTAACCAAAACAATTCTGAAATTAAATACGAAATGAAGCTGTCCCTGAATATAAACATTGACATTGTTTTATTCTTTGAAATATTTAAGCATTATTCATTTTAATGCGTACAGAAAAAAATTATTTGCAATATTTACCAATGGAAACAGTTCCTCTAAAACCATCTTTTGGATCATTGGTATCAGTAAAATATTTAACATAGAGAGCATTCCCTTCAGTCATGACATAGTTTGGAGTTCTGGAGCAGTATCGACCAATCAATGAAGATTGTTCTGTACTACCATCTCTAAGTTCAAGATATTCTTTTAAACATCTAAAAAGATTAAAAGTTAATTTCAGAGCTGAATGAATAAAACAAAAATAGTCAATAACTTTAATAATTGTACATCAGTATATTCATTTAGGCTGCTAATGTAGCCAAGTGGCTGGAACACAAGATTAAAAATATTCAAAGAAATAAGCCTGCTCTCCATTATTTTCTGCGATAAATTAGATTAAGTAATTTGGTAAAGGTATTACTTTATCAATTATAGGGGAGAGTTGGGTAAAATGGGGTACCAATCTTTGCCCCGTGTTTACTGACGGAACCTGTTCACTGAATAGTGAATTTGTTTCCATAGGTTGTAAAGTTAGTTTAGAGCGTGGTTTATGAAATGTTCTCCTGATCAAATTACAAATGTCAATATATATTTTGAGCCCATTTTATTGCTAACTTTACAAGGGTATAACTCAATGACCTATTCTTGAACTCTATAAAATTATTTCTTGAACTCTATGTTCATTATTTCATCAGAGTACGCATTCTTTTTGTGAGTATTTTCAGTTGTTTTACTTTTTACGCTCATATCTCAATTACTGACCAAATGATGCCATTCTATGTTATTATGCTTCTTGTCGGCTACAGCGGGGAACGTTAAGAGTGAGGTATACAGGGGACGTTCCCACTTAAACCGATTATGATTATTATTAAACCTAACTTTGACAATTATTTTTCCTGATTTATTTAAATAATTTTGGTAACTACTATTCCTATCTTTGATGCTTAATTTATTATTACATTTGAACTTTTAAAATGTGCATAGCCGCCAGATAAATAGCTTTTGTTTTATTTTATTTATTGTTTATTTTATCACAGAAATACCATATTGTTGAAATTATAAAAATGGTTCGTCAAAAATATTGATGAAGCTTTAAAAGCAGTTTCAAATTGCACAATGGGTTACTTGAAGGCCTCAAGTATATATGAAGTTATATGAATGTATATATATATATATATATATATATATATATATATATATATATATATATATATATATATATATATATATACAAATAAGATATGTAAACAAACCTAAAATTAAATAAACCTGATTTAATTACCCTGGCGAAGGAGTCATATCAAATCTGTCTGTAATATCAAAATGAAGGCTCTCACCAGAAGTAGTGTATACTCTCCATATACATTCTGTATGTGGTGGAGGGATATTAGGATAGTTAGGAGATGATATTGTTTCTGATTTCCAAGCTTTACTGAGCATGATGTCACCTCCACAGTTGATGGATTTCTCTTCAAACTTCATAACCATACCCTGAACAAAACATACGAGCAAATTTTTAAAAGTTAGATATATAATTGAATAACCAATGGAAATAACGATTAATATCAAATTTTTGGTATTTCCATTTTTAAAATTTAGACATATAAAAATGACATTTTAGGAAGGGTTCGGTAGTAAAAAAAAAAAAAAAAAAAAAAAAATATATATATATATATATATATATATATATATATATATATATATATATATATATATATATATATATATATATATATTCAATAAAACAAAGCTATTTTAATTTCTAAAAAAAAAATAGTTAAATTTTAATATATAAAAAAAATGTAAACAGAATTTGTTTCACAAAAAATGACATTGACATGTACATAATCAATAAATCTATACAAAAATGTAGCAATGTTGATTTTTCTTTTCTATCTCTAATAATAAAAAAAAAAAAATACAGAAGCAATTTTACCTCAGAAGCTTTGCTTTGATAATAAATATATAATCTATTGCTTGTAGTTTCAGGAATATTTATATCTTTTACAGATGTTCCACAATATTTACCAGCTCCAAGAAGTGGTGAATCTGCTCTCCCACCATCCCTAAGCTGCAAGAAACCAAAATATGATTAATTATTCCAACTAAGTTAAATAGCATGAACCACAGAAATTCCATTAGAAAACTTAATAAAATAGTAAAATAAAATCAAACAAAAATATTCAAAGAAATCAGGCCCAAATTATTCATTATGATCATTTAGTCTGTAATCTTAGAATGGTTTTGTTGCATATATCTCTTATTCTTAAATAATTTTTAGAACAGTACTTATCTTACAAAAACTTGAATATGATTTATTCATACTATTTGAATAAGACATTAAAAGTTTGTCCACAGAGAGGCTTAGAATTTTGATACGATAACAAACCTGTTTTGATACATTAATACAATGTTTTGTTGAAAGATGATAGCTAAAAAGGTGATAAAAGAATAAAAAACTTGAGATTCAGAGTAAATGGTTAATATATTACAAGTAGCAATTTATCATTTGTTTCTTATTATCTGAAATCATTAGCCAATACCGTTATTCCACCAAAAATTCTCCAAAGGAATGAATACCTTATTTGATTTCTGAATCTATCGAGAGCAAAATATCAGAACATGTAAGCACGAAATGGCCTCATCCATGACAATTTATACCATCAGTGGATGGACTGAAATAGTCTAGAAAACACTCCAAGAAAGCCAGAAAGCAGTTCTCCGGACCTTGTGAATTTTTCAAGTTTAAAATATGACTTTTAATCCTTGACTTTGGTCCAGATAAATGAATAATTCCAGCATTAGCCAAGGAACTGCGAAATTCTATTTGAAATATCGGGAGGAGGGGGAGGGAGAGGGGAAGACAGATCAAATCTGGAGGTTCGATGCCATTACCAACATCTATCATCACCAATGTTTAGGCAAACAACTTAAGAAACACAACTTAAGTGCGCTCCTAACAATAGCCTTTTGTTATTCAAATGACGATCACTTTACTAATTAGTGCATGCAGTTGAAAGAATTCAAAACAAATCAAAATGTTACAAAAAATTCCAAGATGGACAGGGTAGCTGTCTGAAGTTATGTAGAGGGAGAAGGCATTTCCCTCCTTGAGCATAACCTCCACCTGCATGGTTCTCCCTCAAGTTGTTTGATACCTCTTTCCACTAAACCCTCTCAAAACCTAAATCCACAAGAACAGGCTAGTACAATTTTTCCATCTACTTCTCAGTCTACTACCTCATGGATGATTATCGTAATTACCTTTTTAGTAGTACCATCATTACATAGCCCAACAATTTTCACTCAATCAGAGTGATTCTATTATTTTAATAATATTAACCAGATGCATGTCCCTCAACTCAGCTTTCTACCACTTTCTAATTGCTTTCTCCAGATGTATCATCTTTATTTTAGAAAACCTTAAAATATTATCGTACCCTTCACATAAGTGGCCAAGTTTCACATCAAGTAGAAAATATGGTAGTAGCCTGTAAATTATGAATTTCAGGTTTCTAGGCAATAAAAGTATACTGAGTAATTTATTATTACTAGTTATTAGTGTCACAGAATTTTCTGCATTTAACCTTGCTTTTAATTCCTCATGAATTTTGTTGCTTTTAGATTTTGTAAATACTTGAATGTCTCCAAATATTCAAACTTATTCCCTCTTATACCTATATCATTGAAATTATTTCTGTTTTTACAACTAATCATATATTTTGTTTTCAGACAAATCTCACATCTATGTCCAACAATACCAAATTATCAGTATAGCCATGCACTGCTATTTCAGTTAACATTTTCCAGAACAAATTACTTTTCTGTATAATTACTTTGCTATAACATATTTCAGTGCTAAAATAAATATAACAGGAGAGTGGACGTCAATCTTCTCAGAATAAATATTACTAGTTAGGACATTATTACATGATTATTTTAAACATCAGTAACTTATCATTCATCTTATTCTGTTCAAGATATAGTTCAATAAAGATTTCTTCTTTATGTGTAGTGTATTTCCTTTATAAAAAGAAACCCCACCCAATCTACATTTATTAAAGGAATGTAATTTAATTAGCAATTAATTAAAAAATTCTTAAAGAAAATAAAGCACTATACATTTTTTAATTTAAAGATGAGAAAATATTAAAACAATGCTTGGTGAAATAAGCTACCCCTATTCACCACTACTTCCTTCTAATGGCATACAGTGGGGAAAAAAACCCCAGTGAGAAACATACTTTTCACAACCAGAACTCCTGTTTATAACTAGGAATTCATGTTTTTAATGAGGAGGTTAATGTATAACAGCCAAAAAAATAATAAAAAACTCCTGTCATTGGCAAATATTTATAATATTTTTATAGGAAATTTATAGAAAATTAATTTTGATGGAAGTAAAGAAACATTAAGAAAACAATTTTTTAAAGTTATTAAAGGAACCTGATTATAGAAAAAAATTAATTGAAAAGATTCTATTAGATTAAAAATAACTGAATATTTGCATAAAATCAGAGGATACTGGAGAGGGACCAGCTGTTTACACAGGTAAGTCATACTGAGTGGATAGTGCATCAAGGAGGGAATGCATATATGGGCAAACAATTTGAGGAAAAACCTTTTAGTGCACATGCAACTAATAGTAACCTTTTGTTATTGAAATAACAATAAATTTATGAATAATTACACGTGATTGACAGAATGTAAAACAAATCAAAATTTAAAAAAAATAACTCAAGATAATATATTTGACAGGAGAGCTGTCAGGAGTTATGTAGAGGGTGAAGGTTTTTCCCTCCTTAGACCTAACCTCCCGGGCTATGCTCCACACAAAAGGTTCTTCCTTAAGTTGTTTGTTAATATAACTATTAGGATCATAAAGTATTGTATAAAGAAAAACTCACTATAATGTAATTTCCACCAGTACAAGGAGGTGATCCATTGAGACTGAAGTTAGTAAATAAAATTTTAATAGTTCGGCTAGGTTTTACTGTAATGTTCCATTGGCAAGTAGAATAAGGTCCCTCTGAGAGTACACCATTAGACCCAGTCACTTCTCCTCCACACGCTAAAATAGTGGGTTAGTTTAACAAACCAAATAATTACAACAAGAAGCAGAATAAGGTCCCTTTGATAGTAAACCATTAGACCCAGTTACTTCTCCACAATCTAAAACAGTGGGTTAGTTTAACAAACCAAATAATTATGACAAAGATCAAAGTTAACAACGAGAATAATAGCCATTATTGATACTACTTTGCCCAAAAATAAGAAAAATCATCATGTATTCATTTTTATGTTCCTATATTCTATACTACATATTTATATATGGTGGGGCAAATTAAAATGATATTGAAAAGCCTGCAAAAAAAAAATTCCATTAATTTTTCCAAATTGAATTTTTACCATCTCTAAGTGCATTCAAAAATCATTTAGGAAAATTATATAACAGTAAATGTTCAGGCATAGAAATTTTTACCAGCATACCTTGAAGTCATTCATCATATTTTTATCTTATAAGGATGATGGTGTAAATCTTTGTGTAACATCTATCTATCCTGGCACTACACTTGGGATTTCTAACAGAATGATTAGATGGATTTACAAAATTTACACCAGCATACTTACAAGATAAAAATGTGTTGAATAACTTCAAGGCTCACCAGGGAAAATGTCTACGCCTGAGCGGAAGTCATCTAATAGAAGTTATTTTTAAAACTTAGTTGCATTTACTTGTTTTCTGGAAAGGATTTTTCAATTTACTTTAACACTCTCAGTGGGGACAAGATTTTGCAAAAATATTCTGGGGATTTTTTTTCAAAAACTACAGATGAAATAAAAAAATTAAAGAAAAGAATATGTTGGTCGATTTAAGAATGAAGTACAATGCTTGAAAGCTAGAAGCATACTAAAGCCATATTTCGCTAGCTGGAATTGAAAAAATCCTACCAGGGATGGTGGGATAAATCTGAATGAGAGACCAGGGAGCGTGGGCCTCACCTCATGCACCGTGTATGTTAAGGTGGTAAAAATCCAATTGGGAAAAATTAATGGCATATTTCTCTTTTTTTTTTTTTTTTTTTACAGTCTTTTCAAAATTGCTCTTTACTCTGCTCCATCCAGTATTAATAATCTACACAAATATTACACATTTAAAATTCTTAAAAAATCTGCAAAAAACACAAGCTTTACAATTTTATGAATAAAATGATATATAAAAGTCTTTGAACATTTATTTATTTTTCAATATCTTCAAAAAAGAAAATCCTTCAATCCTAAAAATGTAACAGTAATTGTTTTTAGTATGTAATATATGAATGTCACAAATGAAAAAATACAATATTTTAATGCATTTAAATTTGTATAAATCTTCTTTTTTTCATGTAACCCTCAAGCTCAACATACAAAGGTTCAATTACAGAATAATAGCACAAAAATTATGATATTTTAGTAACTAGAAAAACTAGTGATTAAAATTATATGAATCTAAGGCTTCATGAGGAGATATCTTACCAGTTTCTGCTTTGCCATTAAAGCCTGTTTTATGAATTGATGAATCACTAGTAAATACTACTTTAACCAGCCTTGTTCCTTCAAAGACTTTATAAGTATCATTATTACTACAAATTTTTGCAACCTCAGTCCAGGCCTCATTATTACCAAGATCTCCTGGACATTAAATAATAGAATTAATAAATTGAAATAAATAATGAACAAATGTTAAAAATATTAAAGCTACTTCAATAACACTTCTGATAAATATTGAATATCAGATAAATAATTGAAATTTTACATAATCAAAAACAAAAAGGGAAAATAATAAAGCAAATTAATTATACCACAATGATTTTTCACATTTGGATATACTCTGCTGGTCAAAAGTTAAAGACCACTGGATAAATTAAAACAAAATAAAATATTTTTAAACTAAACATTTTTATTATAATCTGTTTCAGATATAAAAGACAATATGCAACCTTTAGCTATGATTTGCAATAATTTTTGTCTTTATAACTTAAAGGAAAATTCTAGAAACAATTATTTTGATTTATTTTCACAAACAGTCTTTAGGCTCCTTTACTTTTAATTATGGCTTTGACAGCTATGGGTATTCTTTCACGAGCTTCTTTAAATATTGTAAGGCTCTTGAAAATTTTTAACTCAGCAGCTATTTAGTACTCCGATTTAACTACTAAGTGGAGAGTATGAATAGCAATTCTCAATTAAATTGAAAATTCATTCTTTTTACTTATGTCTTATTGAAAGTTATCAAAACATTTAAAATTATTAGGTAGTAATTCAAATTAATTAAATTTTCAATGGAATAAACTTTATTAACACTTAAGTGAGCAATAGGAATAAAGTAGAGAATTTGAAAAACTAAAGGAATAGATATTAGTCAAAGTTAATCCAACTGAATAAAAAAAATCAATTTGTTTATTCTATGTTACTAAATGATTATTAAAAACCGGCTTTTATCAAGTTTAATATTCATTTTATGTTTGTCATTTTTACTTTTGTTAAAGAAAACATTTTTTATTAAATTATACCATTATGAATTAGAAAGGGATAAAATTATTCCACAAGCAAATTGAAAAATATTAAAGCAATATATACAATAAAACATCACAATATTTAGGGCTGTCTTAAACTTTTGACCGGAAGTGCATATTAGCAACCAACTTTAGAGGCTAGAAGGTCACAGCTTAACTGTTTTATTATGATACAAAAAAAAAATTGTGAAATTAATGAGCACATATAAACTCATTAAAAAAATGGAGCTTTATTTTTTTGGTGCTAACATATACTCTATAGATAAATAAGTGGCGTGATGATCCATTATCAAATCTGGACTTTTTCCATTTTGTTTTCTGCTACAGCTTTTCAGTTATAAATGTTGAGCGTTTGTAGCACTATTTAAAGATTATTGTCTGATAATTGCAGGTCTGTGATTCCGTAATTATTTCTAATAGATTCAGCAGACAAATATATATATCACTATATTGATCCCATAGTATATTCTTAAGCTATTCTAAACCTCTCTATAACATTTAATCCAGATATTTATGAGTCAAAATTTTGAGTGCTGGCTAGTGAACAATTTAATTTGAAGTGTATCAATCTCAGCTAAAAAACAAGAAAATCTTTCCGGTGAGATAAACTTTTTAAATAGCTATAGAGAGATCCTTTAAGGAAAGAA
Source organism: Rhaphigaster nebulosa (assembly GCA_948150685.1). Lineage (NCBI taxonomy): Eukaryota > Metazoa > Arthropoda > Insecta > Hemiptera > Pentatomidae > Rhaphigaster > Rhaphigaster nebulosa. The sequence continues at coordinate 102,921,725 of OX411309.1, read as the reverse complement.
ATGGGCATCTATAAGCCCAACTGCAGACCGCGACTATCTGTTTTCTTGCAACTCAAGTTAAAATATGTGCCAGAAAATCTGTAATCCAATAGATTACAAACTACTAATAAACGTTTTATACCAATTATGTCAAAGATTTACTCATTCAAGTCAAGCTGCTTTGAAAACACTTGAACAGGTTGTCCTGCAAAATAGTATGAAAAAATTCAAGCATAATTCAAGGATTTCAAGGGTGTAAACTGTAAAATGCATGGAGCTTTTCGTCAATTTATTGGATTTAATTTTAAACAAAATTGGATCCATAAAATGTTGTATTTGGTCAGCTTATGATAAAATGTACAATTTGGACTTGAGAATGAATACTTGAACTGTATTCCTGTTTGATAATGAAAAATTGTTACTTAACTTATGCATCGGATGCACTGTTGTATCATCTTCTTTTTGCGAAGTTCTTTGATTGATACACGCATACAATAAAGAAAATTAATATGAAATATTTCTTCATTAAATGTCTGTTTAATAATAACTACGAAGAACATCGGTAATGGTTGTTTGAATCTCAATATTGCGTTAGTGATATTCACCGCTTTATACCCCTTAGTTTTTAGTTCATTTATAATTGTTGATTTTGGGGTTGAGTGATTTAAATCCTTAATTACAACCCGTGGGCATCTGTCACTAGGTAACTTTAAGATATGAAAAGCAGCATCTCTTAAAAAGTTTACTATTGCACGGTAAGAGTCAGGGGTTTCGGGATAAATACAAACTTTTGTACCATTTGTTTTAATGATGATGGCCGAATAACCTTTTCGAGAAATTCTACTAGAACTAGGATAGTTTATTTACTTTGTTTATGAATATAGGTGGTGGCTTAAATATATCAATTTTCTGTGACTGTAAATGTTCTAGTCCATAATTAGATTTGGCTAAAATTTTAAACCCTGTGTTGGAATTTGTGTTCAAATCCAATGTGTTGGAGTGATAGGCACATTGAAAGTTGGCCATTTATGTTGACCGATATTTTTTCCTGTAATTTCAGAGAGGCGTTTGCTATCTGTCACTAATTCCCAGACTCCTCTTGAATTTGGGAAATAATAATTGTGGCAGTTTCTAACCCATTAATGACTTTGACATCAGCCAAAGTCGATGAGCGTTTGTTCATATGTACTGCCCTAGAACTGACATCGCAATGCTTCATGAGAAGTTCAGTAAGCTACTTAGTTCATATATAATTACTTTTCACCAATCAAACCTTCTATTTAAAACATGAAAAATAAAAAATAAAAAACTTAACCTCTTATAAAACTCTATAACAAAGTATCAAACAAAGTATCAAACATGCTGCTGAAATTATTATAAGTAGACGAGTGTAAATACGAACTTGGAGCTGTTTGGAGTTAATGCATTATTTTATCATTCCATAACCTCCCCAGTCCACATGGCGACCTGGTAAGGTGAAACAAAACATAGAACAGGTACGTGTTTGAGAGAGAGAGGGACTGATGAACAAAGTTAGTGGAAGGAGGCTTTTTTTAGATTTCATCGAATTAGAGATGGTAAGAGAAACAACTACATCAACCTTCTTCTCAAGATTTTATTTACTTGTTGGTTAGTACTAAAGGACAAATGGAATGATTAGACCAAAATTCCCGACAACTGGCTGTTTGTCAAGCATAATTCCCGATTTTTTCCAGACATGAAAAATTAAAGCAGAATTCTCTGTCTTTAAGGAATTCAAGGCTGCTGGATACCCTCTAGAACCATAATAAGAATCTAGTGTTTAGATAGTATGCTCAAGAAATAAACTTTGATATTTGTAATGGATTGTAAAATATGAATATAGCATACTGAAGAAGAATTACAAAATACAAACAGAACAAATTAAAATGGTTAAATCCATAATGATACATCATCGTCTATAACTCAAAATAAAGTGCACAACAATACCAGATATTCCCAGCAAATCCATAACATGTACATAATAATAGTACATTAGAGCCTCCTTAAAAAAAGTTTCACTTACCTTTTTAATTACTCAAAGTCAAGTGATAACAAGGTATTCTTCAATTTATAAAATTGTTAAATGTTATAATAAAAAATATATATATTTAAACTCACCATAAAATATTGAGACTGAATCTGCTAAGCAATGTGAATGAGCCTCTAAGTGAATGTTACTGAATGAGAGACGTACATGATCACCTACAGGTGCCTGAAAAATCCATTCGCATTTAACATTATCCTTATATTCATTTGGGTAACCAGGACTGGTAAAAGTATAACTTTCATTTTTCCCTCTAGCCAATTCCACAAATGTTTTACATTCATCCTCTGAAAAATATTTAAGATTACTCAGTAGAATACAAGTAATTCAATGAAAAGGGATAAGTTAGAAATTTGGAAAATGTTGTGGCCCTGAATATATCAGATCGTACCATAGGTAATGTCAATATTTAATTGCATGATATAAGGGGAAGGAAAAAATCAATGAAACACGTTCAATATAAAATGTATTTACCATATTGTTCTATAACAATTTGCCATCTTGATACCAAATTTCGTATGCCTTTTCTGAAAAAATCTTTTGGTTTTGAATTAAAGAAAGCCCACACCTCATTTTTCACTTCATCAACTGAATTTATGTTCCTACCACTTAATGAGCATTGGAGACTGCGAAAAGATGATAATCCAAAGGCGCTAAGTCAGGAGAATAAAGTGGATGAGGAATAATTTCCCATCCAAAGTCCTTCAATTTTTGCATTGTTTGTTTTTCAACATTGTGGAATTCATGATGAAGGATTCCTTCCATATCCCACCAAACAGTCCTCCTCTCACTTCTGTTCTCGATGTTTCTCCAGGACTTAACCACTGTCGCGGCTGTCTAACATTGCGATAAAAAACCCACTTTTCATCTCTAGTTACTATCCTGTTTAGATAAGGTTTTTGATCTAAACAGGAGAGGAGAGAAAAGCAAGTGTTCACCCGTTGTTGCAAATTAACGACACTTAACTCGTGAAGTTTCAGCACAGACTAACTAACTTTCTCCAACAAAAACATGATAAATAGAAGAGTACATAATGCTATTAGTAAAATAAGTAAAAAACGTAAGCACAACTCAGTTTTAAAGGAGGGATTAATAATATCAACATAAACAGACAGATTTTTAAAAACCGACATTACTTATGGGATGGCCTGATAAATAATATTCTAAACAGAATAATAAAAATGAATGGATATGCTGCAGAATGTAAAGAAAGGAATTAAAGAGGGGTTTGGAATTAATAACGAAAGTCTTGGTTTTCCATTCATTAAGTAGAAACTTATTTTTTGGAGTCCAACAATTGATGCATTGTTATGCTGCAGCTTGTGGATCACCTCAACCAGGTAAGAAGGATGAAAAAAAAAAGTGGAAGACAACAGAATACAGGTGATATTGGGGAGTAATAAATAGAGTTGAATAGACCCCAATAAATGTCTTATCTAGGTTGATTTCTATGTTGATCAGGTTTAGTTCTTATCTGAGGACATTCTTTTTTTTTTTTAGATGTGTATATATTTTTCTGTAAAACTGTAAATTAAAAAAAGTATCTACTTAATACTAATAAAATAAATATTAATGTGCACAGAAGTATATCCTTATTAATGTTTTGTAAAAAATATATTCTGTTTTAGATTTAATAAACAGACAAAACTCTATTAGTCATAAGTCAATTGTACACACTTAAACAAATTATACTTTGCCATTTATCTAGAATACCGAGAGCTGACAAAATCTATACTTTGTTAGCATAATAATTTTTAGAGTTATTTTATTTTTGATGAATAATTACAAGCTGTAATTATCATTTATGAATACAACTTCACAATAAATATTAAAGAGGCAAGTATCAATGGATATAATATAAAGCTGATTTATGAACCTTTTAAAGCCGATGTTACTGAAGAGGACTCTTTTTTCATCAGCATCCAATTTAGGAGGAACCGGGTACCAGAACTTAACATTTTTCCTAGAGTAATATAAATAACATTTGTTTCAGAGCTAAATGGAGGAGGGATGAATAACCCACACAATTCTTTAAATATAGGGGCAGTATTGTCAAATCCACTAAATATCTGAAACAAAAACAAGTTTCTTGTCACATTCTAATCACCAGCATTGCATAAAAAAATAACAAATATTATTTAGTAAACAATTTACATTAGAACATATGTCTACTTTGTTTCAATTTTCTTACAAAAACTTAAAAGACTTAGCGCTTTTTTACATTATAAATCCCCAGAATCACATTAGTTTTATCACAAAAAATGTTAGACTGATCATAAATTAAAAGTATCATTAGCAAAATATTTCTATTATATAAACAACAGATTATAAGCTAAACAAAATAATCTTAAGCCTGGGTAATGGAATAAATGAATATGAATTACCTTCGATATTCAGGGATTCAAAACTTATTTGTCAAGAACAGAAGTATAATTGTCCCCACAGTACACGACTGTTTGTCCACTGATTCAAAAATAAGGTGACAATTTTTTTAAAGAAGGAGGGGCAATAAATGGCATATAAAGGTCTTGACCGAATGAAGGCAGAAAATTCAAAATTATACTGAAAAAAAATTAAAGCTAGGATTAAATATTAAAATATATTAAATGTATTACCGTCAACTTATTAAAACAATCATCAGAATCTTCCCCATAATTTTCAATGTAAAAGTCTTTAAATGCTATTCTAATAACGTATCCTGGCATTACAGTGATTCTCCAACTGTATAAAACATCAGAATAGTAAATGAGAGGGTATTGAGGTGATCCAATTTGGCCAGAAAGTCCTCCAATTTCACTCTCCGAAGCTGAAACAAATAGGAGAAATTCATTTTCAAGCTATGGCTTCAATTTATGGTTCAAAGTATTGATGTTAAAGTTTTTAAGATCTAAGACAAGCAATTTTAACTCAAATGCAAATCAATGTTATTATAGTGTAAAGGCTGCCTTCACAGTCTCAGAAAGGCTATAACTAACAAATATTCATTACATATTCAACTTTTCTAATATTTATTTTATCGTAATGACAAACAGAAGAGCAAAAATATAATCAATTGATTAATTAACAATAAAAATGTTTACTAATATAAATTGTATGTATATCCAATTATTTACTGAAATTTCTAACAACTAACCTAATGAATAGCTGGCACTAAAGCCAGCAGCACTCCCATCAGGGCCTGATCTAAACTTGACCCAAAGAGTTGTATTAGACTTTATTAGTTTTGGGAGATTAGTACCACAATAGACTCCAACTAATGGACCAGAGAAAGACTTTTGATGAATCTCAACATAATCTTCATTGCATGAATCACTTTTTTGTAAATCAAACTTTGTGAATTCAAATAAAATGGTGCTTCCTAAAAGTTACAAATAAATAAAATGTATTTTTAAAATATTATATTAGTAAATGTATTATGCATTACTAATATCATTATTTAAAAGTATGTTACCAGGTGCAACATTAAGAGTCCATACACATTCTACATTACTAGGATATGGATCTGGATAGTTTGGTGATCTGATAACACCACTTAAACCAATTAGAAAGCCTCCACAACCTGAAAAATAAAAAAAATAGAACTATACTTAACAATATACAGCTCTAAGCACCATAAATTAACATAGAAACAGTAAATAAATCAATAAAAACTTAATGATCAAAGCTTTTAACTCTCATTTTTTTCTATTGGATCAATAAAATTTAATTTTAAAAAACATTGAGCTAGATGTATTCCCACTATTTACAACTTATCAAATATAAATCATTGTTTAAATCCTTTAAATTATATTATTTTGTTGGTTGCCATTCAGGTTTAAGTCTCTTTTAGTAGTTTCAAGCATTCAATGAATGCTTCATATAAGAAGGTTATATTTCAAACAAATGCAAAAAATAGAAGGAGAAATTGATAATGAAGGAAATTAAAATAAATAAAAAAATAAAATAAGGTATAAGTTGATAATGATTATAAAGATTATGTCAGAACATTGTGCAGCAAAATGAGACTGAAAGAGACTTATGTCAGTTCAAGACAACCTATCTGTCACCTAAACTTCATTCCGTAAATAACCAAGATCTCATTTTTTGAGCATTAGAGAGCTTCTTGAGGTGATGGATTTAATGTTTTATGTTTTTATTAATGTCGAACATTTTTTAAGTCCCGGGATTTGAAATCACCTCTGATGATTGAATATTAAGTAGAAATACTCGAATCTTGCCTATAACATTTCTTGAAGAACTGTTGCAAAATTAATATAATGATTATAATTGAGTCCATTCACTAACTTGGGTCCGTTCATATCTTAGTAAAATTTTCACCCTTAGATGACTGATTATTAAAATTATAATAAATTCTACCAATTTTATGCTACATATTCAATTATATTTTGTCATTAATATGTCATCAGAAGTGAATTAAAAAAAAATTGTCTTTGCATTTTTTCAGTCTTTTGTCATGTCCCCACTCTCGGGTGCTCCCCTTTATGGCTATCTGCAAACTTTACCTCTGACCTGAAAATGTTGGTTGCTTGGATATTTTTAGTGCAAACCCTTCTAACTTATTGTGTAGGAGTTCTGAATCTAAATCTATAAAAATGCAGAGTAGACAGTGTATTTTGTGTATGTCTTCAAGTGTGGACCCCAGTCCTTTGTCAAAACTTAAGCTTGGCAGCAAGAAGGTACTTGTATCAATTCTTTGGTTATATACGTGTTGGCATCGATGTTAGTTTCCGCCTAAAGAGAAATAACCTTCAATGTTTCTAGAAAAGCTTCCCAGTACTGTGCAAGATACAACGTATTTGTGTTTACGTGAATACATCACTTCATTTTCTCAGTCCTTTTCCTGTACTGGAGTCCTAGAAGAAGGTAAGTACACTTAGTTTTTTAGTAGTTCGTTGCTGAACGATTGCATGTTTCCATATAGAAAAAGTTGTTTTGTTCATATTGATGAAGATGTACTATTTATTTTCTAAAAATATATTGTGTTCTCAGTCCTTTGCTTCAATAACTTCAGTAACAGTAAAATTGAGAGCCTCCTATTTAAATCTTATTTTATTTTATTATTTTTTTTTTTGAGAGAGAGAGAGAGAGAGGATTTTAAACTCTAGTTTTCACATAACATTCTACATAGCTTTATTATCACACAATCTCCGTTAGAAAAACATTTCAAGAATGCCAAAATTTTGAAATTTCAAAAAGATCAAACAATTTTTGCACAGATAATAATTATTTCAATGTGTTCAGAACCAATTAGAAACGCTTCTTTGCATGACTGAAATTTTTGCAAACAATTACCACTAAAATTTTTATTGGGAGGCTAATTGTGAGAATTTGTTCGAACATTTTAGTGGCAGTTTTCACTAGTATCACCATTCTGAATAATTGTTTTATGTGTCACTTTCCTAAACGTATTATTTATTCCGTCGTATGGGTTACTTATACTAAAACATGTTTAATATGATTTTGAAGCCCCAGCAGAATATATCTTAGCTATTAATATAATTAATTATTAATTTTATAATAATTCCAATGGGAGCTTAATGGGAGATTAATTATGTTTTGATTCTGGTGTTTAAATAAAGAATTTTTGTAGAAATTCGATAACATATTTATATGGTATGGGTTAGTAAAAAAAATTGATAAAACTAGCAATTTAAAAGCGTACATTCATGTTGACCAAAATGCCTTAATTTCGAGAAATAACCCTATTATGCTTGATTTTTCAAATTTGTTGTCACCAAATCCTATTTCTTCACGGGAGTCTAGTAAAGAAAACTTAAATTAGTGTTAAATTAGAGTAAATAAAGTTAATAAAATAAATTTTAAAATATTACTAGTATCCTCAACAGAATAATCCATTGTGAATCGGCCATGTATTGAATCAGTAGCTTTATAAACAACTGTGATAGCTGACGAGGGTATCGTAAATGCGGGAGGAATGTGAGATTCTGAGTAATGACCATAAAATGGAGCATCGATGCCATCACCAGCAAAGATATTTACTCCTGGATTTACGCCAGATGCATTGGTTCCAGTTTCAATCCCAAAAGAGGGTACTTCTATTAAGACAAACTGTACAGTTATCTTTGAATCTGAAAGAAAGAAAAATTATTTCAATGATTTAAAAAAAAAAAAGAAACTATAACAGACCCTTCAAACTTCAATTATGGTAAATATTGTAATATAATTTTTTTTAGTAATTTGGAATTTCTCATTTAGCTGTTTTTATTGTTATAGGATGCATAAAGATTAATCTGTTTTTTAGGATATAAATGAAAGATTGCACACAGGAAGCCTATGGTCTCTAAAACAATGGTAAACAAATAATTTATCAGTGTTAATAAAATAAATAAATTTGGCAGGTTAGTTGTTATTTTATAGGTTTCGTGCGAGATATCCTAACAATTAATTTATGCCTCTTTTTGATTTTTCTATTATATATTATGTCAATTTGTTTGTTTTATGAGCAATAATATTAAAATCTTATGCAATGTAAATTAACTTTTATGTAATTTGATAATGTTCAAAAATATATTTTTAACACATATGCAATTTGTAGATTGGAACTTGAAAATGGACTAATTGGTTAGGAAGATTGTTTGAAGGATCTATTGTACTTCCTTAATTTTTAATACTATAATAAAGGTAGAATACCCTAAGAAACATAAATAATAATATTTGAAAAAAAAATAATTATTTCCATGAATTTCATGAAGACATAAAATAAATTAAAAACTTTAGTTAAAATACTAGTTAACATTAATGAAGTTATTAAATTAAAAAAAAAAATATTCACTCATAAATACATATAAGAAAATAATTAAAAGAAAAAAAATTATATTTTATTTTTTTTTTAATTATAATTACCAATATTAAGATATCATAGAGTAGAATATAGTATATGCTCTAGCTAAATATTTCTTTGATAGGCGAATAACTAACATCATGCATTGATAATAAACTGATCCAATTACATATATAACAATAATTTTGAAGCAAACAAATACATAACAAATGTTTCCAAATTTTAATTGTTTTTCTATTAAAAAACAAACAAAAATAGTCATTGTATCCTTCTTCCCTAAACTATTCATTTGTAAAAACCTTAATACTGCTCAGTTTCTTCCTCCATAAGTCATTAATGCAATTTTAGATTTTCTAGATTACTAAGAAGATTGAAATTTCGGTCTCCACACAACTGCCAAGCTTCTTCCAGATTCATTCTGTTTGGTGAATATGAAACCTCAATATTAATATAAACATACCATTTTTACTAAGGCATTGAATTAAACTTGCCATGGTATATATATATATATATATATACGACATGTATGTATGCACCCATATACCCACCAACTAGTGATAAATATTGTATACAAAAAAATTCTAGACCATACCTTTTCCTCTGAGACTCTGAATTGTATGGCACACTTAATTGTATTCACCAAACCTTAGATAAATTCTTATAAATAGTTGGGATAAATGAAATAATCTAAATGTCATTAATCTAAGAAAAACATTTTACAGGGGATCCTATGTTTAGTGTCGGCCCTTAGACATTTGAGAAGGTGACGGAGTTCGCCTACCTCAGATCCCTCGTCATAGCCTCTAATGGTATGTATGCGGATATTAAAAATGATTGGCTGCAGCGAACGGATGTTACTTTGGGCTACTGAAGACAATCCGAAGCAGACTTATCAGTAGACAAACAAAACTGACACTCTATAGGACTTTGATCCCTTCTGTTCTTACCTATGCTTCACAGACCTGAACCATCTCAAAGAGCAACAAAAAAGACAAAATGATATTTGAAAGACAAATATTGTGGTGCATAATCAGTCCAGTGAGAGATGCAGATGGCTGGAGAATCAGAAAGAATAAAGAAATCTACATCTTTTTTCCCATTAATATATGCCAATGAATGTTTTAGTGACAGTAACATACTTGAGAATTTTGAATTTTAAAATTTATTTTAAATGTAAATATTTTGGCCATCCACTATTTACAAATAGCAGGTCTAATAAACAATAATAAACACAAAAATCGGGACTAACTCCATAATAATTAGACGCATATAAAAATAACCTCAAAGTCAAAATATGTTAATTTGACAAGTCTATTGAGAATGGCCCATATGTGGCATCGCTGATCTGTGGTGGTAGCTATAGTTACCATTGACCTATTTTGGACATTTTAGTTGTAATAAATATCTGAAAATCAATATCTAGAGATAGATAGATAGATAGGTTGGTATCCTAGGTCAGTGGGCCCTGTTCCAGACCAAACTCATTTTTTAAAAAATAGGGGGCTGAGACAACTGAACTTCTATTTCTACGGTAGAAGAGATCTAGCAACTACCCCATAGAAATGGTTCACTCAAATGGAAATTAATTTGGTGGGCCTTGTCTCAATTATATATTTATTTTTTTAAAAACATATTCTTTAATTAGGAAAAAGAAAAGAAAAAACTATTAATTTTAATATTTAAAAATTTAAGGTGGATGCAATTAGGCCAAAATAAAGAAAAAATATTGTAGTGAGAGGATAGGGAGAATGATAGACATGACTAATTAAAGAGATGACCAATAAAGTTCCTTGCAGTTATGACTGAAAACAAATGAAATACTCAATGGATAGTCAAAGTAAATGGAAACCACCAGGACAAAAACCTAATTAATCAATGCGATCAGCGCTTTAAACATTGAAAACCTGCCAGTATGTGCTAAATAACTGAAATATTGAAAAAAAGTAAGAAAATAATAACAAAAACAAAGATGGAAAAAAAATCTCCAGTTATTTAATATATCAACTTACTCAATTTAGTTGATTTAATAACCCATTGGCATTCTGAATTATATGACCAGTCCAGAGTTGTGTTGAACTCAGAAAAAATTAATGTACCAGAGCTGTTTGTCATTATATTGGCACCACAGACCTGTGAACAAAAAGTAAATAATTATTCAACAATTATTTATTACTAGCATTTCAATATTAAATTCATTAATACCTTAGAGCAATATAATAAATAACATAGAGTTGCTGTTTTAAATGCCCTTTTCTCTTCAGAAAACTCAATGGCCACTGCATTTTTATTTTGGTGTTCTTTTTAATTTATCCATTCTTAACGGACACATCTGGGTAAAGGACAAAATCATCTTTTCCACAGGTATACGATACCTAGAAGTTTCATTCAATACGAAAGGAAAATAAAAATTTTGCCTCTTAGGCAATTCTGTTTCAAAGATCTAACAGCAGCGCAATTTGTCCCACAAGGAGACAAATCACTATCATTTCTGCATATCTGTCATACGAAGAAGAAACCCCTACAGAAGAGTGAAGATTATGTAGAGGAGTGGGTATAATATGCTAGCAGCTCTAGATGCAAATTCATATCATGTGACCTGGGGCAGCAAAACCAATAACTCAAGGAATGAGTCAACTTTTGAATTCATTATTAATAATGAATTAGATATTCTTAATAGGTAGGCCCTCTACACCTTTGGTGGTCTACTCTTGTATCCTATTTCTCATGATTTTTTCCAAAGCCTAGCAAGTTGTGTCCAGCAGACATATCAGTAGAAATACCAAAGGATCCGATAGGATTCCCTTGCTCTTTGTGATCAGGATCAGGCACTGCTTTTTTCATGGCCAAAGAAAGGACCTTTCATGGGAGCAGGGAGTGAAGACTTCCTGGAAAAAATCTGGTCTTGTCTCCATTGCCACCTTTAGTATTGTTGGAAATAAATCAAATTTATAAGCTTTGTATTTAAACTCGTTTGTAAAGATCATACGATCAAGATGGCATTATATCCCATCTAATACTTGTACTCTGTTCTTCGTTGTCCAGTTGTAGTAATGGCCGCCTGTATGATGCTTAGATGTATTGTTTGTCATTGTAAATTAATAAACTTGTTTCTGCAAAACTTGGCTTCGATATTTCATAATATTTATAACCCCAACAATGGTTATGGGCCCAGTTAATGAAAATCATAGTCAGTTTGAATGGCAAAGTTAGTGTTTTTTCTAAAAACAGTTTGTTTTGAGTTTAGTGAATTGTGAATTACGATCCTCTTTGTTTTTTCACTCTTTGTTACGATCCTAACAGTTTTTTTTTCGTGAGAATTCATATTAAGAAAAAAGAAAAATGGAGAACTCCATAAATTGGCCAGGAATTAAGAGGTTAACCGGCCGAGAAAATTACAATAATTGGAAATTTAGTATTGAAATGCTTTTAACGGCCGAAGATTTATGGGAAGTTGTTATGGGAACAGAAGAGGATAGAAAAAAGGACTCCAAGGCAAAATCAAAAATTTGTTTCTTGATAGATGTCATTGTTCCCCATGGTACAACCATGCAAATCAGCCAAGGAAGTATGGGATAAACTAAAAGGAACCTATGAAGATAAAGGGCTCACTAGGAGATTATATTTGCTCAGACAATTATTCAAGATCCAATTGGTGAATTTCAGTTGCATGGAAGAGTATATAAATGAAATTCTCTCAACATCCCAAAAACTAGCTGCAATTGATGTAGGTTTAGATGATGAATTTATAGGAGTACTGATGCTCAACTGTCTCACAAAGGATTATGAACCTATGATTATGGGTTTAGAAAGTACAGGTGCCAAAACAACATCTGACTGTATTCGATCAATGCTAATACAGAAAGTGTCGAAAAATACCTCTGGTGAAGAATTTGCATTAACATCAAACAACAAGAATAGCTCAAGTACTATTACTTGTTTCAATTGCAATAAAAAAAGGACATAAGGCAAATGAATGCAGAGACAAAGTGGTGTGAATAAATTGTAACAAAAGAGGTCATAAAAGTAATGAATGCAGAAGTAAGAAAAAATGTAATAAAAACGAACATAATAGAAACATTACATTGTTGGCTGCCTTATCCACTGCTCCAAGTGACACTAAAGACTGGATTATAGATTCTGGAGCTACATCCCATATGTCCAGGAATAAATCATGGCTAAAGGACATCAAGGAAAACAGTCGAGAAATTTCAGTTGCTAATAATGATAAATTAACATCAAAAGGCGTGGGCAATATTGAATTAAGCAGCGAGGTGACCATTTCTAATGTTCTTTATGTGCCAAATTTGTCTGCAAATTTAATATCAGTCAGCAAGATTGCTGAAAAGGACTTCAAAGTATTGTTTGATGCTGAAAAGTGCATAGTCTGTCAGGATTGTGAGGTGAAAGGTGACATATTAGTCACTGGAAGCAATGTTGACAGTATTTATAAACTAGATCAAAATTTTGAGAAGGTAAACTTAGCAGATAAAACTAAACATACTTAAAAATTACCCAGAGAGTTATGGCATCGGAGATTAGGCCACCTTAATAGAAAATATATGACAATTTTGCAGTAGAAATTATCAGTAGGTATAAATTTTAGTGACAGCAAAGACAGTGACTGTATCGCTTGTATTAAGGGAAAACCACTTGGAAAATTTAAGGGTATCAGCTCTACAAGAAAACTTCAACTTATTCATTCAGATATTTTTGGACCCACATCTATTCCTAGTTGGGGCGGGCATCGTTATATTATCACGTTCACTGATGATTTTACAAGAAAAACATTTTGTTATCTAATGAAAAACAAATATGAAGCCTTTGATAAATTCAAAGAGTTCAAACAATTGGTTGAAAATCAAGTAAATGAACAAATTAAGATTTTTAGAAGTTACAATGGAGGAGAATATATAAATTTTAGATTCAATAAATTTCTAAAAGAAAATGGAATTATTCACCAACGATCAACACCACATACCCCAAGTCAGAATGGAACTTCTGAAAGAGTCAACAGGTCCATTATTGAGAGAGCAAGAACCATGTTGGAGGATTCCAGTTTAGATAGAAAATATTGCGAAGCTGTTAATACTGCTGTGCATCTGAAGAATAGAAGCCCTACAAAAGCTCTTCAAGGAATGACCCCAGAAGAAGCTTGGACAGGTAGAAAAGTAAATCTGAGATATTTAAAAGTCTTTGGATGTAAAGCCATGAGATTAATCACTAGTGCAAATAGGGGTAAACTAGATGCAAAAACGAAGAATGTATCTTTGTCGGTTACAGTGACCATTCTAAGGCTTACAGACTTATCAACCCGAAGAACCCAAGACGAGTCATCATTTCAAGGGATATCAAATTTCTTAAAAGCATTCGAGGTATAGACAATAAACCCTTTGTTATATTACCAAATGAAGACTCATCTAAAGAAGAGACTTCTGAAATGCCTACAATAATAATTGGGAATTCGATCCTGGAGGAGGATGATGAAGAGGTTCTTGAAGCACAACAACCTGAAAATCAAAATAACGTGGAATCAGTGCATGAATCAGATGACGAACCGTTTTTTGGATTTGAGGCTCCTGAGAGTGATGAAGATACTCCAGTACTCAGAAGATCGCCACGAAGAAAGACCCCGAAAACTTGGCCAGATCATGAGCTGTATTTGGCTCAATCAAATTAAAATAATCTTGACCTCACAGAAGCTTTAAGAGGGCCAGAAAAGACCAAATGGGAAGAAGCCATGAAGAAAGAGATAAAGTCCCAAATAAAAAATGATAGTTTTAATGTTGTTGATCCACCAGCAAATGCAAAAATATTAAAACATAAATGGGTTTTGAAAATAAAAGAAACACCTGATGGTGACAAAATACATAAATCTCGCTTAGTTATAAAAGGATGCTCTCAGATTTATGGGAGAGATTATGAAGAAACATTTTCTCCCGTGGTAAAATATTCATCTGTCAGATACCTACTCTCATTAGCGGCAAAAAAGGATCTTCACATAGATCATATGGATGTTGTTACAGCATATCTCTATGGTGAACTGGAAGAAGAACTCTATGTCTCACCACCTTTAAAATTCATGACCGAAACAGATAGCTCAAAAGTTTGGAAATTGAAGAAGGTAATCTATGGACTTAAGCAAAGTGGGCGATGCTGGATCAAAAGAATAAAAAAGGTTCTGCTTGATCTAGGGCTTACTCAGTCAGAAGCTGATCCCTGCATATATTATTTAAAAGGGAGCTCTAAAACCCTAAACAGAGTGGCAACGATTCTCTACACAGACACCCGGCACGCAGACGATCGAGTAGTGCTACACTTCAACTTTTTCATGACGGTTCTGTAAGGCCTTTTCCATGGATCCTCGTCCACCTCATCGCAGAGTTCCTTCCAGCATTGCCGCTTGCTCATCTTGATTGCCCGCCAGAGTTCATCCCTCACAGCTTTGAATTCTTGCCTAGCACTTGGAACCAGAGAGTGTATATACTAAAATTATCTCTTAAAAAAGGGTGAACAGATTTTGTTGCTTTTTTTTGTTTTGAAGGGTTTTGGCCCCCAATGCCTGTGTATAAAATAGGGTATCACGAGCCAAAACAGTTACAAAGATTTTGATGGAACACCTAAAGTCTTCTCCTTAAATTTCTTAAACTTTCCATATACAGCAAATCCTCAAGAAAAAACATGAAAAAGTTATGACAAAAAAAAAATCAATTAGTAACAACTAAAAAAGTATGGTTTACTTAATTTATTAAGTATATGATCATTTCAAAGGTAATTAAATTCTTTAAAAAAACAAAATATCTAAATCGTACTAGTATCAGCAAAATACAGTGTATTAGACTTTGTATTAGGCTCTGAAATCCTGTACCGCTAAATCACTGTTGACCTGTGTTATAAATAGCCAACCCATGATTAGCATTACATTCTAACATAAGTGGAGTGTAAAAAGAATATCTAATCAGTTGCCAATCACTATGATTAACAATAATCAAACCAACATGCAGTTTATGGTAAAAAAAAATCACAATCATATGAACTTCCAGCAACAAATATTAAGAATAAAAAGAAAATTTTATGGATCTCCTACACTACAAAAAAATAGATAATGAGAAAACTGTTGACTTATCAATTTAATATGATACTAGTTATTCAAAATGCTCTATGAATATAAGACAAATACTAAAAAAATGTATCTTATGATTTATATTAAAATATTAATTAATGTTACTTACAGTATTATAAACAGCAGAGAATCCTTTTGCTGTTGCAAATCCATCTGATTTATGCCTTATGAATATTGTATTAGTTGTTGAGAAAATAGAGGTTGGTACTTCATTTCCACAAAGCTTTCTTAGCATAGGGGAACTTTCTGAATCACCATCAAATATCTATAAAAAAATATTCAACACAAAATATAAGAGCAATAAATAAAAATAGCATTTCATTAAAAAAGAAAAGCAAAAGTAATAAGTTCTTAGCCGCCCATTAATCTCTAAATTCTTAGATGCAGCGAGAGGAAAAATCTTGAACTAATGAAAGGGAAACTGAGGTTCTCCTTGGGTGAAAAAGGGTTAAATACAGTAAAATCCTATAGTTTAATATTTTACGTATTTACGATTACAAATGTTTAAATATTTGACATATAAGGACATTAGAACTTCCTGAATATTTCTTTGACAATAATGGTTTCCAAACAATGTAAACTTTTTATTGTCTTAACAATATAAAGTATATATAATAAAGTTTGTATTAAAGTCTAATACACGAACACATAGTTCTTATATTGTTGGAAAAAATAATCACAAAAATCGACGAAATCAGAGTCTCTCAGGCATTCAGGCAGATAGTGTTAATTCAGATCTTTATGATTAGCAAGAACTATCCAGTTGAGAAGCCAGAGATGCAGAAACACTTTTTTCCTTTAATGAATAAAAAGCCTTATCAGTCTAATACAGCTTGAAACTTTTCTGATATGGGTCGTCAAGTTATTTATTGGCCATACCTACTTCCTGCACAGATTATTATTCTAGTGTAGCCTCAATGAAGTTGAGCCTGCAGGTTTTTTTAAATAGTTTCTAATAACATTGTTTGTTCATACTTGATCTAAATATGATCATAAATATCATTGTGCTTCTTATTACTTAGAAATTGACCATAACTGGGGAATACAGGATTGGGATTTACTACAGAGAGTTTTTGTGGATTTTACAATTGGACTTAGGATCAGGGGGTTGTGATAAGGGATTATGAAGAAATTGTGCCTTGGCATGGCGCAAGGAAGATTAGGTCAGATTTTGTAGAGACTTGAAAGAGGAGTAATCATCAGAGATTCGAATACTTCTGAAATGCCACCTTCCAGTATCTCTTCTTCTCCTGAAATCTCAGATCATTTTATTAATTCAGGGAGCAGAGGGACCCCTTAAAGCAGAGGTCTTGAGAGCTGTGTGGTTATTTAGGAATTTGGAGAAATTAGAGGAAAGATATCCCACCATCTCATCAATAGAGGAAAAGGAATAGATAAATTCTAGGGATCGTGAAAGTGGATCAAGAAAAGGATCTAAACTTTCTGAGGTTAATGAGTTAGGAATGAGCTTTGGATTTGGAACCCTTGATGAAATCATGGTATGAAAGGAAAGATACAGAATTCTGAGAGGAAGATAATAAGTTTTAGGATGAATCTACAATGAAAAGGTCAAGCATACGTCATATACATCAGAACTGTATATAAAGGGTGGGTTGAAAATGGAATGATAAAAAGATCTAGAGATTGGATGAGGTCTATAAGGAATGATTTTTCTGGAGAGTCAAAGTGTTGATTACTGTTGAAGACATTGGCATTTAATATGTATTGAATAAAGATGTATATATGTAAAAGGGAGAATTCAAACATAGAATCTAATTGAACCTAAGGGCCGTATACTAAGACGCTGAGAAGGGAAAATGAGTCTAAGGAAACTTTCGCAAATGGATACAGTCAGTTCTTGAATTATGACAGAGTTTCGTTCATCAACATTGGTCGTAAGTTGGACAAAGAAAAAAATCAACAAAGTATTTACATAAAAATGTGTAATTTGTTTGCTAAATTTACAGAGAAATAGTTGCATAATAAATTATTTTATATTTGGATATAACATTTATTTTATGATATTTTCATCTTCTTTGTTACTAATATATTCTTGAGAATCACCCACAAATGTATACAATGGTAATTGACAAGACATTAGCTGAAAAAAATCTATGGCATCACCCAGATGTCAGACGAAATCAATTGTATCATCTTGTTTTACGCCAGGAGCAAGCAACTGATGACAAAAACAAAAAGAACGTTTTTATTTTAATTTTTTTTTGTTCATTTTAAGTCTGAATGGCCTTAAGTCGAGAACTGACTGTATTCTAAATTTGGAGTATCAGGTGAATGGAACTTGATGATTTTTACCCTCAGACGATCATGAATGAACAGACCAACACCTCCACCAGTTCGGTTCGTCTGATTGTGATGAATGAGGTTCTAATTGGAAATGGATATAGAGGAAGAGGGAATATTTGGTTTGTGCCAGGTTATTGACACGACAATTATATGGTAAAATTAAAGGAGACATAATCAAGAAATTCATAAAAATATGGAAGTTAATGTGGCAGGACAATAGGATAGTAGTTATACAAGTAAAATAAGACATTTTAAAGTGAAAAGTGAAGGAAAGTTTGCATTGAAGCAGAAAGGTAGAATAGTTATTATGCGAAATAGAATTGCTGTAATTTATCATCTGTTGTAACTTATCCTAATTTGGCCAGTATTGTGCCAGTGCCAGTGGTTTTTCTTTATTTGAGAGGGACCAACCTTAGAAAAATGACAATATTTGCAGTGAAACATATGGGGAGCGCTGGTAATAGTTAGGGCAGGTAGGGATTTCATCTCTTCCATAACTTATGTAACTTTCATTAATATTTGTTTATTTTCCTATCTAATTAACACAAATGGAAAAACATTATAAAACACTTTAATAATATTGGTGCAAACAATGTTTTTAACTCACAAAATAATAAGTATAATCTTACTAATATCTAATTACTGACCTCTAATTTTAAAAGTAACAATTTTACTATCTTGAAGATAATTAAGATTACCTTAACATAACCATTAGAACAATTTCCATCAACAGCATTTATGTCAAAATCTGTAAATGTTAAGTTCAAACGGTGGTAACTATCAACTTTGATTAAATAAACACAATCATCATGAGGGTCATAATTCTGAGGATAGTTGTGGGAATGGACACGCCCAGAATCCGCAACAAATTTTCCACCACAGTCTGTAAATGTGCAAAAGAGTATAATTGTTATTAAAAACTAAATTTTTAACATTTATAATAATATAATAATTATATAAAATATTGATATGAGAAATAATAATTTTTTTTTTCAAATAATAATAATAATATTTATTAATCTTTTATAATACAAGTACGTTTTAACTGAAAAAAAAAATACAGACGTGCATCTGGGACTTCATTATAGGTAGCATGAAAACCTTTGCCTCTGACAGATGAATCTGATTTAAAACGAATAAAAGCATTACTGCCTGAAACTGAGATAACGGTACTGTCAGCAGAAGTAAGTTTTTTGCACAGTTTTGCTAATTGTGGAGCAGTATCATCACTACCTCCATAGATCTAAAATTATAAACAAAAGTAAATATAATTAATATGACATTGATACTGCATTGACCAGCATTATTATTGAATATGAATAATTAACTAGTTAATATTTCTGTTTGCTGCCTATTTATCTTAAGATGTGTCTTATGAGTGAAATGGTCCCTACCACTCTTTATAAGTCAAGCTGGATATCCTTTGATGTAATATACTGTTCTCACACAATATAGAACTAAGTACATAAAATCTTAATTGTTAATTATTAAATAAGCCATTCACAGATAATGAAGACAAATTAAAATAAAATTTTGAGATGAACTTTCTTCAATTAGTATATGAAACTTCTTTTCTTTTTTTTCCACCCATTGGTCTTCCAGGATGAAGGTGCTTCCAGCCATTTGTGCTATGTGTTTCCGTCACTGTCAAGGTTTCTCATTTTTCCTATGTTCTTTCCTCTGCATCACCTTACTTGTTCCATGTGGCTAATATAGAAAGTGCTAGGCCTCTTGGTCTTCGGGGCACTGAATCGAACACTGCTTCCAGGTCCAAGAATGCTAGATAGATGTTCTGGTCACGGTCCCAGTACCTCTCTATCAAATTTCTCAAGATGAAGATCTAATTTTGAGTTTGTCTATTGGGCCTAAAAGCACTTTGCTCTTCCTGGAGGTCAGGCTCCACTAGAGGTCTTAAACGGCTCTCTAGAATGGATGTATATACTTTATTAAGCACGGGGGACAGGCAAATAGGTTTGTAATTGGAGCAATCACTTTGACTCCCTTTCTTCTGGATGGGTATTATAACATTGTACTTCCATTCCTGAGTAATTCTTTCGTTGTCCCAAACTCTTTGGAAGAAGTTTTGTGGGACTCCTGCTGACTCTGGTCATCCAAATTTAAGAAATTCTGGGACTAACAAGGAGAGTACCAAACATAGGAATCACAGATTCCGATCACTTATGTATATATGTTATAGGATAGGGTTCCCTCAATCCTTATGTAAAGTGGTAAGACTCGAGAAATATCGATTTGAAATTCTTGGTGTTATTTAAATAGACGTGGCTGTTATAATTGTTCAACAGTGGTTGTGGCCTCACAGTAACGCATCTGATTATGGTGCTGTAGTGATTACACAAGACATAATATCTGTTTAATACTTTATTTCCAAACCAAACCTTAACACAATAAAACTAACTTCGATACTGCATATTAATTAACATGTGTTTATTATCTAATAAGTTGAAAATTACAAAAGGTAGTAGAGTAAATATATCTACTACAGTGCTAAGGATCTACAGTTCAAAGCCCCAAAATTATGAAACATTTTTTTTTATTCTTTTATTGTTTTTTTTTTATATTTATGATATTTATAAATGATTAAATAATGGATTCATTAATTTTTTGTTTTAATTTAATACAGATAAAAAACTTTCTATAGGTATTATTTATTTGTTATTTACTTGTTTTTATTTCAATAAAATATTCAATATTCAAAAGTTGACAGTGATATTGGAATGAAATCAAATAATAATAATAATAATAGTCACAATTACCATAAAAATAGGAGTTGTAATAAACATAATAACAAAGTGACTAGTATCGTCAAATGTAATCATGATAACTTTTACTCACTCACTCTCATCATTAGATTAACTCACAATTATACATTTATTCGGATGAAAATCATCATTGAAACATTTAAAACATTGAATTTTGTCACAAGGCACACCTTAATAGTTTTATAAAACTATTATTGTTGCGATTACATTTTTTTTTTTTCATATTGGTTAATGAGAAACATAATTCATTCATATTCATGAATATTCCTCTTTCATCAATAAGCCTGGAGGCGAACCAAGCATACTGTTTCATCGCTGTAAATTTAAGTAAGTTCAGTTGATGCAATATAAGGGAATGAATTTTCATGGCCAGGCAAATTGTGACTAGACCTTTGCTGATTATGATCATATAAGGCAAAAATTCTTATGAAGGTCGGTTAGGCAGTTGGTTCCAAAACAGATAATATATGATATCAAATATTTATAGTGAGTTTAAAATGTTCCATTCGAAAATAGTTAATTAAAAAAAAATCACTGATCTGCTTTTAATAATAATGACATTAACAATAATTTTTCAATTACTATAACTATTTTCTGTGCATAATATTTTATTCTCAATTAATTCATTACATTTAATGATACTAATAACTTTGTTATTAAATTTATTACAGCTCCTATTTTTATGGTAATTGTCACTATTTTATTTTATTTCATTTCAATATCATGGTCAACTTTTGAATATTGAATATTTTATTGCAAAAAAACAAGAAAATAAATAAATAAGAACTATAGAAAAACACTTAATTGAAAAAAATCATCTAAATCAAATTAAATTAAAACAAAAAAATTAATAAATCCATACATTAATCATTTACAAATATCAGAGACATAAAAACAATAAAACAATTTTTAAAAAATTCACAATTTCGGGGATTTAAACTGAGCATAAATGATCACCCCATCACTTTCAGCTTCTCAATTAAAAACTTGGGTATTACTATCTACCAAACCCTTTCCTGGAAACTCCATATCGTCCAAATTTCCTGATGATCAATATGTACTCTAAAGTTATTCCTTCGTACACGGCATCTTCTTCTACAACCTACCTGTAAACTCCTCGTATCCACCCTTATCTTTCCCCATTTTGACTATGGCTATGTATATGGGGGCCTCTCGAATGTGCTCGAGGACAGATTGAAGTGGATCATGAACTGCTTTTTAAGATTTTTCTTCAGTACCTTGAGACGGGCTCATATGTCCCACCTTTACAGCGAGTTAAAGTGGCTCTTCCCCTCCAACCTTAGACAATATTTCCTCGGATCTTTCCTAAACCAAACTATCACCACCCAGCACTCTTCCTACATATACAGTCTCCTACAATTTAAACCCTCGATCCACGCACAAGAAACAAGATTGTGCCTTTCTGACATCTAAAACCCTTCCCATAGAACCAAAATATTAGAATATTCTTTTCTCGCCCGCTCCTCTACCCTCTGGAATTCCTTTCCTTCTAATATCCGCCATGATTCTTCTCTATACTCATTCAAATCCCTCCTTTTCCAATACCTATCTTTCCAAAATTATACTCACTAATCACAAAATTTCAATTTAAGATTAACATCTAGATCAGATGTAATAGTCTTTAATGCACTAGCTTCAACTTTGCTAATTAGCCTTTTTCTTTTCTTTTTAATTTTTCTTTATATTTTTTTGTCCACATTATATTTATATTTTTCAAGACAAGAATTTATATTGTTTGCTTATTATTTTATTGAAAATATTATACACATTAATTGATCTTTATTTTGTAGTCTTATGGCCAGATATTGTTTCTGTTTTATTTGTTTCATTGTGCTATTCTTAAGAGACCTAGTCCCAGAATAAAGTTCTTCTTCTATTCTATTTTACCAAGAGATTGGCAAAATTCTTCCCAAGCTTTCCTCTTTGCATCCTTCACAGCCATCTTTATCCTGTTTCTTGCGGCCTTGTACATCTCGTAATTGCTCCGACTTCTCTTCATACAGAACATTTTCCAATTGGTTTTGTTCTTCCTTATGATAGCCTTAAGATCTTCATTCCACCAGTCTGAGCATTTCCTTTTGATTGATACTTTCTTTACATCACACACGTATTAAGTAGCTTCTTATTTCTTTGGTCTATAGAAAGTAGCCGATCACGCTATTTACATTTCTTTTCAGTGCTGAAAAGGTTATCTTGTGGACCAGTTTGTGGCGATAAAAGGAATTGCCAAAGTCAAGATCATTGTCAATGCAGAATTCCAGTGTATGAATATCCATGTGTATGAAAAAAAAAACAAAAAAAAAAAAAATGGACATTAAGTCTATTAAATAAGGATTGAATTATTAATTTTTGTATTATAATTATTTTTCTCTCTCAGTGAATAAAAGTCCAGATATGATTTTTATATCTGGTATCAGAAATTAAAAATAATGATATGACTTTTATTTTTCAAGATCAAAAATAAAAGCCATGATGTAATTTTTATATTTAAAAAAAAAAAAAAGTCAAGGTTAAAATTTTATTATTTGACTATGAATAAAAAGATTTTTCAAATATTTTTGATATCAGGGTCCATTATTAGGTTACCAAGGGTGCTGTTTGTGAAAAAAATATTGATTTTAATATTGCGACATCACATATTGATTTATTTTAACATTTCAGGTATCATCTATATTGAGGTCGTTTATTAAGTTACCAAGGTTGTTGATTATGAAAAAATATCGATTTTAATATTACGACTTCACAAATTGATTTATTTTAAAATTTTGGGTATCCTTGATATTGAGGTACATTATTAGTTTATCGAAGGTGCTGATTATGAAAAAACTGTGGATTTTCTTATGGGATGCTCACAAATAGATTAATTGTAACATTTCAGATTTCCTTGACATTGATGTCTATTAAATGGCTGTCAAAGGTGCTGTTTTAAAGATATAGTGAGAATATATGAGATTATGACTTTTATTTTCTGATACCAAATATAAAAATTATACCTGGACTTTTATTCACTGAGAAAGAAAAATAAGAGTTAAATTCAATCCCTGCTATTAAATGATTCTTAAAATGTACAAAGTTGCATAAAACCATACATCATTCTGTTACTGAATGCATTACTACTCTATTTCCCAAGGTGTTGATATATGACTAGATATCTACATAATGTCAAAGTTCGTAAGCATACTACCATATGCTATTTTTTTCTTAGCTAATAATAAATGCAATCCTAGAAGATAAATAAAATTATGAAAACCTCAATGTAAATAAAATAACCTACTTCCAGAAAATCATATCCACAGGTGTTTGTATTTTCAAGATCCAAAAAATCAACCACAATTGAAATACTACTTCCTAATGATACAGACAGGTACCACTCACAGACTACTTCATGAGGATAACCGAAAGGATAACCTGGCGACGATAATTCACCTTTAGTGTTTCTTCTAAATACACCTCCACAACCTGAAAGATGAATTTACGGAACTATTAACCATAAATGATGATTAAGCAAATTGTTCCTGAATTAATAGACACTATTAATAAAATAAAGAGATTTTATAGAGAATTAATAACACCAATATAAAATAACACAAATGCCATTACATAAAAGAAGTTCTATGAATTAGAACTACTTTAAAAAAATGCTTTACAATGATTAAAACAAAACATATTATACTTACCAGAAACAACCCATTCAAACCTAAATAAGGCCCCATAGTTGTTACTTGGTGTTGATTTAAAATAAATGTAGACAACATCCATGGAACTTCCTAAACGAGAGGGTGCAACACTAGTATTACAATATTGTCCCATCAAATGACTAGGTTCTTCTTGACTGCCTGATGAGCTTTCATATAACTGGATTAAAAAAGTAAAAACAAAATCATTTTGATTATCTCCTTTTTCAGATGATATATAATAACTAATAATTTAGTAAAAATACTTTTCAACATCTACTTTTGCAATCAAAAGATTAATAATGAAATGCATTATTTATAAAGTAGTTCAGACTAAAAATTGTGGGTTTAATACGAAAATAATTTTTAAAGGGATTGTTGATAACAATTATTTTATCACAAGATAAGTTTTAAAAACATTACTGTGGAAGGCTATCTTTGAAATAGCAAAAATAATAAATGCTGCACTCCAGATTAGCTACTTTCCATAGTTATGGAAGTCATCATCATTCCAAAATCAGGAAAGTCATCTCAATTATTGATCAAATTGAGAAAGCACTTTTAGAAGAAAAACTTTGCTCAGCTGTTTTTTTTAATGTAACGCAGGCAATCGACAAAGTTTGGTATCAAGGGCTAATATAAAAGCTTAATAAAACACTTCCTGGACAATATGCTCAGCTCCCAGATTTCTACTTATCTGTTAGCTACTAATAGCTACAGAATAAGGCAAAAAGATATAAGTTCTGGGCTCCATGAAACATGAGCTGGTGTTCTGGAGGGTAATTAATGTTCTAGGCTAGTGGTTTCCAAATAAAAGTCAGTCGCGGACGCCAATAAATGAATTAAATCATCGGGGATCCCTGGAACATGTGCTTAAATTAAAACTATACCTTTGAAATTCACTTTACTACCAGCAGTGTTTGAATTGGTTATAGCCAATTAAAGATAATGAAACAAGAGACAAATATTGCAAACAAATAAAAAAAGGTTTAATAGAAAGGTATTTTCAAACTTATTTTTGCCAGCCAGTCGTGAACCCCTTACTACTTTTTTACAGATCCTTGGGGTCTACAGACCACCTTTTGAGAACCACTGCTCTAGGCCCAATACTCTTTCTGCTCTGTACCGCTGATATCCCGGAAGCTGAAAAAAACGGTCACAGCTACGTTTGCCAATAATAAGGAAGTTGTTTTCATCGGAAATGGCAACCAGGAAACCGGTAGAAAATGAAGCATAACAATAGCCAGTACTCAAAGATAGGCCTTAAAATGGAAAATAAAACTCAATGAATCGAAATCGATGAATGTTGATTTCACTAACAAGAAAATCAACTGTCTGACGATTATGACAAATAACAAAGTGATCCTTTACTCTAATCAGACCAAATATCTCAGAATGACACTGGATAATAAGCTACGATGGAAAGAGCATATCAAAAAATGAATTCGCATTAAATTGAGTAATCAAAAAATGTATTGGCTTTCAGGCAGGTAATCCAGTCTGTCTGTACAAAATAAGCTCCTTTTATACAATCAAGTCCTGAAATGTATCTGAAGCAATGGAATCAAAGTGTGGGGATGTACGAGGTACTTCAACAGAAAAAGATTTCAAAATAAAGTTCTATGGGAAATAGTCAATACACCCAGATGCATCAGAAAAGATGGTCTTCACCAAGATCTTTGCCTACAAGTCCAAGAGCTGAGGCGAAATTTGGTGACTTATTTAAAGAAAACTTTTAGTCATATATCCGTATAATGTTCATCATCAGTATTCAATTTGCACTTTTCTGCCAATTCAAAGCAGTCGGGTTTCAAAATGGCAGCCAAAAAAATTCGAAATTTAAGGACTTTTTTTGTTTTTCACCTATAATTCCTAAATCTTAAGGATGGAGTTGGCCGGGGAGTGTGGTCAAAAAGTAACACTTTAATAAGTAATAGTTATATATTTTTTTTTTTCTGCCAATGTCTCGGCCTAAGTTTTAGGCCATCTTCAGGGCTATATTTTAATTAATTTAATTTTTTTTTTTGGCCTTAAATCATTACGTTAAATATTAGGCCTTAAAATATTACCAAACCTTCATACTATTTGTCTTTTTAATTAATAGGTTTCATATCTTTTACTATTCCCTGTGTAAATAATGCATTATTTTAATTTAAATTAATTTTTACATTGTTATTTTATATTTTTTTCATTAGTCACTTGTATTATGTAATTCAGTGTTATCTTTTTATACTTCATACTTTTTTATCTTACTTGTAATTTCTGTTTTTATCATGTTTTACTGTAACCGGTACTGCCTCTGTCGTTTTTCAATGTTGTTATTTTGTTTTTATTTTAGCCCTGAAGATGGCCTAAAACAGGCCGAAAAATTGGCAAAAAAAGTATATAACTATTACCTATTTAAGTGTTACTTTTTGACCGCACCCCCCGACCAACTCCTTCCTTAAGATATACATCTGCGGTCAACCAAAACTCACTCCAATATAATTCCTAAACAGTGCATTCTATCAAAAAAGTAACAGTATATTAAATTAAAGAACATTAAATTCTGTGTCTTAAGTACCATAACATAATTATTTGGTTAAGTGGTGTGGTCCTTGGAAAACCAAGGAAAAAAATGATAATTTTGTCAAAAACAGAGACAAGAGTACTGTATACAAGTCTTCAGCTTGGAAATGAGTATTCTAAGAGAAAAATACATGTAAAAAAAGTTGTAGAGCATCACATTCTGCATCCATTGAGCACAAATATTTTGATTCAATCAAGTCCACTTCTCGAAATTGGCAATCTCCTGATCTCTGGCAATTGGCATATTAGCTCAATAGAAATATCATATTTGTTTTACAAAAGAAGAAAAATTTAATTTCCAGGTATGTTGGATGTATTGCCCCTCATTTGAAAAATCTAAGTTTTCGAATTCCTCCTTCTTGTGCGCTTAATTATTTAACAATCTAAATGATAGAAAAACATATTATATCCCTTTAACCTCAAAAGATTTTTAAAATAAATCATGATTAAAATAGAATGAATTATAAAATAAAGATAAATTCCATATTTTAAATACCTTTAAATAAACATTGTCACAAGTCGTCTCTTGTCCTCCAATTTCATAGTGTGAAAATGAAATATTGATCTTGTTACCAAGAGGTGCTCTAATCTTCCAGAAACAATCCCTTGGTATAGTGTCTCTATCAGGAAAACCAGGGGATTCAACACTTCCAGTAAACCCTTTAGTAGTTACATTGCATTCTGTAAATATAAAAAAAAGACAGATTATAACAATTTCTTTTAGCAAAGAATGTTCCTTGAGAACAACTAAAAATCAAGTGATAAAATGATCTGACAGTTTAATTAAAGTTATCAATGAAGGCGGATAATTTTTTTTTGTAAGTGTTCTCTACAAACTGTTCTAACTGATATTATAAATGAAAATTAATTTGGACTATATTAGTAAAGAGGAAACAAAGATGTCAGAATGATTTTCAGACATTTTCTTACAGTGCTGGAGGAAAATGCCACTTATGGGCATTAATTCCATGGGATATTCCAACTTAATCCCAGAATAATCATATATATATATATATATATATATATATATATATATATATATATATATATATATATATATATTTATATATATAAATATGACATTAGGCTAATAACTCTATTCTATCAAAAAACACCTATTACGAAACCTAAAACTAGCCTGACTGTCTTAACATGATAATAACCCCGGCTTTGTATAATGGACTCCATCTTGGATCATGGAATGTTTGGAGCTTATACAGACCAGGGGCCGCTCAAACGGTAGTGAATGAAGTAAAAAGGTACAACATACCATGAACATCCATACAAGAGATGAGATGGCCAGAAGGTGGTGAAACCACTATTGATGGCCACACACTGTTTTACACCAGGAGAAATGCCAAAAACGGAACAGCTGGCACTGGATTTATAGTTAGTCCAGCTGCAAGGAAATCAGTTATAAACTTCACCCCGATTAACGAGAGGATAAGTATATTACGAATTAGAGGTCACTGGTTTAATACCACGATTATTAAAGCATATACACCAACTGAAGATAAAGATGATGAGGTGAAGGATGATTTCTACGATCAGCCAAAAAAAGTAGTGGACCAGGCTCGAAGATATGACATAAAATTAGTCATAGGTGACTACAATGCCAAGATAAGCACAGAACTTCAATTCAGGCCCATTATCGGAGGCCAAAGCCTTCACAAAACGAGCAATGACAATGGAGTGAGATGTATTAGTCTGGCAGCAGCTAAGGGTCTAGTGGTCAGTAGCACGATGTTCCCGCACAGAGATATCCACAAGTACACCTGGGTAAGCCCTAAAGGTTCTAAAAACCAAATTGACCACGTGCTGATAGATAAGAGACATCAGAGCTCCATCCAAGACATAAGAAGCTTCCGTGGAGCAGACTGTGATTCGGACCACACTCTGATTAGGATCAAATTCTGTCAGAGGCTGAAGCGAATCCACAGAGTAGGGAATCAAGTGGAAAGAAGCAGGTACGAAGTTCATAATCTGAAAAATCCTGAATTAAAAGCTAAATTCCAAATTGAGCTGAAGAATAAATTCGAACTCTTGGACTCAGAGAGCCTCACGGTTGATCAACACTGGGAGGCATTAGAGACCGGGTTAGAAGAAACAGCTAAGGAAGTAATAGGTATTCAGGAGAAACGAAAAGCCTAGAAGTGGTTCACAGAAGCATGTGAAAAGTGAAAAGGAAAGAAGCATGTATCTCCCTAGCCAAAGCTGATCAAGCTATGTTGGAAAAATACACTGCTGGCAGGACAAAGACAAACAAAATAATAAGAAAAGCAAAAAGAGAATTCCTCAAAGAAAGACTGCAAACTATTGAGGACAACTGGCAGGCCGGAAATATATGCTAATTCTAAGCAGACATCAGGAAAGAAAGGGTAGAATATAAACTGAGAAATACACAAATGCAAGGAAAAGGTGGCAAACTGACGGCATCAAAAGAAAAGGTATTAATCATCTGGAAAGAACATTTCCAGCAGCTTCTCAACCAAGAGAACCCCACAAACAAAGAAGACATGGACTATGCGAAAGACCTCGACCCACAAGAGGTTGAAAAACCAGACATTCTGGATGTGGAAATAGCTATCGACAGGCTTAAAAGAAGAAAGGCTCCAGGGTTGGACAGTACACCATCAGAGCTGTTTAAAGATGGAGGCGAAACTTTAAGAGCCAAGCTGTTAGAACTAATCAAGAAAATATGGTTGGAGGAAAGGATACTGGAGGCTTGGAACACAGGTCTAATATGCCCTATCCTACAGAACGGGTCCATATATGAATGTGGTAACTACAGAGGCATAGCACTCCTTCTGGGTGCCTATAAGATAATGACCAATATCCTGCTAAACCGGATATATCCCCACTATGAAAATATAATAGACGACTACCAAGCAGAATTCAGAAGAGGAAGGAGCATGCTAGACCAGATCTTTATCCTAAAACAGGTATTCGAAAAACGATGGGAAGCAGAGCAGGATGTGCACGCCTTATTTGTCGATTTCAAAGTAGCCTATGATTACGTTGGCAGAAACTGCCTATGGAAAATCATGACTGAGCTGGGTATTCCTGGGAAATTGGTGAGATTGACGAAGGCATGAACAAACGACCCCAAATGCATAGTCCTGATAAAAGGAGATGTGTCTGAAGCCTTTGAAGTTAGAGAAGATCTGAGCCAGAGAGATAGACTCTCGCTGATGCTGTTTAACTTAGCCCTTGAGAAGATGGTTAGAACAACATCATGTGAAAATGGAGGGGTGCATGTCGGAATGAAAGACAAAATTCTAGCGTATGCGGACAACATAGCTGTCCTTGGAATCAATGAAGAGGACATTGAGAGACTTGTTAAGACTCTGTTAAGAGAAGCAGAGCAAATCGGCCGCAAAAAGCCAAATCGGCAGCAAAAAGGCAAAAAGCCGAAAATAAAACCAAATATATGATAGTTAGCCGAAAAATCCACCCCAACAATAGTATCTGCGTGGATGGCAGAACATTCCCGAAAGTAGACAGCTTTAAATACCTCGGCTCCACAATAACCTCAGCCAATGACCAGCTAACAGAGATAGACCAGTGTATAACAAGCGCAAATAGTGCTTTCTTCTTTCTTTCAAGAGTACTGAAATCCTGAAAAATCTCTAGAAATCTCGAATTAAGTACAATGCTGTGATAAAACCAGTTCTGATGTACTGCTGCAAGACCTGGGCTCTAACCTGCACCCAAGAAAGCAGAATCGAGAGGTTTGATAGGAAAGTCCAAATTGAGGATCACTTTTTGAGTCACCGATTTTTAGTTTAATGGGCGTAAAAGGAAGCCATGGGGTGTCCACATCAGATATTTTTTTTCTGAATATACTAGAGCATTAATGAAAATTTATAAAGTATGTATTACGTATTTTATGTATGTATGCATGTAATTATTTACATATTTATAAACTAACTCTTATAACAAATTAATATGAAAATAAAATTAGCATATTTAGAAATTATATTAAAATAAATAAGTGAAAAGGAAGCTAATACATTTTCTTTTTTTAATGCACATAATTAGGTAAATTGTTTATTCTAGGAATTTTTTATTTAGTTCCAGCAATTCATGAATTTCTAAGCAATGAATCTTTCATAATGTTTTGTTCTGATATTTCCTCATTATTTTATCAGAAAACTATTAATGGGTATAGGCAGCACTAACAGACATTCAGACTGGCATTCAGTGTATATTCAATATTTAAGCCAACTTATTTGTGACAATGACTCCTCTGTAGAAATCAATAAAGTTGCTTTCTTTAAAAGAAAAAATAGAAGTGATAAATGATCATAAAAAGGTGGATCAGCTTGTAATTAAGTGGCTAGATTCAAAATCTGTAAAACAGCCGAAGTGTCTGACTTAATTAAAAAATAAATAAATAATCTTTATAAAGGGCATAACATTATGTATTGGTAATAATTATTTTAAATTCAACAACGATTACAACAATTAGTTGAACGGGCTAAGAATGGAGGGCAGGTTGTCAACGATCTTAAGTGATTGTTATATGAATAAAGTATTAAGTGAAGAAATTAACAAAATGTGTGTAAAACCGATAATGATCACAATATACATTGATGATTTATTGATAATTACGAAGAACTATGACTATAAAGAACTGTTAGATTTATTGAATAATGCCAACAAAAAAATAAAATTTACTACAGAATCACCTAATAGTATTATTAGATACCTGGACATGAATATATATTTTGATAATAACGAAATTGAAACATTCTGAACAAAAAAAGAAAATATCAGTGACACGATTCTAAATTACTATTCTAACCATTCGAAACATCAAATCTGGAACACTGCAAACAATTTAATTATCAAGGCAATCAAAATTAACCGACAATAGATTTTTAAAACTCATAAAAAATAATATATTTTTAATTTTATAGAGCAATAAATAATCTGTGGTTCAAATGCCTTAATGAAAAGGAAAATGAGAGTAAAAATAATAATATAAAAAAAAACAATAGTTATTTTCATAATAATAATGATCAATATAATAAAATGTATGATCACTGATTATTTTAAAATAATTAACAAGGAAAATAAAAACAGCATTGAAAAAGAAAAAAATAATGACACAATAAGCAAAAATACAAAGAACAAGCAATTCCATAAATTGAAATACATCCCGGGAATTACGGACAAAATCAAAAAAAGCATTCACTAAATATGACCACAATACAATTACGTTCGGTGTGTATAATAGTAATAAATTGAATAAATAGACAAGAATAATAGACAAAACATGATTTACAAAATCAATTGCCAACAATGTTCGGGTCAATATAATATAGTCGAAACATCACCAAATCTAAAAACGAGAATGAATCATCATAAAAATAATGTAAAAAATCACAAAAAAAGCACTGGCCAGAAGATATAGTATCGTCAACAACCATAAATTTGATTTTGATAATGCAAACATTTTAAATATAAAGGAGGACAATAAAAGTAGAAAATTTATAGGATGTATATATTTTACTAAAAATATAAAAAATGTGGTAAATTTTATGACGGATGTAAAAGGCATTGGGCAACATTGTGTAGACATTATCAATAAAATTAACATGTAATAATTGCAACATATTGTAAACACAGAAGTGATTAGCAATATTAGTCAATGCATTAGAAAGCCAGAAAAAAACAGTCAAAAGTTCAGTTTCACGAGGCGAATGGGAGCGGACGCAATGCTATGCTAAGATAATTCATTCATTGATATGTAAATAGTTTGTGGATATAATTGTTGCATACTTAAATGAACGCAGAACTTATTGTTTACAGCACACATACAATTAATGTATCATTTTAAATGAATTTTAAAAGCAATGACAATAATCCAGATTTGGATTAGATAATAAAAAGTAATGAAGACAATATGCAGGTATATTATGAAATAACTTTTATTTACAAATGTTTATTGGGCAATTTATCAATTATTTTACCAATGGTGAGGTTATGAGATGGTCTTTTTTAGTGAAGATAGTGATTTTTAATCTTTTTAAATAGTAATTGATGGATATATAGAAAATTTATTTATTAGATAATATTTTTTTATAGTATAGTAATTGTTGATAAAGTTGTTTGTATATTATCTTTGTATATTATCTTTTTAGACTTGAAAATGGACTAGTTTGGTCCGAAATGTAGTTAATATAATCAATAAAGAAGGAAAAGAAGTTTGAAAGGTACAATTTTCCATGAAATTTGGCGTCTTGATAAGATTAAAATAACCTTTCATCAGAGTTAGCTGAGCCTGAGCTATATATCAACAAAAATAAAAACGAAATTTTGTGTTTATTTCATGAAAATTTGACAAGTAATCCTAGTGCTTTATTAGAAGTGGACCAAGTTAAGTTATTGACCAAACGGACATAAGTACAAATGTTCATGATTGTATAATTTCATTTTAGTGTTCTTTTTGAAATTTATCCCTTCTTAACGGATATATACGTATAACAGACAAAATCTTCCTCCATTGGTGTTCGCTAGATAGTTTCACTGTACTTGGAATAATCCCGTCCCCCCTCCCTCCCCCCAAAAAATAAATAACTCAAGTCATTAGAATGTCAGTAAATAACTAACCAGTCAATGTTTCATCAATTCTGGTATCATCAGGGAAAAAACAGAATATGTGCTGAGATGTCTTGGAGTGATTTACTGTCACTAGTTGATTTGTCTTGTTTAGCCTGTTGATATGAGATGTGCTGTCTTTTATCTGCATTTATGCAATCTTGGTTTTTCTGTCTTAATGATGCCTGAATTGACAAAATGTTGACTGGCTAGTTATTTATTGGTATTTTAGAAACTTGAGACTTTGTTTTTTGAATCTTCCAATTAAATCCTAACAACTATTTTGTCTAGTCTTGAGTTTTTGCTCTTTTATTTAAAAAAAAAAAAATTATTGGTTAACATACAGTCTTCTCTTTCATAAAAAACAAAAACAAATTTAAATGGTAATCAATTCTGATATTTCTGATATAAAAGTAAAAAAGAATCAACAATACTGAATTAAAAAGTATTAACAAAGGGAACCAGATTAAGTATAACCAGAGTTTATACCACATACAGCCAACTCCACAATTTAAAAGACAATCGTCATATTCCAGACAAAAGTACCTGAGAAGATGATGCACTACTAAACTCTATAAAAAATTTCCAGATACTTAAGAAAAGGACAAGCTATTCCAGCCCTGTTAAGTAAGAGTCCTTATCGCTTCAAGAAACGCTTCCTGATTGCCAGCAGCAGGAAAGTTATTTACAATGCATCACACATAATCTTCCAGAAAGTGATCAAAGCCACAAATGATAATTAACACAGCCACTAGTCCATCAGTACTCATTGAGTCCCATAATAAAACTTCATTAAACATTAAACTCATTTAAAAAAGAAAAAGGAAAATAGACAACCAGCACTCTTAGCTGCAATAGCAATAGCACCTACAATTAAAAAAGCAATGTGTTCTAAAGTGTTGTCATTTTATCTGGGACTAACCCATATTTACATCCAAGAAAGTACATACTGCAGTTGAAAATTCCAATAACTTTATTATTTGGGCCATTATTTCAGTTCTGATGTATAACAAAAGCACATCCTGTACTATGATATTCAACATCATTTATCAAATGATATATTTGTTATTGACAGTGAAATTTCAAAACATCATTAATATTCCATTACAGTATTTGAGACTGCACAATAATACAGTCAACAATTACCAATTACAACAATTACCGTATTACCAATAATATTGACCATGTACCACAGATGTTTATGCCAAATTAATTATTATTAAACTTAGAATATTACTTTTGTTTCAATGTCTTCTCAAAAATATAGTACATCAATAGTCCTTCAAGTTCCTCATGGATTACTCTTCTATTGGATTATATCTATACCTTTTCTGTGGAATTACATCATTATCCTAATTAATTATATAGTCCTAACCATCATATGGCATAACTCATAAGAATAAAAATAACATTCTATGCTTGAAAAAATGCTTAAACACAATATGCTGATAAAAAGACAAATTTTAAAATCATACCTGTTGTATATTTTAAATGAAATCCTCTTCCTTGTCTACTAGTATCTGATCTAAAAAAAATTAACAAAAAGTTTCCTTTTGAGATCAAAGATGGAGGGTGACTTTGAGAGCAAATTTTGGCTAGTTTTGGTGCCCGTTTATTAACACCATCATAAATCTGAAAAGAAGGACTTAACTTAGCAATGCAAGAATTGTTCATATTTGTTTTACCACATACAAATGTTTCTATGAATATATTAATGAAATATCAATATCGTTTTGCACCAATTCCATAAAGGAAAATTTAATTAAATAAACAGAAATTCTAAATAACCTTCTCTTTTCCAATAGCATGATCTGATGGGCGCCATTCTTTTTCACCAAGTTCTTACTTGCTTTATCTCATTACTGTTCCAATTAGATAAGCTCTTATGCATCACATATATTTGTGTATATCTGAATATACCAACGTAATGGTGCTCCGTCTCTACCTTTCAATTTATGTGATGAACTATTAGTATTTTTCACTTCTTTTCTTTTTCTATATTTACTTTGTTCGATATTTGTGGTAATTTCGTCCTCATATTATTTCATCATTATAAATATTGTAAAATGTGCCAGTCCTAGAATAAAGATTCTTTTCTTCATTCAATCAGAAAAATTGAATCCACTCCATTTATCCTTAAAATGCCTTTTGATTCCTGGTTTAATGACCTTCTTTCATCAATATAGCCATTAAACTGATCTTGACAACTAAGACTTTCCATAGTTTATGTTGTGGTTCCATGTATTTAAACTTATTAAAAATTATATGTATACAATAAATCACAAGTGCTGAGAATTCAAAGAAAGTTACTAAATAAAATATATTTTCTTGAAACTGACAGCTATGTATTCCTAAAGTATTATTGAAAATGGTTCAAACGTTTAGAAGAAGAAGTGCTTAGAAATAAGGAATTCAACAATAGAAATTTTTTTATAAGATTACTTAAACTAAGGGTACTCTAGTGTCAAGTAGTATTTTGAAATTTTCATTGTCTGAGGTAGTTGAAGATACAAAATTGAAAAAAAAAATCAAATAAAAATTACATAACCATTACCTCAACAAAATCAAGAGCACAGGTACTATGTTCCTCTAGATCAAGATCAACAATAAACAGCTGTATTACTGATCCTTGGGATACTGCTATTTTATAAGTACATTCTCCGTTTCTGCCATAAGGTTGAGGATAGTTAGGTGAGATTATAGAACCAGATGGTGAGGTTAATACACCACCACAACCTAATTAAAGTTCAAATAATTGTGATTAACATAATTTAAAATAATTCTGTGTAATTATTTAAGAAACAGAAGACTTAATTGAAGAAACTGAGGGTTAATGGGTTAAATGTGGTGTAACTTGAACCCACAACAAAAAAATACTTAGGTCAGTTTTTAAAATTTTATGTATAACATAAAAATATTTAAAAAAACGTAAAAAATGGTGTTTCAATATTTTAGTTTCAAAAAGTCTTTGTATTCTGACAATATTTCCTTATCCAATAATAGCCAATAATTTAAGACAGGAAATGAAGTTATGTTCAAGTAAATCACTATCGGGTAACTTGCACCTATTTTTATAACCTTTGTAGCGATTTTCAGAAACTTTGCAGGAATAATGTCTAAATTGATGTTATTATCAATTTTCTAAGTAAAATAAAACTGAATTAAACAACATTCTAATATTTCAGTTAACAAATGTTTTATTTTTATTTTTTATATGATGCCTTAATCATCTAATGCTAGGAAAGATCTAAATCATGAGTCCATTTAATCCCTTCAATAGTATCTGCCTTGTGAATAACAATTTTTTTAAAATTTATAAACAGTTATGTGTAGGATAGGTGGGGGCAAAGCTCTGCATGAGACCCAGCCCTGCACTGAGTTTTCAGATAGATTGCCCTTGATTTAAGAATTGGCTCCCAGGCAGCATGTTGGTCTTAGTAAAAGTTAGAGCGTAACCAAATTTCATTGTGCATGACCGATGCTGAACTGAGAAAATAAGGCGTTTGTTTTTTCCACTTTTGATTTAATTTTTATTATACTTCACTTTAACATTGTGTGAAGTAGGTAGGTACCAAATTAATTAAATAATTATCAGCCAATACTACTGCACTTAAGCTTCAATGTTGCGGGTGAATCTTTGCTTCACTATGTTTGCAAACATCGTAAGAATGATTCATTACAAGCACTCACAATAGGGCGAATCCCCATAGCTGTTTTGAGGCGAATCCCCACACAGCTACAAGCGCGGGGCTTTGCCCTATCCAGTGCACACTAAGTACATTTGCATTTTAGCTACATTTAAATTCAAAATATTGTATTATCTGTCATTTATTCTGAATCAAATAGGCATGAATTACCTTTTGAGAGTAAGTACTCTAGGTATTGATTTATTTATTAAGGCGAACTAGAAAAAGTATTATTTATCATCTTCTAATTTTTTGATTCAGGAACTACAAACGAAGAACAGAGTATAAGCCTATGAATTATTTTTCTAATTTATTCGTTTAAGTTTTATGAAGTTTTTGAGATTTATCAGCCATTTTGTTTATTCGACAGCTGGAAAAAATTTTCAACTATATAAGTTTCATATAATAGCATCGTTTGAATAGTGTTGAACATGTCAAGTTTTGTGCCTACAAACTAAGATTTGCGGAACGCATTAAAATGCTTGTCAAAGCTAACAGAGAGTATGCTCTTGGTACATAACAGTGCTTTAAATGATTTAAAAAAATCAAAAGAAGCGATTTTTACGTGCGAAATGAAGAATGTAGACCACCGAAATCCGGGATCAGAAGGGTATGATCTATTATGAGCTGAAGAATATCAAAAAAGACAACGCAATTATCTTATGATCTAATGTTTTTATCACACTGTGTTAGCTCCATTGTTTGTTTTAGGACATTCTAAAACTGAAGAAACCATGCCACTGGGGCACACCGTCACTTTTCTCTCATCGACACTAATACTTTCCCCTTCGCCCCTCCTCTAACACGGCTGTTTCCAAACTACTCCATGAGGGTTTAGCTTTTGGTGTCGTCTTCGTATGGATTGGGCATAAAAGTTGAGAATACAATTTGTATTTTTTTTTATTTATTCCCAAGTACTGAAGTCAATTTCTTTTTTTAAATATTGGTAATTATTTATAGTCTCGTTTTGCCACAAAAAATATTCTCCCTCTCTTGCATCCTTTTTTCTTTCGCCATAATCTATAGACTTCAAGAGGGCGCACTTTTCCGCTGTTCGCACCCACGCACAAATAATCCAGTTATGTCACTGTGTTTGTGTGTGTGTATATATATATATATATATATATATATATATATATATATATATATATATATATATATATATAAATCACAAAAATATTGCTACACCAATTTTCATTACTATTTTGTATACAAACACACTAACACAATAGAATACAATAGGCGAGTGCAATTAGTGATCTGCGATCGTAATAATTCCGGTAGTTCCAATTTTTTAATATGTTCTATGAACTGGTCTCCTCATGTAAAATCCGAGTTTTCAACCTTGCAGCGCCTGAGCTTGTGTAGCCATCTTGAAAAAACCAGACAGAATCACGGAAAAATCGTTTCTCTCCAATATATCTCCTTTCCAATGCAAATTTCAGTTAAAGTACCTTGAATAAATTTTGTAGGACATAAGATTTTCTACAAACTCATATTTATAATTATCTTCTAGCTCAATACAATATCAAGATATAGTCTTGAACATGCGTAAAAGTTCATAAAAACCACTAAAATGCACAAGGTTTGATTTTTTGTGATCACCCTGTTTCTAGTTCAGTTTTGAGAAAAATTAAGAAACAATAATGTAGCAGAGTATAATATTTCATAAAACACGTCCATGTTCTTATTATATCTTTTGTGCTAACCCACCG
Organism: Rhaphigaster nebulosa; assembly: GCA_948150685.1. Lineage (NCBI taxonomy): Eukaryota > Metazoa > Arthropoda > Insecta > Hemiptera > Pentatomidae > Rhaphigaster > Rhaphigaster nebulosa. The sequence goes on along the minus strand of OX411309.1, from coordinate 102,882,405 downwards.
AAAAACATCCCGAAAATTGAACAATGCTTTGAACTTTTCATTCCACCATGTCAAACATTGAAAAAGCAGTTTTTTTTTTTAATTTATTTTATCTGATATTTTTGGTACTGTCATAACATAGAAATAAGTAAGGTTGTACATGGGAAAGGTCAATTTTTTCCGCAAAATTAACATTTAATTGACAACAACTAAGTCATGAATATAACAACAATAATCAATTATAATTTCTCTTACTATTATAATATAATTATATTTAAGTCATTCACATTTTTGAAAATACAATAATCAATCTGGGGTGATCCTGACCCTTTAATTAAATTCATTCAAGCTACCACACATCAAAGATGCCCTCCAACATAACGCTTCAAGAGCATATTTGCAAGTTCAGACTTGGCTTTGTTACGATAAAAATCCAACTGAATAGGGGTGGGAGAAGAATGCTCTTAGGCTACTAACTTTAGTACCAATGTTGAAGGAAGCTGCACCTCTGGCCTTGCTGAACTTTATATCCTACTAATGCAAAGGAGGTTGCATTGAAAAGTATACCTGCAGAGAGTCGGGTATGAAATTCTCTCAAATCTGCATTTACTGCAACTCGTGCAAGAATGCTACTGAAACCTTAGATGGTGAAAACAAAGGATTTGGAAACCCAGTTGCCACAGAATTGGCTGATGAGACAGATGAAGAAAATATTGAAGATGTTTAGAGACCGAGTAAGAGCCTGAAAATTTAATTAAGGGACCAGGATCACCACAAATTGATTATTGTATTTTCAAAAATGTAAATGAGTTAAATATAATATTAGAAATTATTAAAATAGATTTTTGTTGTCGTATTCATGATTTAATTGTTGTTTTCATAATTGATGTTTTTTAATTCATGATTTAATTGTTAAATATTAATTTTTCGAAAATTCCAATGTTTCAATTTTTACCATTCCTATGTATCAGTAATTTACGCAGGGGGAGAGAGAGGAATGAGAGTGATGTAGCCCCTCTATAAGTTATATATAAGTTTTGTATTTTAAGAAAAAAATTTTGATCCAATTTTTATTCTTATCCTTAAAACTTACACCTCATTTAGTGATTATAGACATTTAATGGTTACTTGCCTTCACATTAAATTCCTCTCCCGAACAAAAATTGAATTCCCACCATACGTCTGCTATATCCTATATCAATTATTTTTATTTTTATGTTATAAATGTACCAACAATTGTAAATAAAATAAATTAAGAAAATACTTCACCGCTTTTTCAATTTTTGACATGGTGGACTAGAACCTCGATACCTAATATTGATAAAAAAAAATATAAAACATATAGGATTTTTACTTAGAAAGTAATTCAAAATACTATTCAATTTTCGGGCTGTTTTCGGTGGGTTAGCACAATAGACATAATAAGAACATATGTGTGTTGTATGGAATTTTATGCTCTGCTACATTATTGTTAGTTAATTTTTCTCTAAACTGTACTAGAAACAGGGTACCCAGAAAAAATCAAACCTTGTGCATTTTACTGGTTTTTACGAACTTGTTTTTATGCTCAAGACTTTATATCTCGATATTGTATTGAGCTAGATAATAATTATAAATATAAGTTAGTAGAAAATTTTATGCTCTACAAAATTTATCCAAGGTACTTTAACCGAAGTTTGCATCGGAATGAAGATAAATCAGGGAGAAAAGATTTTTCCGTGATTCTGGCTGGTTTTTTCAATATGGCGGCATGAGCTGAGGTGCTGCAAGGTCAAAAACTCGGATTTTACATGAGGGGACCAGTTCATAGAACATATTAAAAAATTGGAACTACCGAATTACGATCGCAGACCCTTTTTAGAGCTAATTGCAATGGCCTACAAGACAATCACATGATTTAAATCCTTTATAGAATATTCCATAAAATTGCCTAAAAGTGCATATTTGTTCCCTCATAAGAAAGGATATGTGCATATCATACTCTGTTCGGTTTCTGAGTCTAGTTTCACAGATATGATAATAATCTATATATAACAGATTTTATCATATAGGAATAAATCATCATTTTTTAGAAGCAACTTAACACATCTCAATTTTGTCGCCCTTCCAGTAAACAAACTGTATTTTTCTACATTAATTAGTTCTGAACAGAATTTCTTTAAACTAGAATTACCAGGGACATTCAACAAGAAAATTTATTAAAATAGTATACTTATCTCAATTTTGTTAAAAACTGAGATATGTTATGTTGCTTCTGTAGGGACTGAATGATAAAATATTAAAAAATAGAACATATTAAAAAATTGGAACTACCGAATTACGATCGCAGACCCTTTTTAGAGCTAATTGCAATGGCCTACAAGACAATCACATGATTTAAATCCTTTATAGAATATTCCATAAAATTGTCTAAAAGTGCATATTTGTTCCCTCGGGACTGAATGATAAAATATTTAACAAAAATATGCATAGACAATTGGAGATATTAAAAAAAAATCACAAAACTTTCCCTTACTGTCCTATAATAATTATCTTTTTAATATAATTTTAAAGAGTACACATAAACCTGCTTCTAATAAACTCAGCAGCATTCACTTCTTCTCCCACTTAAGTACAATAAAACAGTTTTTTAAACAATTTTAGTATAACAATTCTGACATTACCTATAAATTTTAACTTTGTCAAGTTGCAAATATATTTTAAAAGTTTCTGGTTTAGTTTCCATGGAAACATTTTCTTTCAATTAAATAATGTGAAAGTAGAAATTATTAAGTTAATTTCCACTTTTGTATTCTTAAATTACTTTATTAAAGAGCGTATTATTTACAACAGATTGGGCGGATTCGTGGAAGGAGGTTCGGTCGCATCCGTCTCCTTTCGGATTGCTCCTCATAAAATACACTGTATCTTTGCTAATACTGGTCCGATTTAGATGATTTTTTTTTTTTCATAATTTAATAACCTTTCATACAATTTTATACGTAATTTATCATAAAATGCATGCTTTTTAAGTTATGCGCAACTAAAATATTCTTTTCATTGTAACTTTTTTCCCTTCATTTTCTCGTTGGTATACTACATACATGAAAACTTAAAGGGCTATAAGAAGAAGACATTAGGCAAGTTTCATCAAAATCGTTTGATCCATTTACGAGAAAATTGTAAAATCCAAGATATAATTGCTACTTCCTGTTAATCCAATGCGCTGTATCTTTGCTAATACTGGTCCGATTTTGATGTTTATTTTTTTGTTTTTTAGATAATTTAATTATCTTTCATACAATGCTATACATAAATTACTATAAAATGCATGATTTTTAAGTTATGCGCAAATAAAATATACTTTTCATCATAACTTTTTTCTCTTCATTTTCTCAAAAGTTAAAGGGCTGTAAGGAGAAGACATTAGGTAAGTTTCATCAAAATCTTTAGAGCCGTTTTCGAGAAAATTGTAAACAATTGTAATATCCATGATATTACCATTTCCGGTTAGTCCAATGCACTGTATCTTTACTATTATTGGTCCGAGTTTGATGATTTTTTTTTTTTAGATTATTTAATTACCTTTCATACAAGTCTATAGATAATTTACCATAAATTGCATGCTTTTTAAGCTATGCACAGAATAAAATATTCTGTATAAAAAAGAATAAAATATTCTTTTCATCATAACTTTTTTCCCTGCAATTCCTCGGTGATTTACTACACAAATGAAAAGTTTAAGACCTTTATGAAGAATAATTTAGGCAAGTTTCATCAAAATCGTTAGAGCCATTTTCGAGAAAATTGTAAAAAAAAGTGTAAAATCGATTATATAAAGTGGCACTTCCGGTTAGTCGATTTTGACGAAAATGTTGCTGTAACATCACATGCATTTGCCAACCTTAAATACGTAATTTCAGTATCATACAACTTTTCGTTTTCGAGTTAGACTGTTCACATACACACAGACCATTTTACGAGATTTGGTCATTTGGACTCAGGAGACCTTAAACGTGTATTTCCGTCGAAAACTCAAATTCGAAAATTTTCATGATCGCAATACTTCCCCTTTCTATATACTTTGAAAATAGGTAAGGGAAATTAATAATTGTAACCATGTAAAAATTAAAATATTAATTGATGATAAGATGATTTCAAATACCATCTGATTTTTGTCAGGTTTTATTTTGTGTAAACATTTCAGTAAAAATGAATGATAATCATGTATGATAATCAACAGGAAGAATTACCTGTAATGGCACCATTCCAATTGAACTTGAAGCCTTCAGCAGAAACACTAGCATCACTCACGAATCTCAAAAACAATTGATTAGACAAAGATATAATATTCTTATCTATTTTAGAACCGCAATAGCGATTAATTAATGGTGAATTTTCATAGCCACCATTTCTGAAACAGATATAATAATTAATAAAAATTTATAATATACCCTAAAAAGATAAAGTGATTTAACTAAAAATATAAACAGTATTTGGTCAATATTTATGTTATGAGTTTAGAAAAATGGTGGAAAGTTCCAATATGTGTCTGCTCTGGATTTAAATGCACATATTAAATTTGGCAATAAGAATTATTGTAGTTAGGTTAACAATAAAAATTGAATATTGGAGTAAGTTTTATTGACCGTAGATATCATTAAGGAAGAAGTTGGTCGGGAGGTGCGGTCAATGACAAAAACACTAATAAATATAATTATACTTAATATAATTATATCAATTATATAATTATCAATTATATCAGTTAAATAATCATGAATTATTATATAGTATATATAATTATATCATATATATAATTACAGTCGAACCTCTGTATATCGAATTTCCACATATCGAAAATCAATGTAGGTCGAACTTTTTTTAGGAACCTTCAATTTTTATAAGAAAAAAGATTCTGTATATCGAATAAAATTTTTATATATTGAACAAAACTTCCAATTTAAAAAAATATAAAATGTAATTGTCATCAAAAAGAATCATTAGTTTACGCACATAAGAATGGGTTATAATTAAATAAGGAAAAAAAAATGTTCCACTGGTTTGCAAAACAATAGAAATTCAGGGAAGATCTTGTTTTAGAAGAAGCACAGGAGTCTCTGAATTCTCTGAATCTCTTTCTTAACATAGAGTGAAATTTTCATTTTAAATTCAGTTTAACTTTTGTCTTTCTTGTGAACATTGCTCCTAATCATGATTTCTTTGATGAAATATACACAAATAGGCATTAGAACCTATTTTGCACGAAAACAAACATAAATTAATTTTTATGTATGCATATTTTTAATACTTGTCCTTATTAAATTATCAATGTACATTTGTAAAAAATCTTCAATCACAGAAGTGATTTGCACAATTTTTCAAATAAGTTATATTGATTGTTCAGTGTTGTTTTTCTTAAACCCTAAAAAATTACCTTTTTTATATTCTTAACCCTCCAAAATTGCTTTTGATACATCTTTAGCCATAAGAATAGCTGTAATTGTTTTTAGCTTGAAAAAGGTGAACAATTTCAATCATTCTATATATCGAAATTTTCATATATCGAATTTTTTTCAAGGAACCTTCATATTCGATAAATAGAGGTTTGACTATATATTAATATATTTATCAATTATATAATTATACTATAATATCATCATTATACTATAATAATATAATTATACTTATCAGTGTGTTTGTCATTGACTGCATCTTCCCGACCAACTTCTTCCTTAATTTAATAAAAATTGAAAATTTATCTTGCAAAAAATGTATTCATACAGCAACAGTAGTTGAGAAAATAACCTGTTAAGTTTTTTCTCAGCTCATAGTTTTCACTTAATATGTAATATATTATTCAAATACAAACCCAAAATGGGCCAAATGATCTGAATTAAACGATAATTTCCCCAAAATGGGTCGTAAATCAAAATTATTGAGTTCTACCTACAAAAATGAATTGTTCAATTTTTGTTGTTAATTATGTTATACAGGTTTCTTCATCTTTATTTCCTTCATCTGTAAAAATTAATGCGGAATGCGGAAAGTGCCAAGTAAAATAATGAAAGCAGAACTCCATAACATGAGAAGGATAAGAGTAATATTTCAGAGAACTGAATGATTATACCTTATTTCTAGGTAATCAGCGCCACACTTCCCAGATGAACTACTGGGTTCCAATTTGAATGCTTCAGAGATAAGTTCTATTTGCTGACCATTTGGAACTGTAATAGTCCAACGGCAATCTAGCATATTTCGGTATAAGTCAGGGTAATTAGGACTATGGATTTCTCCCTCTACTGTTAAGAAGTTTCCACCACACACTGAAAACATAAATAAGTTTCATTTCAACAAATATATGTTTACAAAAAGTTAATGAAACAAAATAACTTCACAGGTAAACTTATAAATGATTTTTTCAAAGTGAACTATTTGTAAGCAAACATAATAATAATCAAAAATTTCTTAATTTTTAAAGTAATAATTACCCTAAAAATTTTAAATCATATTTAGAATTAACAATTCAAATTATTCATTATCAAGTAAACAAAAAAGTGGAGGCATTCATTCATGTTATTGCTAAAGAAGCAAAATTAAATATACAGCACAATTATAGTATAATATGTTTTAATGGTTCTATACCAATGAATGACAATTAATTAATAGATTCTAATTTTTTTTCATGTAAAAACTTAAAATAAAATTAATTCTCAGTTTCTTTTTAATATGCTGTTGGGATAAAACAATTGAACTCACCAAATATTCTGGAATAAAATGTCCTCATTATTAGTAAAACTTTGTAGTACCATGAAAGAAAGTTGAGTCCAAAACAACATGTGTTTACATAATACAGACAAACAACTTAAGGAAGAACCTTTTAGTGCGCATGCAAATTCTAACAAAAACCTTTTGTTATTGTAGCAACAATCAACTTATGAATATGTGCAGATGGTATATTTGAAAAGGAAGTTGTGTGAAGTTAAATAGAGAAGTAAAGCTTTCTCCTCCTTCAGAGTAACCTCCTGGCCTAAGCTCCATCCACAAGGTTCTTTCTTAAGTTGTTAGCCGATAATAACAGTTATTTTTAACTTAGTTTGCACATCTAAAAGTTAGAGATTTTACTTTTTAATATATGTAATAAAATAACTGCTAATAAAAATCAAAACCTTCTGTTTTGTACTTAAGTTATGCACCAAGGGTCTAATTAAATCCACTTTTTAATATAGTTATAATAAATTAATGACTAACTTTCTCTAGAATTGATAGCAAAATAGGAAGCACTAAACCCTGGTGCTGAGACAGTCGTGTCAGTATGCAATATAATGCTCATTAAATTTGATGATGAGGTCATCGCAGGGGGTAAGTTGTTTCCACAATATCTATAAAACAGAAATTTATATAAATATATACATATATATATATATATATATATATATATATATATATATATATATATATATATATATATATATATATATATATCGGTAAAAAGTATTTAGACTTACATAACACAATTACTTAAATTTTAACTTGTATATTATTCATCAAATTAATTTAAATTTCCTATCCCTCAATTTAGAAAAAGTTGGTTATTAAAAAACTGTTTTATCTACTAGGTTGTAACAAAAGTCTTTGTGCATTGAATAAGTTTAATTTAAATTTCAGTATAAAATCTACACATTGAAATTATTGTTCAAAATATAAGCCATCATTGCCAATTACTTTAGCCCATCTTTCTACCAGAAGTTGAAATTGGTTGTTCTAGGCGGAAAACTTTTCAAATCCTGATTTGACATTCCTGTTGTTTTTAAAGTACCAGCCTTTCAAAAAATGTGTCATTGACCGTAAAAGACCATAGCCAAACTGTGCAATGCCAGGGCTGTGAGGAGGGTGGGGTAAGGGGTAATGCTAACACCCTCCATTTCTGGGATTCTTTCTTTAAGAGTGAACGATGGGCAGGGCATTGTCTTGCTGAAACATCACTTTGATATAATTGACCAAAGTAGGGGACTCCTCTTTTAAAACTATATACTCTTTTGAGTTGTTCACAGTAAAGCGAAACGTCAGTTTACCCTGCCATTTGGAACCAATTCAAAGTTCAAAACATCCTCATAATTCCACCAAACACAAATCATAACCATGAAGCATTTTTGTTTTTTTACATGTTTGCACCCATATATATAATTTAAAATATCTGATGTGACACCACATGACTTCCTTGTAGACCTATTAAACTGTAAATCAGTGGTTAAAAAAAAAAAAAAAAAAAAAAAAAAAAAAAAAAAAAAAAAAAAAAAAAAAAAAAAGGCAGGAAGCCAAAATAAAAAAAACAGTTTCAGGTAAAGCACCATTTCCAGCAGGCTAATTTAAACCAAAATCTACAATGTTATTTATATAGACATAAAAATCTTTTTTACCAAATTTGATATGTTTTGCTTAATACTTTAATTAGCTGTTGCCCACGGCTTCACACGCAAATATTTCATTTTAATTTATATTTGTTTATGGTAAGAATAACTATGATGCAATAATAATTGTGTTTCACTTTTTGTGTGTGTGTGTATGAGGCAAGTCCCGCTTCTGCTACTCTACTGTATGCATGTAACACCTACTTGGACTGAAAATGGAACCTTTTGTCAAAAATGCGACTTGCTAACTTTCGAGCTATTATATCGTGTCTGTCATGAGGCTTTTGTCTGTCTTTTAAATTATCTCCAATTTCAGACCATTTTGTGTTACATGTACAGGTGATAAAAAAATCAGGATGATCATAGTGACGAACATATGTCATGGCACACTAAGTTCTCTCATGCATATAATGGGGCCCACCACTAAAACAGGAAAGCAACACAAACATCTTTCCAATATCCAAAACGTTACCATGACATCTTTAAGTTGAACATAGTTTTTTGCTAGCAGCTAGCTCTGGGTGAATTTTATTAAGTTAAGTCATTAAGTTAAGTACATGTCTCTGGTTGTAAATACTACGAGACAGTAAGATGTAATTAACACTGACGTTTTAGCTTTTAAAAATATCTGTTGTATACCGTCATAACACATTTACAATATAAATGTGATTTTTTCCATACATTGATGAATCCTTCCATCAGTAAAAAGTGAAAACCCTATGTTTTTTAGATTTTAGAATTAAGTGTCAGAAATAGCTTTTTTTTAAATCACTTTGAGTACGATTTTTTTTTTTAATTACGCCTTATTCCCCATCTGCAACATAAGGGGAGCCACCATTAAAAATTTGAGCTTCAAAGGTATTGTCGTTTTTGATATACAGTGATAAATAAATTGGTGAGTGAGTGACTGGTATATTTCTATCTACAATGCTGATTACCTTCCTTGTGTGTACGTGTATGTGAAATGTATAGTTTTCGAATTATTTAAAAAACAAAATAAATAAAAATTGAACAGGTTTCCTTGGGAACCTGTCCCGCTAATACTGTCTCGGTTTTAACGATGTTGTTGACAATTATTAATTGTTTTACATTTATTTAATTATATTTCAAATGAGTACCTATAGTTTTCCAGGAGAAATATACTTTCCGAGTTATTCGAAAAAATAATTTCTTATCAGGCTTTAGAAATAAAATAATTTCAACCACTTAGGTTACGAATTATTTCAAACCCAGCCTCATTGCACATCTAAAGCATAAGGGGAACCACCATTAAAAATGTCAGCTTCATAAGCATTGTAGTTTTTGAGAGACGGTGATGACTATCTAGGTGATAACTTGTTTTTATAGATATAAATATAATTTTTAATGAAAGTTTAATATGACCTTCATGCAAATTACCACTTCCGGCAAACCAATTTTAACCAAAATCTAGGATATTATTTTTATTGACAGAGAAAGATAACGTAAACAGATTAGATGAAGTGGAAGAAATCATAAACAAGATAAACTACTACAAAATTCTGATAAGACAGAGTAATGGTGCTAAAGCAATGAAACTATAAGAGGCACAACTATAAAAAATATATGAATAAATACTAAAATTTCTATAGCACTGATGATACTGATGTAAGAAGAGAGATAGATTGGAATGCCATAATCACACTATTATACATTGTGATTTAAAATCCATAGGACAAAAGTTAAGTGAATATCACTGTCAGTATTGCCAGGAAGCTTTATGGTATATTTCATAAAGAAGAAATATGTCATAACTGAAATATAAAGCTATACCACAGATAACTAACTGGCCAATGGTATACATACCATCTGACTGTATACGGCCCGAAGATAACTATATATCAATCAATAAATAATAGGTTAATACTCATAACTAACAAAGTTTGTTAGATTGATAGAGAACTTGTGTTATTTCAAAGAAAAGTGTCTGAGCCATTTATAATTTCTGACAAATAAATAAATCTATCTACCACTAGGTCCCATGGGGATCTTAAGATAGTACAAACCTGCCCCAGAGAATAGCCTCTATTGTGTCTGTAATTCTCTTATATCAACAAATTTTGCATTTTCTGAGCTCCCAGGGCTATGACTATGTTTTTTCATAATTCATTCTGCTGTTCATTATTATTATTTTTTTTTTTTTTGAGCTTTCACTTATTTTTCTATTTATTAAAATTAATAAAAAGTATTTGACCGATGAAGAGATACTCATGATATACTATGTAATAATTTTTTGTCTTCAACTCATAATCCAATTAAAAAAAAGTTTATTTATTCTCTGAAAATACAAAAAAAAATTAAATGGCTATATTACAGAATTATTATCTGATTCATAAAAAAACACTGAGTTTCATAAACATACAATGTTATATCTCATTGTCTTTATTGAGAATATCTTACCAATTTTCTATGACCTTCTTATTAAAATTTTAGTATTTTAAAAAAGTATAGCGAGATTAAGAAAAAATAATCATTAAAATAACCCCAACAATGGAGAGTAGTTGTATATGTTTAAATTTTTAAAGCAATGGTTGAGTTACAGATCTGTTTACAGAGCTTAGTATGGATCTAACAGTTTCTCCAAACGCTTCTGGAGCAACCAAGGCACATGTTACTTGACATAGTTAAACCAATGGTTGTTTACCTGCCTGTAGAGCTCAGCTTGGTAAGTAGATCAAGCTGTTTTCCACATGCTTCTTGCGTAGTCAGTGTACATGTTTTATTACCTTACAATGTGTTAATGAATCAATATAAAATACAATTCATAAATGTATGCATCAAACAGAAGCAAAGCTTGGACACACACTATCAGGGATGAAGGTGCTCTAAATCAAAGGGAATAGAAAACAGAAAATAAAGGCAAACCAAGAATTAAGTGGTGTTCATAAAGCTCCTCACATAGTTTTGACAGAAACTAAGGCCATACAGAAAAGAAGGGCGAAATCACTGGAAGGACCACTATAATGAGCTAGAGAATAGCAAATAAAGGGAGATATAAGCGGAGGCAGATTACAAAGAGGCAAAGGTTCTCAATGGATTGCAGTGCTGATAGAAAAATAAAAATAACATGTAAAAGTAGTATAATATATAGTTACAAGAGACTTACTTATCGCCTAGTTGACCAGAAGAAGCTCGGTTAGGGTTCTTATCATATATCGCAACCCAATCCCTGCTGCAGTTGAATGACTTTTCCAAGTTAAATGACAGCCAAGTTAATTGGATTATAGTTCCAGGAGGAGTAGATATAAGCCAAGTACATGTATGGTTCATCGGATAGTGTTCGGGATATTTAGGAGAAGATATAGTACCAGTTTTTTCAGTCAAAATCCCTCCACAATCTTTGAACAAAAAAAAAAAAAAATTATAAAATGTTACTATACTGTACAAATTTATTGTACCGATATGGTGACTGTTATACTATGTTATACTGTGGTGACTCATTATCTTAAAATGTAGATAATTTCTTTAGCAATTTTCCATAATGAATTAAGAGTTATAAACTATTTTTAAAATAAAAAGAAAACAAGTTATTATTTAAAAAGTTAAAGTATTTACATTGCAACTAATAACTGTATATAACTAATGGATGACTCACTAATGTCAACTGCTGTGTAATTAGCCTTGAATCCTCTTCCACTATATGCAGAATCAGTAGTAAAAACCAAATGCAAGAAATTATGCTGGGAAATAATCAGCCCTGGTTTATTAGATCCACAAAACTTTCCAATCAGAGGAGAAGCTTCATTATTGCCATCATAAATCTAAAAGCAAATAAATATTTTCTGAGAATGAATATCTTAAAACAATTAAAATCAATCATTCATTTCTTTTTTACTTAATCTCATAAATCATCAATCTTATTCTTAAGGAGAAATTTTCACAGGACTCTCCATTACCATTTTGTTTGAATCAATACTACCCAAAATATAAAACTGGAAAAGCTATATAAAAAATAAAAAAATAAAATAAAATAAAAAAATAACGCTCCCTTCTACATTATCAATTAAAATCTTTAAAAGAGAGTAAGAGATATTAATTGCTTTCAGCTCAGTCATTTAAAAATAAAACAGCATTCCTAACTTTTATCTACTAAGCTTAGTACTTTAGCAAGCTAAAAATATCTACAAAAACAAAGCAAAGGATAGTCTGCAAAATATTACAATCCATAATGGTACAGCTTATTTTTATTTAAAAAAAAAAAAAAAAAAAGAGAAAGAAAATCCTGCAGCAATTTCCTAAATGACCAATAATCTTCATATACATAATCTACAAATAATGTCTTATTTTTCTTGACAAGCATGTATAAAAGTCCTTAAGAGAAAATTTCTAGTTATAAGCTCAGAAGTTTTCTCTTTTCCTAATTCGAAACAATGAAATCGTTTCTGACCTTTACTTACCAAATCACATCACAAACGTTAAAAAATAAATGTTGCTTTTTAACAAAAAGAGGGGAAAACACACTAAATAGTGAGGCTTTTTTTTTGTATCCTTCAGAAAAGAGAAAATCTAATGACAACAATGCCAAATCTTGAAATTCATCAGTTTATGAGATTCGGCAACTCAAATGAAAGATTTAATCTGATTCGGATAAATGATTTGAGCTGAGAGCTTTGGAAAAGAAGTTATGAAAGACCTCACAAATAAATGAAAATAAAGATTGATTTAGATGGAACTCCACATAAAAAGATTTTTTTTTTTTCTCATTGAATTCACGTGTGTATTAGGATTAGTAGTTTAAGGGAATGAAGAAAAGAACTATACTTAATAGATAACACGTTTTTTCAACTCAGTGGATCCTAAAACGTTTGAATTAAGTGAGATCTTGAGATCTTTTTTCAAATGATTACCAACCTCTACTTTATGAAGTGAAGTAAAATCATATCTCTGGCAAATAATTATTTTAAACTGATTATCAATGTTTTAATAAATCAAATGGGTGATGTAATGAAATTAAATATTCCTTGTTTTGCATTTAAGAATTAATACTTTAGAGCAGTGGTTCTCAAAAAATTTTTTTCAAGGACCCATTGTCCAATCGCTATAATAGTAGAGAACTCCTACATCCTAAAAAATTGTAAAATTTGTTTTCTCTCATAAATAGCTATTTTTTCTGGCATAAACATGAAAATATATATACAGGATGACCCTGAGCTCCTGGAACGATTTAATAAAACTAAAAATATTTAGTAAAAAATCCTTGGTTCAAAAAAAAAACATATTTCATTAGGTCTACTTTGTTTACTAAAAAACATTTTAAATTAAAAACTAAATAAAGTATAAATTTCAAATTTGGCAAAAAAAATTATGAGATTCGGTCATACGTCAAAAAAGTGTTCAAAAAAGAATATAAGATATCATTAGATTTTATGAACTCATTTCAATATGTTGGCTGAAAAACCTAATATTTGGTGGAAAGTTGATTTTTAACTTCAATTATCTGAAAAATGAAAAAGTTTACAAAAAAAAAAATTAATTTGTAAGTTAATTACATGTCAATCTATGTCTTTAACTTAGGAAATGCTTATGTAGTTACTTTATAAACTTAAATTCAAAACATTCAAATGCTCAACCACATCAGTTAAGTAGGTAGTTATGCAAAGCCAAGAAAAGTCAGTTAGAAAATTAATGTACTTGGTGTCAAGTAGGAAGATTCAGACCTCATCTTTGAGCACAAAAAACCTTGTCAAGATCGCACTTCGGTATAAATAAGAAACTGCTCACGCTCACTGCACAATAAAGAAAACAATCTGGATTGTAGAGGACGAGTTTTAATGTAATTAATGATTTGAACTACTTCATTAAATGTCTTTAGCAGCATTTCAGGCAATCATTTGACTACTAAGACCTCTCGATGAGTGCAACAGTGTGTCCATTTCAGGATAAAAGCAAGTGTTTGAAAACGAGTTCGAAGTTTTTTATCTGTTTTTTATCCAGCCATGGATTTTACTCTATATGTGAACAAACACAAATTTTCTCCAGGTAATGTCATGTTTATTAAAAAATTCATTTAATGCAATGAAAATATCATCTGTTGTTATGTGAAGCAGTTCACAAGAAAATAGAAAATCTTCAAATAACTGGTCTTCCAATAAGTAACATACAAAAACCAACAATATTGCTTTTTTTTTAAATGTCTGTGCTATCATCCAATTGCAGAGCAAACATGTCACACATGCAAAGCCTGGCCATTAAGGTCTCTTCTACAATTACCTGTCATATCAGAAATTCACCTTTTGACAGTATTGATGGAGGGTAGAATAGTACTTACATCACTATACAGCTGTCGACAGTCACTGTGCATCTTATACCAGCCGCTCATGCTCAGATAAAACCTGACGGATTGTACTGCAATGAAGGATATGAAAATGGTCGATCGCCAACCGAAATGGCAGTGGTTGTATAGTGGCAGTCACTTATCAATTACCGTGCATGGCACAATTTCCTAATGACATCTCGCGGACCACCTGCTGGGAACCACTGCCTTTGAGGTTGTAATTATATGTTTTTCAAATTTGAAGTCTAAATAACGTTATCACTAAGCATACACTAGATAACCAAGGTTTTTTTTTAAATACTCCTAATAAACAGAAAATTCAGAAAAAATTAAAATTCTTCTTGTTCCAAACAAATCCGTAATATATTTCCCCAGATATACATTAAAGGAAAGTAATTTGAATGATACGAGCACACACTGAAACAGTTTCTACATCATTATGTTTATTGGTGAAGTAATTTGCTTCCAATCCCCAATGTAGTGTATACTTCTGAAGTAATGATTGTTCATTATGCTTGATGAATCGTATCTTCTTAAATATTTTCAGAATATTTAACACACTTAGAGCGGTACAGGATCAATTGACCCTGTGTCTGATTTTGCACTAGTGGTGAAGGTGTGAGAAGTAAACTTTCAACAATTTCCAGACCTGTTTTAGCTTTAGACCTTTTTAAAAGGTTGAAAGCAGAATGGCTATATGCTACAAACTTCAATAAGGTGTGAGAGGTAAACTTTCAACATTTTCCAGACCTGTTTTAGCTTTAGACCTTTTTAAAAGGTTGAAAGCAGAATGGCTATATGCTACAAACTTCAATAATCTCTCAAAACACAATGAAAAATACCTCGAGGTCAAATGACAAGTTTGATCTTATCTTAATTTGTTTGATTTACTTATTTTACTAAATACACACACACACATATATATATATATATATATATATATATATATATATATATATATATATATATATATATATATATATATATATATATATATATACATCAATGTTCTATGTTTGTATGTTTCAAAAAAAGATGAATACAGATCCAAAAAAAACAATTATGTTTTCATTGTTCTTACTGAGCATCACAAAAAGGCAAGTTATTTCAGGAAATAAGATTAATCAGGATTTCTAAAATTTTACATGAGGTTAATGAATTTTTAAATGAATCAATTAATGACCTTCTGCCGTGGTATACTGGTAAAAACTTGTGATTTTTTCTAAAATAATCAATTTCCAGAATGCTAAACAAGTTTTAAGTAAAGAAAGAGTATGGGGTCTATTGACCTCGTGACGCACTCGTAGATAATTACTGCACAGGGTCAATTGGCACCATGTCACACTTGTTTATAAATACGGATTTTTTCCTTTGGCATGCTACAGTACCATGCTTACATCATGTTGTAGAAGAGAAGATAAATGGTAAGACTACCATAGTGGAAATTATTATTAATTCTGATTTTATATTCAAGAGACCATCACATTTTTTTTTTCAATTTGGAAATGTTAAATAATTTATTCCGGTCCATATATACAAATTATAATAAATTACTAATATTTGTGAATGTTATACCCAAAACATGTCCATCAGCCTGTGACGTCATAATCCTCAACCATTAAAAACCGTTAGAATGCCATAATCCTTTTGTTGAAAGTTAACATAATACTTTGATCCTTGAAACATAAACAAATCAGACTATAAATAGAGGTATTTTTTGGAGCTCTTCCTCATTCTCTCAGTAGAATTGTGCAAAGTGAAACAAGTCTTCTGGAAGCGTGTAAGTTAATTTGTTTTAAACTTTTTATTCATACCTAATGCAGGTCCATGATACAACACAATACCATATGATGTAGAGATTTTACTATAGAACAAAACTTTTCAGAATTAAAACTCACAAAAACTTTTTAAAAAAAGCCATTACTACAAAAACGCATACTATAGTAGAGGTTGGAAACAATTGACATCACTAGCAGCCATGATGGCATAGGGACCATTTTTGGGTGCACTTACATTGTTCAAATTCCTTTCATGTATTTTTAGGAAAATCTCGGGAAATTCAAGTCATAGGAAAAAATGATATTAGATTTGTCAACAGATGTTTAAAATCTTTTGAAAAATAAATTAAATTGGATAATTTCAATTAAATCTTAGTTGTCTATTTCTATATTGGTTGTCTAAGTCCAATAATGAATTTCTTATTACCGCTACAAAATCATATATGCAAAGATCTGCATCTTCTAAATCAAAGTCGATGAAGTTCAATTTGATAGAAAATCCCATCCGTTGTTGTATGGTGTAAGTACAGGTTCTGTCTTCTGGATAGTGGAATGGATAGTAGGGCGACTGTATTATACCTGAAGGCGATGACCACGATCCTCCACAAACTATAAAAGTTAATAAAATTTAATGTTATATGTTTAATGTTATATAGAGCTAACCTAATGCTCAGAAAAATAATACTATATCCAACTTTTAATTCATTGATTGAATAATTATGTTCATTGATTGAATAATTATATCTATTTTTATAACACATATACAAATATTAAGTACCAGCTTTGTAATTCAGCAAAAACCCTCCTTCATTGTAAGTCGAATCAGATTCAAAAATCACAAGAACTTCATTTGAGGAAGAAGTAAATGATGGGACTGAATCTTTTCCACACCATCTACCCACAACACCTGATCCCCGAGAAGGTCCATCAAATATCTACAACAAAAAGTTTTAAAACCATATAATAGTTTTTTTTTAAACGACTAATGTTGTAATTATATGAATCATACATATTACAAAGCAATATAGCTAAGACTTATTCCTAATTAAGTACAATCAAAATGACACAAGAACTTTTTTATGTGAATTATTTTTTAAATAAAACCTTATGTGAATTACCTTTCAAATAAAAAATGAGTTATGAGCATTATTACACACTTGTTTATATAAGTAGAAGTAACATAGCTTTATTAAGAAAGCATAAAAAGAAAAAAAAATCAGGAAGATTATAGAAGCTACAGTTCGCATAAGTTTTTTTTTTTGCGATTTAAGTTACGTCTAAAGCAATGAAATGACTATTAGTCAAATTAACAACTATCCACATAAGATCACATTAACATAACTATCCACATGAAACATAAGATCCCCATGAAATGGATGATGCATAACAAGTACAAAATCCATCAATGTAAACAGCACTGTATTCTCATCAAAAACAACAAAATAGATGCAGCTTTTCCAGCTTAATTTTTCAATTTAAACCGATTAACGCTGTTCATAATCCTTTCTCTACTAGAATAAGTCTTATATTAAACCATTCCTCATCTTTTTGTAGATATAATTCTAATGGCTTGCATAACAAAGGTAATGAATAGAACACATTACTAAATAGAAATTACATGGATATTTCTCTCTAGAATATACACTTACATCAGGGTCTTTTCTTTCTAGCATTCCAGGGTCCTATTTCATATTCAGTAAAAGTGGAAAGATTTGTTTTTAGAGGCCACAGGTTATGTATCGCCATTAGATAATTTTTGTTTTTAATTTATTGTTTTTTAATATAACTATTTTAAATGTTAACCTGTTTTAACATTTCGCAGTGTAAGTAATAGGCATAGTAAGTCATAGACCAACATGTATTTGTACCATCCTTGCACGGTGAAGAGCCATGTCCTGCTCGAGGTGACCCTGCTAAAATCCCTGATCTAGATTGGGAAGACGATAAATATCTCCCAATCTAGGCGGAATGGCATAGGTTTTGGATGAATGGCTATAGGTGAACAGTCGAACTATGCGGACTCTGGATGCCGGGCGACCTCCAGTTAAAATTAGCCTTCCTGTGGCTTGCGGGGTTCAATCACAGGTTACCGTATATCTCTGGATAATTATGGGAACGGAGAAGGAAATTATAATATTGCAGATGAGAAGGAGGAGTTTTCCCCAATTGTGAGTCAGGACTCTTCAGAGGCACTGACTTAAAACTTATTGGTCAGCAAAGAATCCACCATTATGTGAGATGCCCCTATAGAGGAGGACTCACGACCAAAACCTAAGGAGAGAAGGGTAATTCCATCTCCAACTAACACTACTGAGACCAGGGAGGATGGTAAGGATGTAGGTCCAACCAACAAGATGGGCAGGTCTCGGAGGAAGAGATATTTCTGGCTGAGGAAGATGCAATAACCAAAAGCCTTGATCTGATGCCCAGCTACGAAAGTTTATTGGAGAAAGGACCTAAGAGAGTCCCATCCAATGAGACCACTCCTAGCCGTGGAACTGGAAGGAGAGTCAAGAGGACCAAGGCTTCCTCTAGGCCATTTGAGGGACAACTGGCTAGAGAAGGAGTTTATCCCCCAGTCATGTACTATCCGAGGGCTCTGGGAGGGTATCTTTCCGGATACCTACCAAGGTAGTTTCAGAGAGGATCAATTTAACTCCATACAGTTGGAAATCACCAACCTGATCCTATAATCTGTCCACAATTCCATGGGTCAACCTGGAAAATGGATGGCTTCAACTGACCTGTGTTAACGAGGATAGTGTTCAGTGGGTCATTGAAAATATAAGCTCAAGGATCCTATAAAAGAGGATGAATCTTCTCGAAGAAAAGCAATAATAATATATCTCCTTCCCACAAGTTATAGTGATGAGGAAATCCTCAACATTATAAATAAACAGAACATCAAAATGAAGGTGAGCACATGGAGGGTGTTCAAAAGGGATAATAGTCCAAATCTTTCTCAGTTGGTGATTGGTATTGAAAAAGAGACTCTTGAGGCCCTCAAAATACAATAGGAACTTTTAAATTACTTAATATCTAATAATGTAGATATAGCTAATATAGAAAATACATTAAAGCTACATTTATCACAAAAAATAGCCAAGAGGTACTTGACTTAACCTTAGCCAAACCAACCACAGAAGATTGCATACTTATAATAGTGTAATTCTTTGACTGCCCCCCTCCCCCCCCGACCAACTTCTCCCTTTAAATAAAGCCTAGTAATATTCAAGTTTAATTATTGCCTGTTGTAAGTACTGTAGCCTTTGGAAGGCAAGAGCTTCACATTCACAAAGAATGTGTTCTGCTTTTTCTTCTTCCTCAAGATACAGACGGCAAGTGGAATCTTCCAATATTTTCATCTTTTTGAGATGATATCTTAGTGGGCAATAGCCCGTGAGGAGACCCATTATCGTTCTCAACTCATTCTTCTTCTTCGTCAAGTTTAGATAGGATTTTGCCTTTTCATTAAATACTTTAATAAAGAGTTTGGATTGTTTCATACCAGGTTTAGAGTTCCTGTATGTTTCCTTCTTCTTTGTTTTCCAGGTATCGATTTCTCTCCTGATTTAGATAGTGAATATGCTGCAATATGGCTCAGGGCCAATTAGCATAATTTCTGATCCCTTACGTGCTAAATCATCAGCTATCTCACCTACTAGCTGTGATATAATTGTATAAGAGTTTAGGGCTTTTAGTGCCATCTGGCTATCTGATATAATATGTATATATTTTTTTTCTGTTTGGAATCTTATTGAGATTTTCTGGTGCTGCTATTTCTATTGCATGTATTTCAGTTTAAGAACATAGGGTATGATCCCATTGCAAGGGTTCTTTTGCATTTTAGTCCAAATATCCCCGTTCCTGCATTTCCTTCCTTAACTGTACCATCTGTATACCAGGCAGTGATCCCATTTTCCAAATTTAGGTCTTCCATATTTTCCTGTCTGGACTTAGTACTTTGAATGAGAGTTTAATCTTATTCAAATCTAGTTTCCTGGGCTGATCATTCAGTGAGGTAATCCACTCCTTTCCCTTCAGCTCATTTAGTATTTTCATATGTCCTTGATAGTCACCTGGCTTGTAGTTCCAGGTATGTTGTAGTCCAAGGGCACTTGATAAATCCTCTTGTTGAATCCTGGAGTTATGTTCAGCAACATTTCCATGGCTGCCATGGGGCAGGTTCTAATTGCTCTTGTGATTCCCAGGCAAACCATCCTCTGAACTTTCTCCAGCTTCTTTTGTCTGTTTTTCTCTGTAGTTTTTGGCTTCTGATGCATAGGTTATCATGGGTCGAATGACCCTAGTATATAACCATTCTAGCATTTTGGGTATGATACCCTATTTTTTTCCAAATAAGCTTTTGCAGATCCAAAGAGAAGCATTTGCTTTTCCTACGATTCTGTGAATTTGGGCATTCCATGTGAGTTTCTGATCTAGAACAACTCATAGATATTTAACCTCATTTGTTATATTAATATGTTTCCCTTCCAGCATAAGTGATTCTAAATTATGAATCCTTTTCCTGGTAAAGGTTACAATAGTGGTTTTGCTTGGGTTGATGTTAAGTCCCTGTTCCTGACACCATCCAACCAAGTTTTAGGGCTTTTTCAATTAATATGGTTTCATGCTTGCCTCTTATAATTATAGCTAGGTCATCCACATACCCAATTATTTAAAAACCTTCATTGGTAAATTTATTAAGGAGACTATCAGCAACAGCAGTCCACTAAAGAGGTGATAAAACATCCCCCCCCGTGGACATCCTTTCGTTGCTTCTATCTTAGCTGTGATGCTTCTATTTGTTAACATTTGTTTAATCCAAGAAATAATGGCTGTACTAGCTCCTGTTCTCTTGGTAGCTTTTTCTGTGGTTTCATATGAGTTATTATCAGAAGCACTCTCTATGTCCATAAATAAGCATATTACCGTCTCTTTATTCTCAATAGAGTTTTCTATCTTTTTAATGAGACAGTGCAATGCTGAGATAGTCAATTTTTCTAGCTGATAGAAAAATTGATATGGATATAATGTGAGATTGTTATTATTTCTCTTAGATATACATCCATAACCTTTTCCATTGTCTTAAGTATTATTGAAGAGAGACTTATTGGTGTGTATGCCTTTGGATTATCTCTGGGTTTATTGCCAATTTTTAGAATAAATACCACTTTGGTCTCTCTCCATAGTGTTGGGATATATCTCATTGAGTAATTAGCCCTGAATAGCTTCCTGAGGGCTGGAACTAACTAGCTTTTCTTGTCCATTTATCAGATGGGCAGGTATTATTCCATCTCCCTCAGCCGCTTTGTCTGACTTAAATGTATTTATCACCCATATAATTTTGTCTGGGATAAAAATTTTGTTAGCTTCATTTTGAGCCCATTTATTTATCTGAGGATCATTTCTATCTCTTGTAGGACTGTTCTCTTCTTTCTCAAAAATACATTGAGGAAAGTGAGTTTTTAGTAAAACTCTCAGTGTTTCCTATTGATTCTCAGTGTAGATTTTGTCTGGTTTGCAAAGTGAACAAGGCCATTATTTTGATCTTTTGATGGCACTTTGAGAATCCGCACTGTGAAAAGAAATCCTCTATTCCTTCACAGAATTCTTTCCATGTTCTTCTCTTTCCTGATTTCTTTATTATATTCTGTTAGGGCCTGTTTATATTAATTTAACTTGACTTGACCCTTTGCTTTGTTCCAAGTTTTCTTACTCTTTTCCTGAGGTTTTTTAGTGTTTTATTCCACCAAGGTACATCCTTTTTGGTCTTTCTTCTAGTCCTAATAGAGCAGCTTTCTTCATAGGATCTGTGGATAGTGTCATGTACCTCAGTTCCTACCTCTTCCAGAGAACCTGTTGCTTCGATTGGGTTTTAATTAATTCCTAGGTCTTTGGGTTGTAATTCTTTGTATAGTTCCCAATCTGTGAGTTTAGGGATTCTTGCCCTTTGTATTATTTTCCTGCTAACCTCTATGTTAAATTTGATCTGCTGATCAGAGAGTGAGGCTTCGTCAGAGACATGCCAGTCTAAAATTAAAAATAACAAACAGATTGCTCAACAATATGGTATAAAAGCAATACAAAACAAACTAAACAAGTTCAATTCATCAACACATTACCTCCTTATCAAATCATTTCTGTATCATTTAGTATTGTGGCATTCTTTACATAGAAAGCAATAACTATTACCTCATGTTTATAAAAGACAAACACTATTTTGTTTCATATATCTAAATTTAATACTGATTTAAAAAAAAATAGATGCGACAATATAAATCTTGGTCGATTACAAAAGTCTATTATTGAAAATATTAAACCAAAATTAAATAGTTTAAAAAAAAGAAACATATTACATACAGTTAGATAATCATAGTTACAGCCAGCATTAACTTCCAAGTTGAGGGAAGGAATATCAATCCTGATTTTTTCGCCGACAGGAAGAGTAATGAGCCATTCACAGCTGAGCTCATCGAGATATTCCGTTCCTCCTGGTTTGGATGGTGCAGTTATAGTGCCACGTGGAGCTGTGTAAATACCACCACAGCCTGGTATACCTTCAGTGGGCGAATAGGATATTTGAAATCCTTTACCTGCTCTCGAACTGCAAAAGAGTAGACTTATAGGTTAAAATATTGTAATACACCAATAATGTTTTTAGTTGAAAAATTAGTATTTTAACTACAAATATAATTTAAGAAATGCCATTTGAATGTCTAAGCCACAAATTTTAAATATAACTAACCTGTCAGAATGGAAAATAATTACTGCTTCATTGCCTGATGAAAGAAATGGCTCTGGTAAATCTGAACTACATAGCTTTTTTAAGACTGGCCCAATATCAGAACCACCATTACGAAACTATGAAACAAAAAGTTTTAGGATCAAGAAATTATAACTTGAGCACCTTCATAATATCATATAACCCACTAAAAACCTTTTTAGCCATTCAAATATTCCACAATGCAATCATAACATATAAAAAATTCAAACAGAACTAACTTAATAAATAACTGAGATGGCCAATGCAACAGGCTAACAAAGAAAAACCATTAATATGTAAGTATATTCCAGACATTATACTAAAATTATAAAAAAACACTGAAGTACAGATTACTAGCAGATATACTTCCTGATAAGCATATACAGGAGATGAAACTATTTTAAATGGTTAAAAATGTTTAATGTGCAATTATGTTAGTAGAATATAAACAGTAATATATTGTCCTTTGGTGCCCACTAGCCATAAAATCGGCACATTCATTTCTTGATTTATGATATTCAACCATCTATTAATACCCTATTTTCAGTATTAATGTTGAAGATCAGCTGATTGTAGCTTGTGAAACACAGAATGTAGTACCTACAGGATGAAACAAAAATAACAGACACATTTTGAAGGATTTTAAAAAACAAATACATGATTCTAGAAAAAAACTGGTTTCATTCAAAAAAATTACAGGGCCATTCCATGCCAAATCATCCAGCCAATGTTCAATTTTTCGCCCCCCAGTCACAAATTTTAATGCAAATTTCTATGTGTTAAGTGAATACCAAAATAAGAAAAAATGCCAAATTTCAGCCAATTCTAACAAGTAGTTTCAAAATTATGGTCGTTCGAAGTTTGAAGAGATTTGAACTTTGTAAGACAATTTGAGCTGGAAATCAGCTTGTATGTATTTGGGATTTTTTTTTTTTATAAAAAAATCAATATTTATTGAGCTAGAGGCTTCAAAATGTATTCATTTGTCCTAAATTTTATGGGGAATAAGATGATACCATAAGTATTGGTATTACGATTTTACATCATGGATAAAATTATTCTTAAATATAAAAATAAATGTGCCTTATGATTTAAAAGTTGTGACTTTTATATCGAAAAATATCTGTGACTAAAATCTCTCTCTCCAGATACTCTATTACAACCCAATACTACTGAAAATAGCATTAAATTTTCTTTGAAATGATGAAATAATATAGGTAAATAAGATTTATTACAATGTAAATGTAATAGTTTTTTATTTGCATGTTGCAGAAATGGATGTTTAACAAAGACTAAGTTTCTATTAAAAAAAATATCTGATGTGGGCAACACCTAACTTCCTTGTACATCTATTAAGTCATAAATCCGTGGCTCAAAAAGTGATACTGAATTTGGTTACTAGTTGCCGAAGATTGCAGTAAAAATGACACTTGGCTTCCCGACGTCTATCTATTGACACACACACTCTTGTTACTGGAGGTCTCATTCCGTTATTATATGTCGTTTTCCTTCAGTAGATAACTAGTTTCCAAGATATTTCTTAATGTTCCGTGACAACAATAAAACTGTCAATATCACTGGATAAAGCATTAGAAATCGACAGTTTTGACATTTTAAGCGGAAAAATCCACTTAACTAATATCTTATTCTCCTGCAGCAGACTTGTTGATCTCACAAATGGGGAGGAAAACCAGTATTTTACATTCAATTTTAACACTTAAAACAAGTAATAAAAATGTTTAATTGGATTAGAAACCAAATCGCTTTTGTAACCTTTATTGCCAAAACATATGATTTATGTATTTAATTTAAATATAATTTTTGATGTAAGCTTATTATGACCTTCAAGTAAAGTACCCTTTTCGGCTCACCAATTTTAATCAAAATCTAGTAAATACATTCATATCGATATAAAAGTCCTATTTACCAAATTTGAGATGTTTTACATTATATTTTAATATAATTTTTGATGAAAGTATCATATGACCTTCAAGTAAAGTACCCTTTTCGGCTCACCAATTTTAACCAAAATCTAGTAAATACATTCATATCGATATAAAAGTCCTATTTACCAAATTTGAGATGTATTACATTATATTTTAATATAATTTTTGATGAAAGTATCATATGACCTTCAAGTAAAGTACCGCTTCCGGTTTACCAATTTAAACCAAAATCTAGTATGTTATTTAAATCAATATATAAGTTCTGAATACTAAATTTGAGAAGTTTTGCATAGTATTTTAATACAATTTTTAATGGAAATCAATTATGACCTTCAAGTAAAGTACCACTTCCGGTGATCAAGCAGTGACCAAAAAGGGAGGTTCACAACTAGATTTTACAACAATCCTAAATACAAAATTTCAACTTTCTACGGCAAACCGTTTTTGAGTTGTGCGAAATACGAACGTACGTACAGACGCCATGATGAAACTTGTCAAAATGGATTCAGTGATCGTCAAAATGGATATTTCCGTTGAAATCTGAAAACCAAAAATTTTCACGATTACAATACTTCCTTTACTTCGTAAAAGGAAGTAAAAAATTGGAGAGTGAAGAAGTACTTCTTGACACATATCACGCCCAGAAATATGCATCAAGAAATAACCCATTTTGTTTTTTGCCAATTTTTTCTCCTAATGATATAATTTAATTATATTATAAAATAGTCTTCTATGCAAACCTAATGTTTCTTAATGTATTTATATCCGTTTGTAAAGAGATTTTGATCAGCAGTACCATGTACCCCCGGGGCACGGTGCAAAAGACTGAGCATGGTAGTGGTTGGTATGCAGTATCACTGTCACTACAACATCAGTAGCCACGATATTCTTTACAAAAGATAAGTGAAAATAGAAAAGTTCAACGAGGCCTGTAAGGGATACAAACAGAAAAAAATTCAGGGAAAAATAACAAAAACTTAAATTAAAAAATTGTGCTACATGCCCCAGAGAAACCTTTTATTGTTTATTATATTATAATAAAAAGCATATACAATTATTGTTTTATGTTTGTATCGAATAAAATTGTAAAATAATAAATTGAAAATGTTCTATTACTGTTGAAACTAATAAAAAATTGGTTTATTTTTAACCAAATATTACTATTGCTTTAATTATATATTTTTATTTGAAATTTAACTTTATTATTACAAAAAAAACAAAAAAAAAAAAAGGCTAT
Source organism: Rhaphigaster nebulosa (assembly GCA_948150685.1). Taxonomy (NCBI): domain Eukaryota; kingdom Metazoa; phylum Arthropoda; class Insecta; order Hemiptera; family Pentatomidae; genus Rhaphigaster; species Rhaphigaster nebulosa. The sequence continues at coordinate 102,856,020 of OX411309.1, read as the reverse complement.
GGGTATCAGACATTTGTTTAGTGCCCGAGCGGTCACCAACCACTGGAATCAATCATTGCGGAGAGGTATAGTGGCATGGAAGGAAAGTTTTCCTCTACAAAGCTGAGCGGTACAAGGGACTGCTGGCACTTTAGGAAAAGCCCATTTGGCCACCAAGCTGTGCCAAGTAATGTACCGCTATGGCACATTAAGTGTTAAATGTGCCACCGTAGAGCTAAAATATTTTCAAAATACAGCTTATAAGGTGAAATATTTTCAAAGAAAATCTCTAAATTAAAATAATTATTACTAATGGGTATAGGTGTCCATAATTAGTTGTACCACATCCTCTTCAACCACTAATGGACACATTAATATAAATTAAATAATAAATGTAATAATAATAATAATAACAAACTATCAATACTTTAAACAAAATATATAGACTAAGTGTCTACCTTCAAAATTATAAAATAAGTACTTTAGCCAAAAGCAATTCTCTTAAGAAAGAAATTATTCAAAAAGGCTGCTACTAAGGGAATGATGGATATTATTTCACATGATGGAATAATCCTGGAGGGTTTTGAATTTTAATACTATTTTTACATAAAGAAAAAATGTTAAGTTCAACAGCCTGGGACATATACTACATTTTGAAATCTAACAACCGGGATATAAAATGTAGTGAAAATATAATGTCTATAAGCACACTTTAGGTAAGTTTTTTTCACTAGATGTTTATATTAAGGTGCCATAAGCTCTTCTTTTGATTTATTTATTTATCGTGATAAAGGACCAGCTAAGGACCACACGCATATCACTTCATGGCTTTCATCTTTCTTTCAGCCCACACCTTCTTCATCTTTTCCCCCATTTACTCTGTCCACCTCCTTCCTTCACCTCTTTTCCTCCTCTCCACCGCAAGGACCTTCTTTTCATCAATCATCCTTCTGAATTTCTCTCTGTCCTGATAGTCCTCTTCTCTGATCCCCAGTTTCTCTATTTCTTCCTTTATCTGCTCGGGGATTTATCCTTTGATGTTTTTAAGTATCATCACCCTGTCAAAGATCTGCTTGTTCACTATATCCTTGTCCATCCTCTTCATGTGGCTATCAAATTTCAACCTCCTTTTCCTCATTGAGATCTCTAGGTCGTCAATGCCTTTGCACTGGCCTTTTGTTCTTTTTTGGTCAGTACTCTTCTCCCACATTCCTTAGCCCATGGATACACCTCAATATCCTTCTCTCTATTCTTAGCAGTCTCTCTGTGCTGGTAAAACCCGCTGTTTCCGCTCCATACAATACCATAGGTTTACTACCCTTTCATATTGTCTGACTTAAGCCTTTCTAAAGAAAGGCTAAGAGAGCACTCTAAAGAGAATCTCTCTATCTAGCATATGCTTTTAGGAAGTCCACAAAGGAGACATAAATCTTCCTGGACCTAGCCATATAGTATCTGAGGATCAGTTTCAGAATCCTCCAGATCTGCTCTGGACATGACCTCCCTTTTCTAAATCCTCCTTGATATTCTCCTACCTGGTTGTCGATTTGGGATTCTAATCTATTCAGAGCTTTTGAGTAAATCTTGTACGTTACTGGCAACAATGATATTCCTCTATAATTGTTGGTATCTGTTTTTGAAGCTTTCATATGGAGCGTGTGAATTAGAGCTATTTTCCAATCCTCCAGCATCTCTCCCCTTTCCCGTATCCCCCGCATTAGTTTAGTCACTTTGTCTATAAAACTTTCTTCTGCATATTTCCACATCTCTGCCATTACTCCATCTTCCCCAGCTGCTTTGTTATACTTCAATGAGAATATGATTTCCTTCACTTCTTCTACTGACAGTGATAAGCTATTTGGGTTCTGTATCATGTCTGTTTTCGTCTCCATTTTTTCCTTTGGTTCCTCACTGTTTAACAGATTTTCAAAATAGTCTGCCAGTATTTCACAGTTTTCGCCATCACTCTGAGCTATCGTTCCGTCCTTTCCCTGGAAATTTAGGTTTGGTGCCAAGTATCCTCTAATTCTTGTCTTGAATGCAAACAAGTAATAAACAGAATAAAACATTGCAAACAGAAATAAAAAAGAATGCAAACAGAAATAAAACATTCTTGTGTTTTTATTTCTTAAGTTCTCTTCCATTTCCTCAATTTATCTCTTCAGATGAGCTCTCCTTGCTCCCCTTATAATATCCTACGTTTTCCTCCTTTCTTTCCATATTCTTCTGAGGCTCTGCTCTGTCCTGTGGGAGTTCCAGTTGTTCCATTTTTCCAGCCTTTTCTTAATCGCTTCCTCGCATTTCTCATCCCACCATGCATGTTTCCTCCTCGGTTCCGCTGGTGCCACCTCAACTGCTGTCTCCACCAAGTTTTCTGTTATTTCTTTCCAGTTCTTTGGTTTTCTTTAACGCTTCTTCATACTCCTTCCATTTCATTTTAAGTTTTTTCCTATTGTGGATCCTGGGTTCATCCCCTTTTGTATTTTTTGTTGGTATGAACTTGATCTTAATTTGCGAGAGGTAGTGGTCTGAGGTAGCATTGGCTGATTTCCTGACCTTGGCATTTTGGATCTCCTTCTGAGGGATCTTCGAGATCATTACAGGATCTAGTTGGAATTTTTCCAGTTTAGTGTTTGGTGACACCCATGTCTTTTATTGTTAGGTTTTGCTCTAAAGTGGGTAGACATTACCTTTAGTTTATATTTCCGGCACAGATCTATGCATCTCTCCGTTCCTGTTGCTTCTTTTATGAGCTGGGTATAATCCAACTTCTGGTCATTATTTCGTTTATCTTCCCATTTGTGCATTAAAGTCAACCATCAGGATTTTAACATTCATCCTCGGTACTGCATCTATCTCCTCCTCCAGTGCCCCCCAGAACTCTTCTACTTTTCCTATATTATCCAAATTATTCTGGTTTATGGGTGCATGTGCGTTAATCAGGGTGTTTTTTTTTATTCATGGTCTTTATTATGAGGAGGGAAATCCTTGAGTTCACACTCCTGAATTCTGTCACTGATCTTAAGAAGCTCTTCTTAATTACAAATGCCATGCCCTTCTTCTTTTTATATAACATGATATATCTTGATGTTAAGTGTCCAAAATCTTTATCTTTTAAACCAAATCAAGTAACTTAAGTTCAAAAGTAGCCTAGGATATAAGTGAATAATTAAATTTTCAATTTAAAAATTAATGGTCATCTACAATAACCTTTTAAAGTTGTTCCAGGCTTTATTTATTCATTTCCTTGAATCAGAATCAATGTTGTAACATCTACAAAATTATGAAGTTACTTTTGGAGGTTTTATTAAACAAAGTAGATGAGCTGGTGGTAAAGGTTGAAAATAACGAAAACTTCTGATTCCTGTTATACATCGCCCAATTTCAAACAGAATACCTAAAAAAAATTTATTATTTTCAGTATCTTCTTCATTCCATCACATAGTTTTTCCATGGCTTGTCACATGAAAGAACCAACTTCCTTTTAGGATAAAATCTTTTCCATGGCTTTTTGCATAAAAGGATCAACTTCCTTTTGGGAGAAAATCTTTTTCATGGCAAGATAGATTCATCATAGTATTAAAATTGTTATACTGAGCATTGCAGCCATTGGTATTTATTTCCATTCTACAGCTGAGTATAGAGACAGGTATCATCAGTCAACATTGTTGAGAGAAGACAAAGAAATCCCTTAGAAGCAACCTTTTTGAATAATTAGTAATAATAATTAATTCCTTAAAGACTATAGCTTTTGGCTGAGTACTAATTTTGTAATTTTAAAGGCAAGCACATGCTCTATATACTTTGTTTGAAGTATTGATAGTTAATATTTATATAGTATCGCATTTATTATTTAAAATACATTAATGTATCCGTTACTGATTAGGGATTGATAAATTATTTGCCTCTTCTATAAATTTGTTTTATTGAAAACTAGTTTCGAATGTTATACATTCATCTTCAGTTCTAAAAACACACAAAAAATTCAAAAATAAGCAATTCAAAATATGGGTTGGTATTATTATACAAATTAAATTACATGTAATATAAATAACTATTAAAACATTTATGAATTATGAATTTAATTAAGACAAGAAATCAAATACATGTTGGTACTCACCAAGGATTATATCAAACAGGAAAGTTTGTACTGGTTCCTTCTCGCATTGTAGTAACACTGAAAGAAATGTAGGTAGGATATTTATAGGTCAACGGTTTAAGGATTGGGGTTTTTCCAGTAATGCCGGTGAGTTATCGGTTTTTCTGTTATAGATGAGAATAAATTTAAGATTGGACTATTAGAGATATTTATTCGGTCATTTAAGAAAAAGATTTTATTATTTCAAGTGCTACATATATATATTTAATTTGAGGCTGTTTTCAACGTGATGTATTAATTTAACTCCTGAGTCTTTGATGAATTTATGTTTGTTTTTTTTCATTTAAATGAATTGCAAAGTAGGAATTCTCTGTCTTCAGAACTCTAGACAGAGAATTCCAAATTTGCAATTCAACTAGTTTTCAATAAAACAAATTTATAGAAGTGGCAACTAATTTATCAATCCCTAATTAGGTTGATGCTTCTAAACCATCATGCGGATGTCAACTGACTATCCATTACTGGTTAAAGAGGAAGTGGTATAACTAATTATGGGCACTTATGTCCAATAGTAATAATTATTTTAATTTAGAGATTTTCTTTGGAGATATTTCACCTTATAAGTTGTATTTTCAATATATGTTAGCTCTATAGTGGTGTATTTAATAAGGATTTCTTCACTCTCTAATTTTTTTATAGAAACTTTGAACATAGAAAAATTGAACATACCATTTCCGCAATATACAAATAAAACAATTATATTTACATTGTAATAAATATCTTTAAACTCAAACCCCACCAATATTATTTTATCTTTTTGAAAGGAAATTCAATGTTGTTTTTATTATATATGATTGTATTAGGGTATCTGGAGAGAGATTTTAGCCATAGATATTTTTCAATATAAGTCACAACTTATAAAGCACATTTATTTTTATATTTAAGAATAATTTTATCCATGATCAAAATTCATAATGTCAATACTTTTGATATCATCTTATTCCCCATAAAATTTAGGGCAAATCAATAAATTTTGAAGTCTCTAGCTCAATAAATATGGATTTTACATAGAAAAGCCCAAATAAATACAAGCTGGTTTGCAGCTAAAATTGTCCTCCGAAGTTGAAATTTCTTCAAATGAAGAAATTTAATGATTCTGAAAATACCTATAAGAATTGGCTGAAATTTGGCATTTTTTCTTATTTTGGTATTCACTCAATATACATGAATTTCCAATTAAATCTGTGATGGGTGTATGACAGCCCCTGGATGATTTGGGTCAGAATGGTCCTATACTGAAAATTGTTTTATTTCAGTGGATTTTAAAAATTACATCTGCCAAACGTCTGCTGTTATTCAATACGCATTGCCATAGACATTCCCAGAAATTTTCGATCACACTGCAATCCACCCTTATTTCTAGTGGAATAACTGACACATTTCAGAAGGACACTGTGGACGGCTGTTGGTGACTTTGGTGTTATTGGCCCGAACTTTTTTGAAGAGCGAGTGTAAACTCCGACAGTTACATGCCAATACTATACCAACTATATAGAGCCTTGGCTCATACATATCGATGTTCACTTGGAATTTTGAGGAAAATGCTCCCTTGCAGATTGATCTCTTACAGAGATGATTTGGTGTGGCAAGCAGGGGATCATCAGATTTATCAGCATGTGATTTTATTCTCTGAGGATATCTCAAGGACAAGGTGTTTAAACACCGACCTCATTCTCTGGATGACTTAAAAGAGAGGATCAGGCAAGAAATCAATGCTATTCAACTGGAAATGAGTTGAAGTGTGATAGAAAATTATGGGAAAATTCTTTGGCATTCCATAGTCAGTAACAACCGACATTTGGAAGATGCAATTTTTAAAACCCACTGAAATAAAACTATTTCCATTGTATTTTATAAAAATAAAACCATTTTTTTCTTTTTGGAGACATTGGCTTGCTTTTACAGCGCTTCAAAATGCGCCAGCTATTTTTGCCCCATCCTCTATATAGCTTTTAAAACCACTAGTTTTTCGGCTTAATTATTTGTGCCCATAATTATGAAAGTGGTCTAAGTCAAAATTTAAAAAAAATGAATTTATCACTTATTTCACACGACATGATTTTAAACTAAATTTATTCAATGTAATTTTTACGATATCATCAAAAATGAACCTTTAGATAGTAGTTGTAATTACAACGTTATACGGAATTCATTTAGTGTTAATTATGAAAGTGGTCTAAGTCAAAAATTTAAAGAAATTACATAAACATAACAAACTATTATATAAACCTAAAAGAGGAAGACCAAAAATATACGAAAATATTCAATTACTTCCATTATACAACACTACTAGGCCAGTAACAGAAGAAAAACATAAAGATCTTATGTGTTTACTACTGTACATCCCTCCATTTTTTCAGGAACATTTTAAAAATCTTAAAAACTCGAAATTATGATAAAAATGGATTACTTGATAAAAATTATTAATAAATGTTTATGAATTATTTCGTTAAAGTTGTTGTTTCAAATAAAAATCACAATTTTTTATTACTTCAAGTCAATTATAGGACATTCAGTTAATTTTGAAAATGGTCTAAGTCAATTCAAGCTTTAAAAACAACATTTTCCTATGAAATTCACACAAAATTTTATATCTATAATAAATTTCCATTAATCAAGACTAATAAAATTATAAATTGAAATGTCGCATAATATAAAAATATTTTTTAATTTATTCAAACGTGATTCATTAAATATCTCGAAACAAGAAATATATGACTTAGACCACTTTCATAATTATGGGCACATTTGTGCATTGAAAATTTTTTTATTAGTAATTAAAACAGCAAAGTGTAAGGGCTATAACAACAGCAGAATAGTTAACATAAGATTACACAGTAATATTATTTGAGCAGACAGAATAAATAAGTAATCACAATCAAGAATATAAAATGGTCATACTAAAATTAAAATATGATAACAATACTAATGAAACAAATAAAAAAAATTAAGACAGTTTCACTGGAAAAAAACAATTGATTGATCCAATAAATACAATATATCAGAAACAATTACCTCTAGATAATCAAAACTGCAATTACGGTGGTTTTCAATATCTAAAGAAAAAAATGTAAACCTAATCCTCTTCCCAAGAGGAGCTATGATCTTCCAGATACAGTGTGCATTAAGAGGATATTTTCCAGGAGAGCCAGGTGAGGATATGGTTCCATGGAAACTGGCATTTAAAGTTTCACCACATTCTGCGAGAAAAAAAAAAAATCTAAAGTATTATTCTGCAATAAAAAACAGTATTAAGAAGTGTCTTTTCTTGAAATTCAAAAAAGTTAGAAATTAGCAGTATAGGATTTTTATAGATTAATTAAACTTAAGGCCAGATACATTCTAGTAAAATTTAAAATCCCATAACTATAATTTTAATCTTTGAAAAAAAAATATTGATTTAGTACTGTTATTTTATTTGTACTCCTATTTTATTTATTTCTTATGTAGTTTCATATTAAATTAATATTATCCAAGCAGATAGGTTATCATGGTGAGGGTTTGGTCTCTAAGAATGATCTCAGAAGAGCGATAACTAATTCAAATTTTTTGCAATGTTAAATTTCCAAAATTTTTACTTAGCCAACTAAAATAGACACCTATGCATAGTAAAGAGAGTAAAGAACACTAAATTTTCCAAAAAGTTCCGTTGGGATCGAGACATCACTGGTTAAGCTGCAGAATTATTTAATCCAGAGTGTATACAAAAAATTCCAATATTAATTTAACTCTTATATTACATAAAAATAGAACACAAATTAACCTGTAGGGCATATTTATAGTAATATATTGTTAAAATATTTACTTTTTGACTAAGTTTGAAAAATTCGTTTTTAATTATTATTTTAACTTTCTGTGTTAATTGTTATTTATATAACTGTGACTAATAAGAGTCTTGAATAAAGATTTGTTTGATTGTTGGTTCTAAATTAATTGATAAAAAAAAAAAAAAACATTAAGAAAAATCATTTAATTAATAATGAAAATAAAAATTATACATTTAAAAATTATGAAAATTTAATGATTAAATGATCTTAGAAACTGATGTATAGAAAAGAATTAAAATGATAAGTTTTTACAATATTACTTTACAGTTTAATTTTAGAGATAAAGGTGGATCAGTTCAGTAATGTGGAATATCATGGTGCAGGACCAATGGTCTAAGCATCAATCCACACAAGGCCAATGTCTGCATATTTACAAAGAAAAAGAATTAAGGTATAAGAATGCCAACAATGAATGGCACCCAGCTGGATCAGAGTAAGACGGTAAAACACCTAGGTGTTACATTGGATCACAGATTAGGCTGGCAGCAACATGTGGAAAACATAAAAAATAAAGCACTCAAGTGCCTCTGGCCCTGTAAAGATGTGGTGGGAAAGATTTGGGTCTCAAACCAGGGATGGCCCACTGGCTGTATGCAACAGCCATTAGACCTATGGTATCTTATGCAACCCTGCTATGGTGGCATAAGGCACAAGTGGGTGGATCCAGAATTAAGCTGAAGAAGCTACAGAGATGGGCCTCTTTTGTTAACTGTTATACTGTACCCATGGCTCTATCATAGCCAATGGGTCTGGAGCGGGTATCTGGAAAAGACAAGCCACTAAATGGAATCTCAATTCCACTAGGCATTCATACCACAGTATTTCAATCTGAAGCACTAGTTATTAGCCATGGTGTCTCCAGGCTGCTAGTAGAGGGATTCAGGGGCAAAAAAATCACATTCTTTACCAACAGCCAGGCGGCCATTGGGGCACTAAATAACTATACAACAAATTCAAGGGTGGTATGGGAATGTAACTCAGCCCTGAAAAACCTCAATATTTCAGTTTTATATCAGTCTCGATTTCAATTGGGTTCGAAAGCAACCCCTCATGGTTGACTCTGCATTCATATCCATCTTTTGAGCTCCTAACAAGGTTGTTTATCTTTTTAGGGATGCCATATCTTTCGAAGATTCTCCACATGATGTCCTTGTTCACTGAGTCGAAGGCTTTTTCAAAGTCTATAAACACCATGTATATGGGGCTTTACCACTTGACGCTCTGCTCCAGGATGATTCTCTGCATATTTATGAGATCGGTGCAGCTACGTTTCTCCCTAAAACCTGCCTGCTCCTTTCTTAATTGATCCTCCAAAGCTTGCTTAATATAGGTGACATTGAAAGATAAATTAGAAGCATTACAAAAATAATGTAACTGAAACCAATTATAATAAATTTAACTTCAGTATATATTAATATACATTCGACTTCTAAATTAATTTTGTATTATATTTAATTTTTTACCAAATATACGAGTCAAATTAAAATTGGAGTTGTTTTTTTTATATACTCTGAATTAATCAGCTCTACCACTTAGGACCAGTTGCACCAATATGTTTTTAATGTCAAATACTTACATTCGAGGTTGTACTGCTGCTAATATATGACTAAAATGGCTGAAAGAGCTTGAAGAAGAAAATGAATGCAAAAATAAGACAAAGATAAATTGTCAACTGCTTTAATGTAAATTTTAAATTGATTAAAATATTGAAAAATTAATTTTAATAGATTGTTTCACTTTTTATGTATTCATATATACCTTAAAAACAAATAAATTGTCATAATTAGGAGAAAAGTGCCTAAACGTGTAACAAGAAATTATTTCAGGATTAATTGCCATAATAATCATCCTCCAAGTGCTCGGTATTCACTATCATTAAAATCAAAATATTATTTGCATAATATTTACTTATTACATTCCGGGCAATGTTGGATTAATTTAACAATTTTAATCACCAACCCTTTAATTCATAAATGCCTTTATTATTAAATGATTATTTAGTTAGACTTGTAACAAAAAAATTAAGAGGAATTAAGTACAGTGAATTGGAAATAGTTTAAATTGGGTTTTCTGAAATCTCAGTTTAAATCAGTTATCATCCATTGCAACCAACCAAGTTTACACTCTTAACTAAGTTTAAACTTTACCGGGCAACAATGGCTGCTTAAACTTAATTCAAAAGCATACCTAAGTTCATATTTGTTTTTTAAATTTGAGGATGTCCTCATATGAACATTTTGGTGAGTATTGACTCAGCCTCAATGTAGCCACAACACTGCTATTTGTGGTTAGATTTTTTTTAATTTAAAAAAATTTTTTTTTTTAAATAACTGTATATCTTTTTTCAAACCACTCTTATTTTGCAAAAACTTTTTAGTTTGAATAATTTAGTTCTGATGATAGCATAAATGCTGAAACAAGTCAACTTAATATTTTTTTCTATTTAACTTCTTTTTTTTAAATTTCACTGCTGCATAAGCAAGAATCAACTCTGATTGAAATTTAAGAATTCCCAACAAATAACAAAATTGCAATGATGTCATTTGGTCAAATAATAAGCCAGCATTAGCCTTATTATTGTTCCTAAAACTAGAAATTCTGATATCTCTTAGGTTCGGTCTCCACTTGATTTCTAGTTGTGGTGACAAAAAAATTACTGTAGTAGAAAATCAAAAAAGTGCAATATTTTAAATTGTTAAATTAGAACAGTTTTCCAATGGATGCCATTTAAATTATATCCGTGAACGCTCTTTTGCTTCGAATGAGTAGTAAATGTCGCAATGAGTACATCAAATAATGAGGCAAGCATTATTGAAAGGACAATTATATAGGTTATTTGAAGATTTAGGTGAGCACTTGGAGAAATTATTCAGCATTACCTAATAACAAAAAGCAGTTTTGACAAATAGTGGGTTAATAATAGATCCAACGAGGTTAAACAAGTAAAATTACAAGCCAACAACAGAACGGCGACTAAACTATCACAAGTGATATAAGTTCATGCCTAATAGTTTCTTGATATTAAAATTAATACATGTATACACACACAAATGTGTTCACACAAAAATGCACACACCAATCAGAATTAAATACAATCTAGCCAACCAAATTTAGCTGGCATCAGATATGAGGGAATGAGAAGCCAAGTGTGTACAAGTGATTTCTTTTTTTAGATAGAGTTAGTGTGGTTATTAAGAGTTAGTGAATATAGAATGTTTTTCAAAAGCAATATTGCTCAATATTCAACAGATACATAACATATTAAATGAAAATGAAACAGCTGTTTCATATTAAATTTAGAGCCATAATATAAGTATGACACAAACTTAAACACTTTAGGCTTTATTAAAATATTTTAACTTAAAAAAGCGTTTTCACAAAATTATTTAATTTTTACTTATACCCCTGGGCTTCTCATCCCTCATATATTGATTAATTTAACATGAAACAGCAAAGGATAACCAAAGTAGTATTACTTACGTCTAGGAACAATAGTCCAGTTAAGACTGAAGCTTATGCGAAAGTATGAGATTTTGGCTGTAATAAATACTGCTGGATGGCTTGATATGATAGGTTTTGGAGGTCGAGATCCACAGTATTGACCAATGAGAGGGTATGAAGATGTTTCTCCATCATAGACCTGTATATTTATAATAATTATATAAATAAATGAAATGATCAAAGCTTTATAAATCTTAGGAAAACTAAAATTAAATGTTGATATTTTAAGACCTCACTCCAATGAGAGAGAAACACCACCATCTACGAGGAGCTCCAGCTACCCTCAGTGCCGGAATATATAAGCCGGAGGCACATCAAATTCTTTGATGGCCTGAAGGCCTGTGCCAACCCTCTATTCAGAGACATTGCCCCACCACCAAGGCCTGGGATGTGGCAGGGCTCTGTCCCCTTGGTCGACGTACTCGCCGAGGGAAGGGGTCTGGACTCGGCAGTCTAAAACCATTTCTCCATATTCCTTAACCAGCACAATGGTTCCTCCCCATTCTCTACAAATTAATGATGGCCAATGCCTCCATGTGAAACCCCTGCACGCAACGGACATTCAAACAGCTTTGCCATGGAATACCATCAGGTAATGTAAGGACTTGAGAAATAACATTGTATATATATATATTGTTCATTTATACATGTCAAAGAGATTCTTTAATAAACAGAGGATAAGAAAAAAAAAAGATATTTTAAGAAATATGTATTTTTAAATATGATTTAATTAATTAAATATAAATATCATATAATAAATATGAATTAACTAAGTATTTTTAAAATAAAGAGTAAAATCAAATCATAAAATATAGTTAAATGGCTGATATTTGTCATAGTTAGTGCTTTCATATATAACTGAGATGATAAATACTTTATTCCAATAATTTCTTTACAGCAGGGTCTCAGAAATCTCAATTTGGAAACTAAGTAATTAAAAATTGGCAAAACTGTTAAGTACTAAAAAGAATCATTATATTATTAGGTATTCATCATAGGTAAGTGAATGATTTAGCATTTTTGACAATACCAAATAAAATATATCAGATCTGATCTAAAGCAAATTATTTGGAATTGGAATGATTTCTGATGAAAAAGTAACAATATTTAAATTGATGTGATGAAGATTGGATAATATTTGAATAAATATTGAATATAAAGTTCCATTTACAATTGGAACAATTGATAATGTAATAATTGGAGAAAAATTTGGAAAACATTTTAAAAATAACAGATCTTGGGAAAATTCTGATGAAATAGATCTATTATCACAACAGGGATGGTATTGCCTGACAGCTCAAAAAAAATTTAATAACGTTTGATAAAAATGTTTTGCTATAAGCCTTTTTTCATATTCTAAACTATTTCTTATCAAATAAAAGAATTGTAATCTTCTTCTGATCCATCAAATTCAGCCATAAGAATTTTAACTAACTAGCCTGTTTAAGTCGTAATGGCCGAGGGCCCCAGATTGATTGATTGGGAATAGTGTGTGTTCGATTCCCACCCGGGACAACGTGGAAAAAAATCATGAGAGTCAAGAAATATTAGCCGTTGAACTTTCATCCAGTAAAATTATAAACATGTTTCTTTCTGCACTCTAACATCTTGGAAAAATGCACCTTTTCACTCTGGTCCATTTACAAAAAAAATAAAAAAAGTGACTAACCTGTTTTTTCCCATAATTCTTCATTTATTTTGCGGCAGTCCCAAGAAATAAATCTTGGCACTCCTACTATAGATATTATAGGGCGGCGACCTGAAGTTGGCTGTCAGGGAATGGCAAATAAGAGCCTTGAGGCTCACTTGCAGGACTAGTTCTCCTCAGTAATACCACTACCAGTACCAGCCCATTTAGGTGGATTTTATTTTGAGTACCCATAGCAATACCAATGTATTAAAGGGTTAACATCTGCCAGAGTAGTTTTTGTTTCAAAGAATATAATACTTAATTTTGTATAACACATTTCATTATTTAACTCCTGACTAAAGATCGGATTTGTATGCAAATGCATATTTTTCCTGATACATTTTTCAACCATACTGATCGAATGTCTTTACAAATAAATACATTTGGCATAGAAATATTAAATTTTATTGTGCATATTTGATGGGTTACTGCATATTTTTGCATATTTGGCCAAAATTTTTTTTTTTATAATTTTGTCTCCCAAATAAAATAGAAAATAAATAATTAAACTATTTTCTGATGCATATTCAATGCGGTATAAATGCTTTTTTTTCTAATTATTATTGAAAGTATCAATTATAAGATGGATGAAACCTATCTAATATAAATAAAAATAATCTTATATATTCTATTCTATCAGTCAGTATGGCTTCCGTTGTGCGTATTAGTTTAAATTAACTACTATGTTTTAAGTGCCTACAACTTAATAAACGTTGCCGAACTTTTTCAAATCTAGCCATTTCAATGAAATACATATTTTATTTTGCATTGGTTGCATCTGGTGTTCCCTTATTTAATCTTATAAAATCTCCATTTGCGAAAAAGGATGAAGGTGAAGAAATATATTTTAGAATAATTTTAATTTTTTTAAATTATTTAGCAATAAAACAATTTTGTGTGTGTTAAAGTTTGTTTTTCAATTTACCCATGTTTTTCTTATTTTTATTATTTATATATATATATATATATATATATATATATATATATATATATATATATATATATATATATATATATATATTATTTTCCTTTTGTTGTGTATAATTATATTTTTTTATTTATTCTATAATATGTCTCACAGCAGGAAAAAATGATTATCTTTTTATTCACATTTGTTATTCTACTTCATCCCAGAATAAAGTTTTTTTCCTATCTATCTATATTTTTATTCTTTCAAAACCACGAATGGAATATTAACATAATATGATATGATAAAATTTATTCATATATCAGAAGATTTATTCATGCAACAGTATAAAAATTTAACTATATTATTTTCGTTTATCGATTATATTAAATATAGTTCAAATCAAAAATTTAAAAACCCCAATAGTAGGGATGTATTGTGATTTTAAAGTAATAAGTGAAGCGTTATCTTAATAAAGAATCAAGAACATAGCAGTATCTGAGATAAATGGTCCTTTAGCATTTTAAAATAAAATAGAATTGAAAAAATTAATAACAGGAATCACAAAAATTAAGAAAGAAGGAAAAGGAAGTAAATAAAATTAAAATGTTCAAAATTTAATATTTTAATAATAGTAAATAAAGTGAAATTTTGTTATAACGCTCCTGTTTATAACAATTTCCCGGTTATAATACTCTTTTCCCTCAGTCCCGGTCCTACATAATGGTTTTTCTATTAAATTTTATTCGTTATAACGATGTGTTTTTCCCGGGTATAAAGCTCTGAATGAATTTTTCTTTAAATTTTTTTAAATTTATAACAATTGGTTTCATAAATATGATTGAAGTTTTGAATACAGTACCAGAAGGAAACAGTAAAGCAGTAAGAAACAATAGTTTATCACATGAACATAGTTCCTAGAAATGTTTAGTTTTTGATTGTATGGGATGTTTCCATGAATTTAAAGTTTGTTAGTTTTACAGTTTGTTGTTTTAAGTTCACGTTCAAGAAAACATGCCACAAAATTATTTTTCTACTAAAGAAAAAATTGATTTAATTAAAGTTTTCAAAGCATCTAAAAACATGAAATGAAGAAGTGGATTAAACTGGAATGGAATCAGTATAAACAACAACGCGTTACAGATGATTCACACATATTTTTCATCTTCTTAAGTGCACACATAATTTTCATCTTCTTAAGTGCACACATATTTTTCATCTTCATAAGTGCACACATATTTTTCATCTTCTTAAGTGCACACATATTTTTAATCTTCTTAAGTGCGAGACGAAACTTTTGAACAAATAAATTATAAACAAATAAATCAGAAAAATGCTTTTTTTTTTTTTTTTTAAATTCCTCATGTTACATTAAATAAAAACAAAAAAAAAATATTGATGATTACTTTAAACTAGTAGCATCAAAAATGTAGATTTAAATGTTTTATTTGTTTGTATTTAAATCAATTAAAACAAAAATTGTTTAGTTGTTTTTTATGATTTCCAGTTACAGCGTTTTCCCTGTTATAGCTCTCAATTTCTCTGGAGCGTTATAACAAAGATTACTGTGTTATTATTTGTCTTTAATAATCTTTAAATCTGATTTTCCAATAATTTCATTTTTTGAGTTGTATCTTTATTCTACAACAGGTACAATATGTTGGAAAAAGTTAACATTGGCTATAGAAATGTCTATCATAACATTTATAAATAAAGGTTTTAACAAAATTACAACTCTGATATATTATAAACTATAACTCACTTCTACAAAGCTGCCATAACAGGTCCGTGGGTTTGGAGACATTCCAATATTCATCTGTGTAAAAGTGATATTTATTACTTGTTTCCGATTAGGAGAAAAAATGGTCCAAGCACAGACCTGTTGTCGACCGACCAACAATGTTCGGTTACTTGGGGGAAAAGTGAGATTACCAGGAGCCTGAAAGAATCTTCCAACACAACCTGAAATAAATGTGACACAAGACAAAAAAATAACTAAAGAAAAAATATTTGAAAAGTTTAAAGGTTTTAAATTTATCTATTTCCTCTATTCATGGTAAAAAATGATTATTTATACTATTCATACTATTCAAAATCCATTTTCCTTATGCACCCTTTATGATTAAGTACATACATTTTTATTCCTAAGTTATGTAACTCCTCATTGAATAAAAATATTTATATTCAATTATAGTACCATTCAGTACATATTATATAAAATCAAAATCCGTAGCTTTATGTAAGACCAAATAATGTTAACAAGATATGTTTTTATTCATTTAAAAAACTATTTAATTACAAAAAAGATCATTCTTATTCTGCTTCATTGGCATTCACTAAATCAAAATTAACCAACCATCTATCTATTAACCATTCAAAGTTTCCATGAATTTTAAAATAGAACATACTTAAAACATTTTAAATGAGTTATTACCAAATGTGAGAAGTTTTGACATTGGTAGCTACTGCATTAAACCAGAGAAATAGAAATAAAATCTACATTAATAGCAGTACTAGTTAAATTATGTAATAATAAATGGCACTGTTATCAGGTAAAAGATGAATTTGCAACGCACCTTCAATTTGCTGAGCACAGGTCGGACCCGCATATCCTCTGGGACATAAGCATCGATAATGTTCATGCAAGAAAAATCTAACTCTTTCACAAGTAGCACCATTTTTACATGGGGAAGGATTGCAAGGATCGATAGAAAAGGAACAGTTCGGTCCTGAAAATTGTGAAAAAAAATTGAATAATGAAATAATTATAATTCAGAAGAAAATAATCTTCATTCTGGGACTGTTTCCTTCTAAGAATAATTCTAATGAACAAATAATAGGCCAGTCTAGCTATCGCAATTACAGAGAAAAATAGAAAAAAAAAAAAAACAGGTATTAACAAGAACAGTCCTTATTTCAGACAGATATAATTCAAGAAAAAATATTTAAAACACTGAAAATTATCACACAATAGTTTATAATTTCCAAATAGTTATATTTCAAAAATATCTGGTGTATCCATATACACTACTTTCCTTATCACTTTGGTTTAGATTCCAGACAATTAGTTTATCTTTCAAATGAGCATCTGGAATGTCTCAGGAGATGTAACATATTTGAGTTATCAAGTAACTAATCAAATGTGAACTGGTTTCAATAGGAATATGTGCGAATACAATCTCAAAGTTCAATAATCTTGCCTATGTTACAGTCTTCTTAAATGTTTGGATTCCAGCCTTGATTGCGACAGCTGCTGGATCATGGCTATGGGAAATCGTCTGGGAAGAAGCATGAATGATTGTCATACATAAAATTTGAGCATGTACTTTTATATTGTTTCTTTCCTCCCGATGAATCCTACACGCTAAAAACCCAATATATATATATATATATATATATATATATATATATATATATATATATATATATATATATATATATATTCCTTCCCAGTCCCCTGTTACATGTAGGATAAATTAAGTTTGTGAAAATACAACCTTAGTGACAGAATTCTTCTGCTCACACTTTTTTTTTTTTTCCAACTCCCTCCACCGTTTATTAACTCTGTTCATGCTACTGGTTGTCATTCTGACTAATTCTTATCCAGAAGATTTTATTTTCCTTTATTTTTATCTATATTCTTCAGTCCACCAGCCTTAGCTCTTTCTGGAAGTGGAGACCATTATCATCACTATCGGAGCGACCAATCCAAACTTTCCACCTTATTATAAATTGTAATAATCCTGTTAAATTAGGGTTTGGATAAACCTTTAGTGTACATTTAATCAACTGTCTGTTACGACATATTGACGTGTTTTTGATACCTGTGATAACCTTACCTAAAGATTCTAAGAATAACATTAAAGAATTAATAACAGTTTAGAGTAGCATTAAAAAAAATAAAAAATACTACATAATTCAGAAGTACCAACTGAATTTCTTTAAATAACTAAATAAGTAGTTAGGCCAATATATTTGTTTATAACACTTACATGAGACCAGTCAAGCAAGAAGCACGACAATGATAAAAGTCAGCTAAGATAAAAATATCATTATGACTACTATAAGCTTAAAGAAACAATATTATTAATATAATAAAAGAGGAATTACCAGCATATGCAGGACGACATTGACAAATGTAGGTTCCAGACGGCTTAGGTACACATGTACCTCCATTTCTGCAGGGATTCTTTGAACAAACTGAAGTAGTATTTGCACTCCCAATACTCGGTACACAGCCATTTTGACCAATTCCAGATCCAACATACCCCAAAGGACATATGCACTGTACATAATTCAATGCTGCAAAAATATTTATTAAAACACTCTTTAAGAAGTCCAATAGATAAGTATTATATCTATGTATATCAGATGCTGATACCTAATTTTTAATAAAATGATTGATATGTTACAAATGAACAATAATCAAGATAGGTGGACACATTTTGAAAAAGGAGATGCAGTACTTTGGAGAGTAATAGTGGAGAGTAAGCATCTGTTGTTCCTTAGCTGGAGAGGAAATAGAACCTGATGTTGACTGTCGACTGGACTAGGTGTCTTATATTGAACCAAGTTCATTTTTAAATGTCTTAAAAGAAGATGAATATTAAGCCGGAGTTAAGATGGCATCTTATAATGTATCAGTATAATATTTTTATTTTGCAGATAGAATTTAAATTTAATATTTTGTTTTAAGATATGAATAATTTTGTTTTTATTATTTTTTGAACATTCCACATTATTAAACCCATCCACCTTTCATTGCAAAAATACAAAAACTTATAATTTTAATTCTCTTTTATATACACATATGTAGTAAGGCCCATAAGTTTCCGGCCGGAGGAAGAAGGAAAGGTGAAAAAAAAAAACTGATGTTATTGTTTTGCAATATAATCTCCTCTTAGTTCTACATACTTAATATAACGCTTTGGCAACATTTCTATACTATGAAAATAAATAAGTTCCTTTCCTTAAAATCAATCAGCAGTATTCCTCTACAATCCCGAAAAAATGGTGGCCATTATCTTTTTTGTCGACTGCATGACTTTTGCCTTTAGCAGAGGTGCTTCTTCTGACTTTTTCCATTCCATGGACTCCCTTTTGCTAAGAGGGTCATAGTATAAAACACCATTGTCTCATCCCCAGTCCCAATTGAATCCAAGAAATATTTTATACGCACATAAAAATTCATTCCAGCAGCGAACACGTTCCTCTTTTTGAGCAACTAAAAAAAATTTTAGAACCCATCTTGCACTCATCTTACTCATATGCAAAGGTTCTTTAATGATCCCCAGAAAATCTTTTTTTTGAAAGCCCTAACCTTGCTGCTATTTTTTTGATCTTCAGCTTCCGATCAGACAGCAATTCAGCTTCCACAAGTTGGTTTGTTTCAAAAGTGACAGCTTCCAATGGGCGGCCAGGATGCGGGTCGTCATCCACACTTACTTTCTCTCCCTAACTTAAATAATTTTGCTCATTCTTTTACAGTGGAATACTTAAAATACTTAAAATATTGGAGGGAGAGGACTGCCCATACACACCATCAAAGCGCTCTTTAATTTGCGCAGGAATAAGCCTCTCTTTACACAAGAATTTAATAACCGCACGGTATTCGATCTTGAGCATTGTTAAAATGCACATATTCCTTCTAGGTTAGATTCGGCTGGTAGAACTGAGGAAGAGCGGATGATGGGTATGGAGAGTGCAGGCATAGAGATGCACGGTGGGTAAGTCTCAGCCTGCTTGAAATAGAGGAACGAGAGCAGGCCGGAAACTTACGGACCTTAGTACATAAGTTTCTGGAATCTTCTGATTACTCAATTTTCATAATTTTAAATGCATAATTTTTATTTATTACTAATAAATTCATTTTTGTCTTATTATATTATAAGTCTTATTATATCTGTCTGTCAATTAATAACCAAAAACCAACCTAATCAATTTTTATGTAATACTTTCATTGATCAGAATCAGTTAATAATAAAAAAGAATTATCAAAACTTAGAATTAAGTTAAAATTTAACAATACATTTATATAACATATATTATGTATATGTTTGAGCCTTGATGTCGGCTTGGAAGAGAAGAATAGAAACTTAACATTTTATGGTTTAAAAAGTCACTTTGACTGATTTCCAAATATCTATAATCCAGACATGGAAAATTTAGGTTAAGGAAACTAATTGTTTTAGTGCAAATACATGTATATACGCGTGCATACACACAGAACTCACCTGAGTTAAACAAACATCTAGCACTTGGATGACAACCTCCATTATTGACTTGACACATCCCTCCAGCTTGAGTACAGGTAGTGCCATCTCCACTGTAGCCAGGTGGGCATGGACCACAAATCCGACTACCCTAGTAGCAGGTTGAAAAATACTAATTGAGGAGGATTTGATAAAAAGTAATTGCAGGCATAACCAAAATTTATAATCAAAATCATTTAATAAAGGAAGTAAATAAGATAGATAAGGATAAAACAAAGGCTAATGCAAGGTATTTAAAATTTTATTATGTTTAGCATATATATTTCATTTGACAGTCAAAAATAGACAACACACATATTTGTCTACATAAAAATAGAAAATTTACACACACAAATATAATAAAAATACATTTTTGATTATGACAAAACTTTTATATTAATTTTTAAAATTAGGGAAAAATGACATAAAATAACTTCTTCTTTCTCAATCTTCAAGTTGCCAAATGGAGGTTAAGCCTTGGTCCATTTTGTCCAATCATTCGCCATAATCTTCCTTTTGTCACTCATTATATTCAGATGTTCAAACCACTGCTACACTTATCCATCTATACTTATCCATTAATTGGAAAGACTCTGAGGTTCTCACAGCTATTATGTCGCGAATTTGGTCCATATTGGTTTTCTCCTGAATCTTTATCAGGTACCTTATCTCTGATGTTGTCACTTTACTAACATGCTGAATACTGCTTTAAACAGAAAAGCCTTCAAGTGGGTATTTATTTCCTTCAATTCAATATCATTTTTTCTAAAATCTTTAGCTTTCCAATGGTATTGTAATATCTTAAACAAAGGGCCCTTCTTTTTTATTAAATAATACCTTCAAAGAGGCCCTTCTCTTTAGTTCATTATCAAGTAATATATAATATTTTTTAAAAGGACACTTTCTTTTAATTATATATGTTGAATCAAAATACTTCAAAAAATTATTGAAACAGCTGTTAGGTTAGTGAACCATTTTGCTGTAATGTGAGGTACAAAGCCTGGAAGACTGATGCTAGCGCTACCTAGCACCAACCAGATGAACTAACCCATCCACTTCACACCCCATATAAGCATCTTTGCTTAGTTAGTAAACAACTAATGTTTTTATCAACATTTAATGTTTTAAAAAATGTATTATGATATACATTGTGATTATAACAATAAAAGTTGGACTAAACAATGCTCTGATGTAGCCAAGAGAAATTATATAATTGTTAAACCTCTCAGTGTAGAGATTACCCACAAGTTAATGGGAAGTGGTATAAATAGAGCTTTTCAGAGCATTCTGGGGAGGTTCATCTCAAGGAGGCATATTAAATTCTTTGATAGCCTCAAATACTGTACAAACCCTCTATTCCAGACATTAACACCAGTAGGATGGCCATAGCGCTGGCAAAAACATGTACAGAGCCTCAGACTAGACTGAGAAAATTAACAAACCAGACAGACTCAAAACAACTAGTGAGCCCCGTCACTAGATAATGATTCCTAATTTCCATCATTCCCAAAAATTTCTCCTATCCTCATACCCAGAGGGATGCATTTAAGAGTAAAATGCATCCGATGCAGCACAAGAGATCCCATCCATCCCAAATTTATACCCCTAAATATCAACTCCACATCCCATGGGGCTTTGAAAAAAAAAAAAAAAATTCTGGGGAGCATTACCTAAAAATACCTTTAGGTAACAAGGTCTTATGTTAATAAGTGTACATATATTTATAATTTGTTATATATTGTATCTTGTTTGAAATAAATAAAATCGGAGGGAAAGAAGAAAAAAAAAAAAAATAAATAAGCATCCTGGGGAGCAAAACCTTAAAATGCCAAGAGGCAATAAAAGGATCCAAAATATCTGTATATATATATTATATTATGTTATTGTATATATGTAAATAAAATAAATAAAATCTATGGAGGGCTAGGAAAAAAAAAAAAAAAAAAAAAAAAAAAAAAAAAAAAAAAAAAAAAAAAAAAAAAAAAAAAAAAAAAAAAAAAAAAAAAAAACCATCCTGGGGTCTCTCACTCGTATAATACCTCAGCAATAAGCCGTATATGTTTGTAGACTGAATCTTCAACATACTGAGATACAGCACATAAGAATAAATTACAGTATATTAAACAGCTTTTTTTTTTATCTTGTTTCCGGAAATGTTTTCAATCTGTGAAATCAAATTCCTTCATAGTTTATATTTGTCCATTTTTTTTATAACTACTAACAATGAGAGACAGTCGATTATTTCAAATAAACAAAGTTAGAGAAAGTTTAAAGGAAGCCAATTTGAAAATTCGGCATCTAAGCCCTGTCAGATTATTTCAATGTGCACGGCATCTTAGCCCTGTCAGACTATTGCAAGATCCATAAGGCTTATCTGATATTAAAGAGCTTTTAATTGTACATTAATGTAATAAGTTTGGTAAAAATCGTTAGGCTTTTTCGTAAAAACTGAAAAATGTGTAAAATTGACAATATAAAGTGGCATTTCCGATAAGTCGATTTTGACGAAAAAGTTGCTGCAACATCACAGGCTGATTCCTGCCTTAAATATACAATTCAAGTTTTCTACAAATTTTCATTTAGGAACTAGATTTTAGGTTATGAAGAGGAAATGGTTCTGGGCAATCCTGAATAGAATATGTGTAATTAAACGATAATAATTTATGATTACATATTGATTTATCTCTGTAGACTCCTAGTGGAGCATAGGGCATCTATAAGTAAATTCCATTCTGCAATCCTGCTTGCTTCTTACCACGTTTTGCCAGTCCAATCTTTTTCTGCTGATTACATATATTTACAATATATTTTAATTATCCTATAATCACCCCAAAGGAAATAAGTTGATCTCTCAATATAATAATAATTAATAATTCCAGTGATATTTTTCTAACTGTTGTATAACTGCAGAATAATAAAATAAAAAAATCAAATTGTAACTATATTCTTTTCAGAAGCCCAGTGTATAAAGCATACTTTTCCTTAATTTTAACTCCATAAGTTACAGGATTGCTAGAGAACGCAGTACAAGAAGTATATAAGAAGTTGATATACTAAAATTCTTATAATTAGTCCATTTAGTGATACTAATTATAACCCTCAATTTTTAAGAAACTATTTTATTTTCTAATCCAAATAAACAACTAAAACACTAGTTTTCTGTGAAAAGTAAGCTAAAACAGTTCTAGTTAGAAGAACTGTGAACAATAGACCTCGCAAAAAAATCTAAAATCTAATAGAAAAACTTTCTTTATAAAAATAAAAAAAAATTATGAAAGAAGGATTTTGTTTAATAGAAATGATTCTCAAAAGATATCACTAGTTTGGAAGAAAACCAACACTATTCAAAAATTACAAATTTTCCAAATTTTTTGTTCATCTTTCTGATAATGATTATTTCCTTGTATTAATCCAATAATGTACAATAGATATCTCATCAATTTGCTAATTATTTTTCATCCATTTATTCCAATCACAATATCAATATGCTGAATATAAATGTGACTTTTCATAAACCTCTTTTGCCTAAATTCACATTGCCCTCTTGTAATATTCACAAAATCAGTAATATACTTGCAAATCCCAATTTAAAAAAATCATCAAGTTCAACATCTGATTTTGGTTTCGCTTCACCATCCATGTCACTGCATAAAAAAAAAATAATAATTTAAATTTTAAAAAAATGGATCCAAGAAATAAAAATTCTTACACGTCATTTTAAATGCCTTCAAGGAATATTAATGTGAAATTTAAAGAAAATCAAACAAAACATCTGGTTGCGACTGCGAAACAGAGTTTCGATGATACAGCTCCAATAAAATGACCGCCATCTTAGATCAGATTTAAAAATAAAAATTCCTACTTATAAGTTGTTTTTTCTGGCCTCAAGGGACATTTGTGCCAAACATGAAGAAAATTGAACGAGGCGTTCGGTTGTAATCACATAACAAACAGAGATGAAATGCCGAATGATTGAGTTGAAACAGGAGCTCACTCAGGCTTGGTCAATAAATATCATAATTAAAATAAAAAATCACATTTAACAACTTAAAATAAAAAATTACATTTAACAATCAAATTCAAAACAAATATACCTAAAAAGATAAAAATAGAATTGTTTATTTTGGTAATTAGTTCATACCCTTGTATTGATGCACTGAACAAGGGGACTTGTACTGCAACCACCATTGTTGATTTGACATTCATCAATATCAGCACACTGGTAGCCATTTCCAGTATATCCTACAATAACAAATAGATAAATTTAGTTTCTCCTGCACTTGGAAAAAAAAAAAAACTTGAATAATTAGCTTATGGGCGATGAATGAATCTTTCAAAAATGTTTAACCACTATTTCCACTTCCATTAATATTGCAGCAATGGTAGACACACTCCTTCTGAATTGGGAAAAAGCATTTTATCTTTTATTGGAAATTGAGAATGTTAATGATATTAAGCGTAAATTTAAGTGTATAACTAGTATTTCTGTGAACAGAAGACTACGCTAACCAATTTAATGATTTTTAAATTAGTTTGCATTTACCTATTCTAATCATAATGCAAATATGTTTAATACGAATGTGACTTTGCATAAACCTCTTTTGCCTCAGTTCACATTGTCCTCTTGTAATATCGATAACATCAGTAATACAATTGAAATTGTCAATGTTAAAATTTACCGGACTTCTACAAGATTCAAGCTAGAGATATCAAGGACAATTCACAAATGATCACAGAGCCCATAAGAGAATAGATCAAATATTTTCATTAAGCCATCCAACACAGTGGCCATATTGCTGAACTTACCCAGCATACTGCACAATAAAAGAAAAACTTTGGCTGTGACTGATACTGCCTTTTAACATAAACTATTTTCTTTTATTGCCAAATGTAATTTAAAAATTTCCCTTAGTGTTTTTTCACTAAAATTGTAGTTCACCTATCTAAACTTTAAAAGCATATCATAATATCTTTGCAATCTATTATAATATTTAAAAAAAAGGCCCTTCCTTTTTATTAATAAATAAAAATCCTTCTATAAGACCCTTCTTTTATTTGTTTACCAACTAATATTTAATATATTTTAAAAAGGCCCTCTTTATATTATATACTATAATTTCTTAAAAATTATTAAAACACGCTAATCAGCCAAAAGACCACTAAACAGTTGTGAGGCTACTGGAGCGATGTCATTGCTGGAAAGGACATCTTTACTCAGCAGTCTTTGCAATAAGAATGCCACAGAGAATGATTGCAAGGGATAGCGGTGATGATCACTGGATGAATAGTTCCTTTGCTAGGAACTAATACCTTTGCTGTATTAGTTAATGATTAATTTTTGTGTAAATAAATAATATATCTTATAAACATTCAATATTTTTAGGATAAACTTTGATATGTATTGCTATTATACCAATAAAAATTTAGACCGAAAAAAGGACTGGTCTAGCCAGAAAAAATAAAATTATTGAACACTTCTCAGTATAAAGATTACCCAGTGGTCTTTGGTCAAGTAGTATATATAGAACTACCTCAAACTGGTAGTTCTCTTAAATCAGAATATTTCTCTTTCTATCTTTTTCTCTTCTTCTCTGTAGTGCCTGGTCTGATCACCAGATGCCATTTTTTCTCTTATTCCCTGTGGTGTCTGATCAGATTAGTAAACAACTAATGTTTTTATCAACATTTAATGTTTTAAAAAATGTATTATGATATACATTGTGATTATAACAATAAAAGTTGGACTAAACAATGCTCTGATGTAGCCAAGAAAAATTATATAATTGTTAAACCTCTCAGTGTAGAGATTACCCACAAGTTAATGGGAAGTGGTATAAATATCTTTGTCCTCTCCTTCCCTGTGCTGTCTGGTATGATCACCAGCTCCCATTTTTCCTCTGCTTTCATGTGGTGTCTGGTCAGATCACCAGCTCTTGTTTGTCCTGTCCTTCCCTAGCTTTCTGGTCGGATCTCCAGCTCTCATTATTTCTCTTCTTCCTAAGGTGTCCAGTTTGATCTCCGGTACTCACATACATTTTCCTACAGAGGTCGGATAGAACCATGATACTACTGTATCCTGATGGTCATCATAATTGATCTCAGAGATTACCATATAAAACTAAACGAGTCAGAGAACCAATCCTCTCACTCGTCTGAGACCTCAGCAGTGCGCCAGGTATGATTTGAAGGCTGACTCCTCGACATACCAAGATATGACCCATTAGCAGAGATTACACTATATATATATATGAATATGATTGAACAATTTATCAATATCAAACATTCCAGAGATCACCTTGTTTATTAATTCTAAATACTTACGAAGCTGAAGATTTGATTTAAAATAAATAAAGTAAATTCAAAAAAAATGAACTACAAAATTTTACAAAATATATTCATGAAACACAATCATGAAATATACATAAAAAGCTCAAAGTAAAACAAATAATGAAAAACCTGTCGGGCAAGGCGAGCATTGGAAGGAACCAGGTGTGTTGACACAGGCAACTGGAGGGTCATGCGAGCATGGTTTATGAGATCCAAGACACTCGTTCACGTCTACAGTACATGAGCCATCAGCCTCACTTTTAGCCCAACCCTATAAATACACAATTAAATAATTACAGAGGAACTTTAACTTTAGTTTTACTACATAAAAGCAAATTAAATTGAAAATACTAATAATTTTACTATAATTTTCATTTTACTATATAAAATAAGAACATCAAAAATAAAATACTAATCTACTCATAGATTTATAAGATGAATTGTAGTGGTGAGGGTTTAATCCCCTGCCCCTCACGAAGATAGAAACTTCTCCATTCATGTTAAAAATATTAAATAAAAACCACCATTCTTTCTTCTAATGCTAGAAATGTATTCCTGTTGTAGATGTTAATGTATGTTAAAGAGTATAATGTGATATTTCATTTGAAATATTACTTTGTTAAGATAATCATTGATCTTATTATAGGAATCTTGGATCCAAAACAAAAAATTTGGATATTGGAACAAACAACCAATATATTATCTCTTTCCTAAATGTTGTTAATATATTTTAGGTGTTCAAATGGCCTAATATTTCCATTATAATGGAAACAATTTAAACTAACCCTTATTCCTGGGTATAAGAAAAATCACTTTTAGAACAATAACTTGAGTATCATTTCTGAGAAAAACATTAGAAAAACTAGTAATTAATAAAATTAATTCCCCATCAAGCATTATTTGTCCAAAAACTACATGGCTTCAAATCATAATGAGATGCAATAGATAATCCAGAAATGAGGAAAACCACAATATTTAGAAAATAAGCCGCACATGGCATTATTAATATGCCACAGGTATTCTCAACCAATCTTTTTGGGTATTATATTATTTTCATCTTAAGTTGTTTTTTTATTTCAATTATTAACTCAATCATAATATTACAGTTAAGAACAACAAATAAATATTATTAACCATTGAAAATTTTATTCATTAAGCAGAAAAAAGTGTATAAAAAATGAAATAAACCAAGAAATATAATTAATAAAAAAACATAATACTAATAGATAATATTAATTTTTGTTTCATTTGAATGATTAAATAAAAATATCTGATGTGGGCTACACATGACTTCCTAGTACCCCTATTAAATTATAAATCCGTGGCTCAAAAAGTGATACTGAATTTGGTTACTAGTTTCCGAAGATCAACACTCGGCGTCCCGACATTCATCTATTGACCCACACACACAAAAACACACACTTTTGTTACTGGAGGTCTCATTCCGCTATTATATGTCGTTTTCCTTCAGTAGGTAACTAGTTTCCAAAATATTTCTCCATGTTCCGTGACAACAATAAAACTGTCAATATCACTGGATAAAGCATTGGAAATCCACAGTTTCGACATTTTAAGTGGAAAAACCCACTTAACTAATATCTTATTCTCATGCTGCAGACTTGTTGATCTCACAAATGGAAAGGAAAACCAGTATTTTACACTCAATTTTAACATTTAAAGTAATAAAAATGTCTAATTGGATTGGAAACAAAATTGCGTTTGTAACCTTTATTACCGAAACAAATGATTTCTCTTTTAATTTAAATATCATTTTTGATGTAAGCTTATTATGACCTTCAAGTAAAGTACCCTTTTCGGCTCATGAATTTTAACCAAAATCTAGTAAATACATTTATATCGATATAAAAGTCCTATTTACCAAATTTGAGATGTTTTACATTATATTTTAATACAATTTTTGATGAAAGTCTCATATGACCTTCAAGTAAAATACCGCTTCCGGTTTACCAATTTAGACCAAAATCTAGTATGTTATTTAAATCAATATATAAATTATAAATACTAAATTTGAGAAGTTTTGTATAGTATTTTAATATAATTTTTTATGGAAATCAATTATGACCTTCAAATAAAGTACCACTTCCGGTAATCAAGCAGTGACCAAAAAGGGAGGTTCACAACTAGATTTTACAACAATCCCAAATACAAAATTACAACTTTCTACAGCTAACCGTTTTTGAGTTATGCGAAATACGAACGTAC
Source organism: Rhaphigaster nebulosa (assembly GCA_948150685.1). Taxonomy (NCBI): domain Eukaryota; kingdom Metazoa; phylum Arthropoda; class Insecta; order Hemiptera; family Pentatomidae; genus Rhaphigaster; species Rhaphigaster nebulosa. The sequence goes on along the minus strand of OX411309.1, from coordinate 102,827,156 downwards.
GTACGTACATACACCACGACAAAACTAGTCAAAATGGATTCAGGGATGGTCAAAATGGATATTTCCGTCGAAATCTGAAAACCGAAAATTTTTGCGATTACAATACTTCCTTTACTCCTTACAGGGAAGTAAAAAAAACATTGGAAATAATAAAGAGAAAATATAAAATAAAATAGGGTATCACTAATTAATTTTAAAAAAACAACTAAGCATTACAGAAGAAAAAGATAATTTTAATTTTTTACAAAATTTCTTACAATAATTTTGAGTTTTGAAAAAAACATTTTTTATTGCTATTAATATTCAATTTCTATGAACAGTCAATTTAATGTATTAATATTTGCATTTTTCTCTCTTCTTTCCCAATATGCAGAGATTATGCTGACAATTCTGTCATTTGTTTCTTTGTAGCTCAGTATTAGATTTAAATTTTTGAGTAATTACTTTTAGTATCTATAAATGTATACCTAATGCCTTCTAGAGCGGGATATATTTATGAAAAGTAATGGAAATCATTACTTTTTAATCAGGTATTATGGAATATTACGGAGACATTACTTATTAAAAAAATTTCAATATTCAAAATTCCATAAATATAAAGGTATCCAGTATAAATTTAAGTCTAACAATCATAAATTAAACTGCATACCTGATTACAAATGCATACAAATCCTCTGCCAGTACCTCCTTGATTAACACAAATACCATGTCCACACAGTTCAGCAGAGCTCAACTGGTTGCAATCATAGGTGCGTTGAGTGCAGTGGAGGCCATACCAGCCAATAGGGCAGGTACAAGCATAGGAGCCAGCAAGGTTTCTACAAGTTCCTCCATTCTGACAGCCTAAACCTGTCCCAGCCAGTTTGGAGCATTCATCTACATCACGTTCACACAGGTCTCCCTAACAAATCGAATTAAAACAAATTAATTATTATCTAGAAGTAACCCAAATATTACTGGAAAACAGCAGTTCAATATATTTTTAATTGCTTTAAAATTGACTTAGTCATACCGTATATTATATTTAAGTTGAGTATTGATTACAATCAGATAAAGTCTACACAGTTACTGTGTTTAAATAGGTCTTTTAGCATTAATAATAGTAGACAAATATGAACAATAAAATCCCACTGATACAAATACCTCCCACTGAGAAGGGCAGCGACAGTGAAAGCCATTGAAAAGGTCCAGACAAGTACCTCCATTTTGGCAAGGTCCACTATCACATTCATCCTTAAGTAGAAGAAATCGAAGGGCACGCACGGCTCTAGCTATCAAGTTCACCTAAAAATAAACATGGTATCTATGGTATCATAGAATAAAGACTTAATGATATAAAATTAAAAAATGAATACATCATTTTAATAATAAATATATGTGCTATGTACATATTTAAAAATGCGTGTATTTTGTACAGATATCATGATTGCATTGAGTTTGCCAAATAAATCTGATTTATTTCAGCTTTATATAAATAATAAATGCCTATGAAAGCCAAGTCAAACTTTGAACATCAAAACCTTTGAACACACATTTTTAGTTTCATTATTGAAAATAATAGGTTATCGAACTCTAAAGTCATCGTCTAAATTTTCTGTTCAGAGAAAAATATGTCTTATTTTATAAGAAAAATAGTTATCATGTAAGTTATTTGAACTTGAGACAAAAACTCAATATTTCTTCTGATAATTTATCTCAAGAACTGATAATTTATCTGTTGATGTTGATAAGGTAAGTCAAGGAAATTATCATTAATTTGAAGCAATAATGAAGATGATTTCAGTCTAAAATAACTTACAAGATAAGAGGATAAACCATAAACGATTACCATGTTAAACGGTTAAGTATGTAACAGCAAATCACAGGAGCAAATTTTATTTGACAGTTCTAGCTAGAGATAGACAAGAGGAGATCCCTCTAAATCTCATTTTTTACAGGCATAGCTTCAAGGCAGCCACTGGCAACAACTCCAAATGGAACAATAGAATGATGGAATGGAATGAAGATTTTAAGGGCCCCAATGAAAAGGACAGTCCACCTAACTATACCATTTTCGATATAGGCTGGCAGGAGAATGACTTCCACCAGATATATCTCGGCGAAGAAATGATTTCTGTAATCAGCATCGGTACTGGATTATCCAAAAGGAGAGGTCAAAAATGGGTGTGGTTTGTGGCCAGTAGGATACACTGTAGAAATGATGACGACCACCTGATAATCTATATCAACCAGCTTTAAAATCTTCTGCTGATTTTTTGGTCTCACCCGTCTACTCACTGGTCGTAATTGGGCTCCAATCCTAAATAACTGTGCTATGTTTCCTAGATTATTTGTTATTTCTTTATATTAATTGTTTTAATTTTCTTTTTTGTCATGTTTTTCTTCATAGCTCATTTTTTTTTTTTTTTTTTTTTTTTGTTATGGCCATTATTTACTTTTTTTTAAATTTCATCTATTATTTATACATACGTACATATATATATATATATATATATATATATATATATATATATATATATATATATATATATATATATATATATATATATATATATATATATTGTTATAGCTTTAGTGTCTACCTATCAAATACTGTATACTTTCCTATCTCCTCTCCAGCATTTCTAGGATCCTGACCGCCTACTATGTACATTCCCAATCCTTACTGCCTCATTAATAATTCCTACAGAATTTCGCCCAAAACTTTGATCATACTATTGCTGTTTCCGAAACATGGCTAAAGCCTTACATTTCTTCCTCTTCTGTTCTTTTACTAGATTATTCTTTTATCCACTACAACTGGATTGGTTGGAATCGTGGAGGTGTAGCTCTGTATGTCCACAATAGCCTCAAGTCTCGAGTTCTAGATGTCTCATCCTCCATCCGACTATCCACACATTGCCTTCCTTTTCATTGAAATTTCCTGCAATGCACATCATTTCCTATTTGCTGCAGTTCATTATTCCCCTTTGGTTCCTTTTCACTCATCCTTAGAATCAACCCTCTACATCTAAATCATATTTAATGGTTTTACCTAATGATATAAATACATACACAAATTAAAATAATTACATATCTTGAAGTTATTCTTTTTCAATTATAAATAAGATGACAACCGTTTTCTTAATAAAAGCATAAAACCACAAAACCCTCATCACATCAAAAAAATTATTCCTTTTTATTCTTCAAAGTAGTATTTCCGGTCTGATAAAGGATTTATTCTGAAGAATGATTTGGATAATGTAATTACTACAAAGTGTTTACATTTTTTGATCTTCGTCTCTCGCCAGTTTTCAAAAAAATCACTTCGCCTCATGCTCACCATATTTTATTAAAACCCAATATGCCTCAGTCAGTTTTAATCTTTAACTGAGAACGTTAAGACAACGCCAATTTCAATTAAAAAACAGCTTTTTGCACAGAAGTTAGCTAAAACTTTTAAGTCAAAAAGACTCAATTTGCGGATATTTAAAAACATTTTTAAGTAAATACCTACATTGTTTATACATTTGGTTCAGAAAATTAATTTTCTGTTTTTTAAATACGTTTATACATTCATACTATCTATGTAGAAGTGTTGGAGGAGGCTGATAAAAAGTATGAATTTAATTCACCAGCTGAAACTGGAAAACTAATGAGGAAGAGGGTTTACAAAGGGAGAGTTTGCGAAGGAGTTGCCATTTTGATTTACAATCGGGAGCAGAGGAAAGCGCTTTGTGATACTAGTTGGATTTCGCTCTCCTAACAGTTGCCAGTTGCCTGTGTCAAATTGCGGAGTATCCTAAACGCTTGGTAGTCATCTGCTAGCCTTGTGCGTCTAAAGCATCTACGGGCTGCCTCACGTCTCCTTTTCATATCTTTGATTTTTTGACACATCCAAGGAGCAGGCGGGCGACGGAAAGTAGAGATTTTGAGTGGGGCATGGGTATCAAGGATATGGATAAGATTAGAGGTGAGGATGCCAACCATGGAATCAATGGAAGAATAGGAATAGATTTCGTTCCAATTCATGGTTTCAAGATAAGGTAAAATATTTTCATGGGTGAGGGCTTTTAGGTTACGGAAAGTTATAGATTTAGGGAGGATCACAGGAGTTTGGATATTGTAGGATATTTGGATTAAGTCATGAGGGGACAGAAACGGAGCAGAAAGTTGAGAAGAGGAAATGAGATTACGTGCTGAATCGATGACATGCAGCTCTAACCAGGTATCGGACCGGCAAGTGAGATGAATTGGAGAAAATGGGACGATGAAGAGATGGAGGGAGAAGAACAGATTTTCGAGGTAGAGTTTGTCGGAATCAGAAAGGAGATTGGTATTAAGATCACCAGAAATGATTATATTGTTGTAGAGAGGAGCATAATTGTAGAGGATTGATTCAAAGGATGAATCGAAAGGAACCAAGGCAGGGCGATACACCACAGCATACAGCAGAGGATGCGCATTGGAGGAAATTTCATCGATAAGGAATTCAATGTGAGACTGATCGGATGGTGATGAGATATCTAGGATTCGGGATTTCAGGCTATTATGAACATAAAGACCGACACCTCCGCCATTCTGGCCCATCTGGTCATGGCGGATAAAGGAATAATTAGACAGGGAAACACAAGAGGAAGGAATGTAGGGCTTTAGCCATGTTTCGGAGACTGCAATGGTATGGTAGAAGTTACGAGTAAAATACTGGAAGAATTCATCATAATGAGCTGGTAAGGATTGGGAATTAACGATACAGGAGGTCAGGACACTAGACATGGAGGGGAGATAGGACAGTATACAGTATTTGGTGGGAAGATGCTAATAACTATGAGGATTTGAAGTATGAAATCTGAAAAGAAGTAAATAGTGAATAAAAAAATAAACAAAAAGAGCTATAAAAAATAAGAACATGAGAAGATAAAATAATTACATCTGTTAAAGTAAGGAGGTAATGCAAAATAAAGAAAAAATAAATAAGCCACAAAAGCAGCATTGAAGTTTAGGATTGGGTTCCAGTGGGAGAATCCAAATCCAACCGGTGGGTAGACAGGTGCCAAAACATCAGCCTAAGTTGTTCAGATCTTGAGCTTGGTCGATATAAATCACGGGGTGACCGTCATCCTTCCGGCAGCGCACTCCAAGACATTTTTTAAATTTTTTGGGAGTTTAACATCCTTACAAACTCCAATTTAGGCAGACCGGATAAGTTATCCTACAGTTTACCATACTATTCTAGCTAGAGTAGGAAGGTCAAGATTCATTCCATGGGTCTGTCACGTAATAAATTTCAACCAGCCCATGTCGAATTTGAACGGGCACTGCTTCAGGCTCGAGGTAGCTTAGATGATGCCTTAACACTCTCAACCACCACAGCCTTTATCGAATCAGTGCCAGGACAAACCTAAATAAAAACTAGCTATGGCAACTCAGACCATTGTTATAAATTCCTTCCCTTAGATCTATTGCCATCTTCTGATGGTTGAAGCAAATCATAAACTGATTTTTAAGATTTGTCTTCAGTACCGCGATGTGCTCTCCCGTGTCCCACCATTGCGGCGAGTCAAAGTAGTTCTCCTCCAGTCTTAGACAATATTTCTTCTGATCTTACCTATACCAAACCTTCAATTCCAATCACCCTTCCTATACCTATAATTTCCTACAGTTAAAATCCTAAGTCCTCTCACAAGAAAAAAGATCTCGTCTTTCTAACCTCTATATTTCCTCCCACAAAACTAAATCTAAGAATTTTAGGTAACAAAATTTTTTCCTAAGGCAATAATTGTTTTAAATATTTTTGGGATGTAGTCAACAAACATTTTTTTTTTCTTTGTCTTCTTTTCTCTCTCTTTTTTATTTTTTAATCATTAGTAATGTTTCTTTACTTTCACCAAAACAATTTCTTTTTTGTTCCTTTAATATTTCTAGATGATACTATATTTTTTTATTATTATTAATTTAGTCTCTTTTGGCCCGAAATAGTTTTTGTTTTATGTTCAGGCATGTTAATTTTAAGGGACCTCATCTCTCAATAAAGTTTTTTTCCTTTCCATCTATCTATTCTTTCTTACCTATAGAAATCAACTAAAATGTTTATTTTCTTTTGATTAATAATAAATAATATTTTTTAATATAATTAATATTTTTGAAAAATAAACTAAAAGAACAAGTATAATATTGTAAAGACAAAAAAAAACACTCACTCTTCTTGTGAGAAGTCTTATGTTTCGAGAATCTGCAGTATTTCCACCCTGAGACCAAAAATTAAGCAAATACAATCATTATTACTACTATTTTGTTAGATTAGAAAGTATATATATATATATACACTTTAAAAATATTTATGTATACATATGTATTATAATATTATAATATTGTATTATGTATATATATATATATATATATATATATATATATATATATATATATATATATATATATATATATATATATATATATATATATATGTTTTGGGAAAATTACCAAAATCCTGGCAATTTTCCAGATATCAAAACCAAAAAAAACTAAAATATAGATTAGGGTGTGCTCAATGTTTTTTTGTCCTCACAAATGTAGAGCAAGACAAAGCTCAGTTTCAAATTTTTCACGAAGTCTCTTTTGAGATATTCTGATATAAATGTTACAGAAAATGACTTTTGGCCATGTTTGAAAAGTTTTAAGATTGAAATTTCTACAAGTAGAAATTGTATTTCGTACTATACAAACAAATATCTAAGGTGAGTCTCTTTTCCTTTATACACTTTCACAGCACTAAATTTCTCCTTTTATGTAAATTTTCCTGAATTTTTTTATCCAAATTCCTCACTAATTAGGTGATGTGTTGTGAGGATAAACAATTTAGAACTCATCCTTATCATAATTTTAGAGTTTCTTTTGTTTTGATATATGTAAAATTAGCAGGATTAGAGACATTATCACAAAAAATTTTTACAGCTGCGAAGCTAACAAAAAAAAATCATAAAAAATAAAAAATTCGAGCAACATGGCCAATTCCAAATGGATTGACTCATTATAAAAATAACAGGTGGTCCTATACTTTTGACCGGCAGTATGTATAAAATACATATATTGTATGAAATGAATTTTTTATTCATTAGGTTTTTTACATTTATGTCTTATCGATAACATAATTTATTGAAAGAACATTATTCCACAGGAAATCATTTCAAAAAGATCAATGGTGAATCAAACGAATCTTGACAGTTAAATTATCATAGTGAACCAAAAATAATCACTACATAAGAAAAGAAATATGTAAAATAAAAGTATTTATTAAGGTCAAAATAAAAATTGGTATGACATTTTGATAAAAAATTAAAATTTACTATATTTTCCACGATACTCAACAGTAAAACATAATCCCAAGGTATTAATCTGAACATGTTTGTATACTTCAAAAATAATTTATAAATAATGATTTGAAGAAATAAAATAAATATCTGATTGTAAATTCAAACACAATTTCATTAAACATACAATTGTGGAATTAGTTCCTGCTACTGCTGCTTCAAGTCTTCTCAGTCTCAACATAAGTGTCGAATCCAATGATCCAGATTGTGAAGACTGAATGTCGGGCAATACATTCTGCTTAAAGTTATGTACAAAAGCTGCTGACTTAGCTGCCTGGAAAAATGAAATAGATATAAAGTAATTCACTTATAAAAAAATTATTAATGGCATATTAATATGAAAAACTCACACTTAATCAAATGAAACTATAGCTTGAAAACCATAGAGCTTCTCATAAATTGGGAGATAGGAACAGTTCCTAAATGTACAAGAAACTTTCATTCTATACCAGTAACTAAAGATGTTTTTTACAGACCAAACAGCGAATCATTACATATCTTAAATCATAAAACCAAAAAATTAAGTCTACAATGATATCTCAGGTCCAACATTGTACCAGAATCTGTGAGTACAGAAGGCACAATTCCAAACATCATAAATATGAGGACCAACAGAACTAAGTAGGGTCAACCAAAAGTGATATTTGTCTTGTCCTGCATAACAGACTAAACGCTTAATGCATTTCAACCAAAAGTTAAGGTTGCGAATAGATACATTTTGTCAGAGCTTAAAACAAGTGTTCTGAAAATGAAATTCTCAAAGAATGCATTTTCTAAAAGAAATCCTGCTATGATTTTCTTCAAACCCCTCTTGAGAGAGAAAAGATGGAAACAAAATAATAACAAATAAATAAGGAGAGGATATTAAGAGAACTATGAGAATGTGAAATTCAACAAATTTTTATATAGCAATCATGAAGTACATAGATACATAAACTTTACTCCTTTACTAATCTTACAACTCACAACTGAAGTTACATGTTGAATAGGCAATATATACCCAGTGTTGCCAGATGACAGTTCTTTAACTTCTCTACCTCACTATCAAATATTAAAAAAACACAGCTCTACATAAAGTATATATATTTTCTAGGCATAATTACTAAAAACAAGCAATTTTTTACTTTTTGTTTGTATTAATTGATAGTCGAGGACTAAGCATCGTGTGTAGGGGAGAAAGGGGATACACTGGACACTTTCGTATTTCCTGCATTATTGCTGGTAGAAACTTGAAATTTCTTGTCAGTGTTTATCAAACTAAAGTGGACCCAATGGCTCAAGCACATGTAAGTCTCTGTTTCAAACCGATAAGGTAAGTAGTTTTATATTTTTGTAGCATTTATAGGTTATTGTTACAATTGCTACATAGTTATGTCAGAGATTGACATATATTGAATTATAAAGCAGATAATTTGAATTACTTGCTTTGCATCCAATTGTAACATTCGTATTCATTGGAATTATTAAAATTATTACTGCTTTAATTAGATATTATTTTAAATTATTAGTGCTGTCGACTTCCACCCATTATGTTTGCCCAAGAAATAAAAAAAATACCAACGAATCCTTTTCAGTTGAGATCGGGATCTTACCGTAATTTCAATTATTACTGTTTTAATTAGATAACAGCTGTTGACTTCCACTCGCTATGCTCGCTAAAGAGATATGCAAACCCCAAAAGTTCCTTTTCAGTTGAGGTCGGGTCCTTACCGTAATTTAAATTATCACTCCTTTAAATTATTAATACAAGTTCCTCAGATCACTGGAAGTCGACAGCACTAACAATTATAAGTAATCTGTAATTAAGACAGTAATAATTTTAATAATTCCAATGAATACGAATTCAAAGAAGAGTCGTCATCGTCCAAAAGATATTTTTCAATGTCCTCTAAATTGAGATTGGAATTTCAGTGGCTTGCTTTCCTGCTTGCAGAAATTAAAGGGTCCGAAGATATTAAAAGATTATTTAAAATATCAGCATTGTAATTGGCTCTACTTTTCTTCCGCGTGTGCTTCAATCTGTTTTTTCTGATGACTTTATGGGTAGCCTCCAAAGCCTCCTCAGAGAGCATTCCAATTGGAAAAAGATGAATGAAATTTATTACTTCGCAATTATGAAATAAAACTTTATGTACACAAGACGGCTTATAATACCAATCATAGTTCTCCAAATACAATTTTAATGTGTCTTTTAATAAAACTCCAAATGCGTCAATATTCACGCGTTTGTGACAGGGCAAAATTCTCAAAATCAACTGAAATTTAGTTATCAGTTCTTCGTTCAAGCCAGTAATTTTAGCGCTGACCTCGGAATTGGCGAAAAATGCTCTGGCTGTATTTCCAAACCCAGGTTTTGATTTGCCTGCAGTAAGACATAAGCACGATTTGAAGCTCTCTTGAATTCTTTTCTTGTTTTTGTCGTAAATTTCTTTCAAATCGTCACCCTTAAACTTGCTATTTTTTGAAAGGAAGTCTATATTAAATATGGAGTAGACATTCTAAAAACCAAATCCAACAATGGAATGTGGACAAGCCAAAACAGTACTGGTCTGCATGAGGAATCTTTCAAATACTTTTTTGTATTCATCTCCTTCGGAGTGGCTTTGCATATGTAGCACTTTAAACGTGATATCGTTTTTGATAATATATTGGCCATTTTACCATCTAACATTGTAAAGTGAAATTGAAAAGTAATATTCCTCTGAGTTTCGCAATCGCTTGTATTAAATCGGTATGGAGAGAGCGTTTGAAGTTCCGTTAATTATTGAGACTCGTTCCCTGATTACCCACGCAGCATCGATCTCTGAAAGACATCTTTAAGATGTCTTTTAAACATCTTAAAAAGACATCTAAAAGATATCACTACTTAAAAAATATATCTTTTAGATGTATCTTTTAAGTTGTCTAATAGATGCATAAAAAAAGATATCTTTTAGATGTTTTTTTTAAGATGTCTAATAGTCATTCTAAAAAAGAGATCTAGCGGATGGCCATTTCAAGATATTTTCTACAAATAGTATTGGTTTCGAAGTATCACTCCAACAAGGCGGGTGGGCACAAGATCTTATAGCCTCACTGTAGAAGGCCAGAGCCGCCGTCATCGACGTAGATAGCTATCTACCTAGGTATCTGGGGCTATCTTGCTTCAGTCAGTTCCCCTTAGAAAATTTGGTTAGCTACGCCAATTGCCGCCGTCAGCTGACCGCAATATCGAATCACCCAGAACCCTACAAGATCTAGGATTCACTACTGCATTAATAATAATAATAAAGTTTTATTCTCAATTTTTAAAAATTACAAAAACTCTGTATAATCATGTTCCGGATTTCACATTCTTTACATGATTAATAATTTTTAAAACAATAATTAGATTTTACATATTTACATTGTTCGTATAATAATAGTAGGAAAAATAGAAAATAAAAACCCTCTTAGAAAAAAGAAAAATAAATAAATAAATAAAAAGAATACATAAGTAGAGTAAAATATAATAAATCTGGCACACAAACTATGTTAGGTTAGGAGTACGTGTTTGGTTCTTTTGTGAGTGTAACGTCGAAGGGAATTTTTATTGTAATTACCGATCTCTTTTATCAATGGGTTTTCGGAAGCTGTTGTTCTTGCAAAATATGATTGGGTTTGAGCGAAGACGTATTTTTGAATTGTGGGAAGTTCTAGGTCTTGGAGCATGGATGTGATTTTAGTATACCGGGGTATATCATAGTTATTTATGATCCTCATACAAAGGTTTTGAATCCTTTCAAGTTTATTGTAATTAGTTATACAAGTTGAGCTCCACACTGGGGAGGCGTAGGTAAGCTGAGCTCTGATCACTGATTTGTAGAGTATAAGTTTGTTTTTGGGGCTTAGCTTGGATTTTTTATTGAAATATGGGAACATTTTAAATATAATTTTTTTGGCTTTATCTGTTTTCCTGTTTATGTGTTCTGTGAAGGTTAGGGATTTGTCCAGAGTTAAACCGAGATATTGTACTGATTTAGACCATGGGATGTGTTCTGAATTTAGGGTCAGATACTGATCTATGCATGGCCTGCGCTTGGTGAAAATTATAGCTTCTGACTTATTTGTGTTGATTTTCAGTTTCCATATTTGACAGTATTTGTTAATTTTTTTGAAAGTTAATTGTAATCTGTTTACTATTGTATCAATACGGTACGATGCTGTGTATAAGGCTGTCTGCGTATGTCCAACGAACCTTATTTATTACATTGGGAAATTTCGAGAAATCGGATAAGAATAAATTGAATAAGGTTGGGGATAGGCAGAAACCTTGAGGAAGACCAGCAGAGAGTGGGAGTACTTTGGAGGAAGATGAGTTTATTTGAGTATAAAATTGTCTATTGGAAAGAAATGAATGTAAGATGTGAACTAAATACGGAGGAAATTTGTATAAAATTAGTTTTTGAATAATACCAGCGTACCAAACGGTGCCGAAAGCTTTTTCAAGGTCTAACAAAAGCATGCCGGTATGTTTTCGATCGTTAAATGCTTCGGTAATGAAATCTGTGAGGCGGGCTAGTTTATCGACAGTGGAGTGATGCTCCCTGAAGCCAAACTGTTCTTCTATTATCAGTTTATTCTGCTTGTGAATCCGGCTTAAAAATAAACGTTCTAAAATTTTAGATAATATGTTCAGCAGACTTATGGGTCTGTAATTTGAAATATTTTTAGGGTCTTTATTAAGTTTGGGGATTTTGTAGGAAAATAATTGTACCTTAATGTTGAGTTGAATATTTTGGTTAAGTAATGACTTTTCTGCTTAGATTTTTTATAACCAAAGACGGAATGCCATCGTCACCTGGAGCTTTCTTTGTTTTTAATTTTCTGATAATTTCCCCTGTTTTTTTGGGTGCGATAGCGGGGAAATTAGTTGCGATTGGAAATTTTAAATAGTCTCGGACTGATTTTAGAATTTTTCGATTATGGTGATTTGATCCAAAGTTTGAAGTGGATGAACAGATTGAAAATGAATTCCTAATAATTCGGCTTTATCTTTATCCTTGTAAACATATTCATTGGTTTGTTTTAGTGAAGGAATTTTGGAAGATATTTTTGTGAAGGTTCTATGAATTTTCCAGATTTTATTTTCACCAGTAATACAAGAGTTCAGAGTATTTGCCCAATTTTCGTTTTTCCAACTATTTATAGTTGGTATGTGATCGTACATAATTATTAAATTTATAAAAAACTGTCTTCGATTGAGGGCTTTTCGTATGTTGGTATTTTTGTCTAAGTCTATTTTTTATTTTTATTAGAGTCAATAATGAGAATGGCAAATTATAGCGGTAGGGCTGTAAAGAATGTAGTGGTATTGATTTTGTCATAGACTGTTTAATGTATAAGTTAAAATTATTTATGTGACTGTCTATTTCATATGCGTTGTTAATTATAGGATTTATGTTTATATGAGAGTCTAGTACTTTCCGAAACTTATACCAGTCAGCTTCTTTGAAAATGAATTTATTGTTTTTAGGATGAGTAGTTAATGTTGAGTTTATTCGGAAAATCACGGGGTTGTGATCCGAGTTAAGACATGATATAGTGATGAGTGGGGATAAGTTATATATATTTTTAGTGATTGCTAAATCGATAATACTAGGTTTGTAATTTCGTTGAGTGGGAATGTGGGTGGGTTCAAATGGGCTGTGTAACTGCATTTGTTTTTTCACTATAAAGTTAAGTAGAGATTTACCATTTTTGTTGAAGCTGTGACAATTCCATCGAATATGTTTAGCGTTTAAATCTCCGAAGATTATTATATGTTTATTTAAACGAAATAATTTAGTGAGATCGTTAATATATAATTTGTTTGGTGGGATATAAACGGATATGATTGTAGTTAATTTATTGTTAATTGATGTATTAATGGCTACTGCTTCAGTGAACGTTAAGTCGGGTAAATGAATGAAGTGATGTTGGATGTCGGAACGAACTAGAAGCATGACGTCCCCTCCCGCTTTGTTACGATCTTTTCTATAGATGTCATATCCCGGAACCGAGAATCTGACTTGCTGGGAAAGCCGAGTTTTACCAACTGAAACAATGTGAGACTGATTTTGCTGTAGAAATAATTTAAATTCTATATCATTTCCTCGAATTGTTTGGGCGTTCCACATCATAAAATTGATTTTCTTGTTGTTAGTTAACATTTATCATTATGTTTGTAATTGTAAATGCAGAAGTAAGATAAAAACAATAATAGTAGTGGAAGGAGATAAATAGAAGGTTGAGTTGTGTTTATGTTTGTATTAAGCCGGGAATATAAGCTGTTTGTTTTGTAAGCGATGTAGTTTAGTGTCGCACTATCAACCGTGAGGTGATGTACGAGAAAATGTGTGATGTGAAAATATATTTCGGGGGATTCGTTATTATTGAATGTCGAAAGAAAGCTGTTATTGTGAGTGAGGGTATTGTGGGTGGGATTAGTAAAGGCGAAGTTCGTGAGTAATTCTGTAACATTACAGCTTATAAAATTATTGAACATGCAAATATTATATATATTAATAACTAATATGTCCATTAATCAATAAAAGAGAGTAAGCCTTCTATCAAGATAAATATTTTTGAGGTACTATCTTCAGCATTTTTTAATTGTGACATTATTTTCTTAAAATTTGCAAAAATCTTGCCTACATTTAATGTTCTAAAAATATCTTTCATTTCTTTAAAACAGTCTCTGTTTTTCACTTTATTCACTGTTTTTCACTTTATTCACTGTTTTTCTGATTTATTTGAGGGAAAGTTTTTTGAGGCCATTCAGATTTCGGAGTTGGAAGGGAATGTCTGGGAATGTCTGGTCAGTTGAATTGAATGTTTTCCGTGGTGCTGCTTTTAGAATAGGTTTTTTCTTACTCAATTGCAGTTCCATATTTCTTCTGAATTTGGTGCATTGCGGAGAATTTGAAAAATATTCTTCGGAGCAGTTGCAACATTTAGGTGTGGATCCATCGATTAAGAAATTAGGACAATCTTTTGATAGGTGATTTTCGGAGTATTTTAGACAATTTTAGGCTTTTTAAAACAATTTCGTGCCACGTGATTAAATTCTTGACAGACGTATTATTGCGTAATCACTTTGTTTGATCTATATTTCTCCCATTTAATAACCATGCTGCAACAGGAGAGTATGGAATTTATTTTCTGTAATTGTTCCTTGTTGTCTAGAATTATTACGGATAGTGGCAGTTTTATCGAGTCATTACCAGATTTTTTTTCCATTTGGTAGATTTTATATATTTCTAATCCTTGATTACGTAAATCGGCGGTGACCTCATCTAATGGAAGTTCAGGGGGCATCCCTTTTAGTACTACCTTTGGTTTCATCTCGTTTTTCGGGGTGTAAGAATGAAAACCGAGGTTTTGTTCTTTAAATTCGTTTTTGATGAGAGCAAAGTCTTGACTATTATAGACATAAAAAGTAGTTCTATGACCATTATATTTTATATTTAATTCTTTCATTTTAGGTTTAATTTGGTCGATTATCACTTCAATGCTATTATATGGGCCATTTACTATTACAGGAGGATATTGATTTTTTGGCTTACTTTTAAGATTTATGTTGGCTGAAATGTCTGAGATTTCATCTTCATCCATATCCGAAAATATGTCATAACTATTTTTAACATCAATGTTATATTTGATGATATCACCTCTTTTCCTTTTGGGAGGATTGTTGTTTGATGTACCTGGAGTTGGTGCATCCATAGCATTTGTAGCTCCCCTCCTAGTGGCGCTATTAGGAGATTCTGGCGTTGATGAATAAATTAATACGAAGTAATAACTTAAAGATCGGAAAAAAAAATGTCTAAATAATAAATATAAACTTAAAAAGAACAAGATAACTGAACTTTGATCGACACTCTGTATACAGCGGCTGCTACAGCGAGACTCACTACTGCATCACTCCGTCGGCAATGCATACAGTTGTTTATACCAATTATGTTTCTGAGGAACGTACTTATGGGGATCTACTGGGGGACACGCTTGGCATTCCACCTACAGTGAGGCTCTGAGACCTTGTGCTCACACGTCATATCGGAGTGGCACTTCGGAACTAGTACCCTTATGTCTTAAATCGGATACTTATATGATATGTTTTACATAATGGACTCTAATTCGAAAGCATTAGAGATCATGCGCAAAATAATCATATGGACCTTATCATATTATTACTTCCATAACCATATAGAATCAAAAAGCATTGTAAAATGTTTATTTATTTCAACCAGTGGAAAAATAAAGATAATTTTATGTTTTTTATACAAAAATGTTTGTTAGATTCGAATGAATGCAGCATAGTTTACGAAGTATATTCACGGGTCATCAATTGATCCCAAGTAAAAAATTCAAAATTTATTTAATGTAATTAGTTTTTCAGAATAGAATGAGATACCCAAACGAAAGTTATTTAAAAATTCAAAAAAAGTCAGAAATACAGACGTATTCGAGAAAAAATTACGAAGGAGATCATCGTGTCTCAAAATATTTATCAAAATTTGGAACTAGAAGCGTCCAAAGGAAGTCTCCAAATTTCGATGAAGATTGCGAAGAACTATGTACTGATGAAAGTATTTGTGATGACGATTCTGAGATAAACAGGGAACCTTGTGACAAAGATGTCGATGTCGACAGTGAAGATTCTGATTCGTTCACTTTAAGAGGAAAAATCGCCCAATGCATATACCGTTATAATATTTCGCACTAAGCGATTGGAGATCTATTAAAAATATTTAAAAATGCAGACATCGGCGAAATAAAAGAATTTCCATCTGATCCTCGGACTTTACTCGGCACTCCAGATCGAACAATCACTCGTAGTGTTCCACCAGGAAATTATTTTCACTATGGTTTGAAAAATGCTTTGGTTGACCAGCATCAACATTTAAACAGCAATCAAACAGCCAGTAATATTAAAATATATAATCACATTGACGGTTTGCCATCAGCTAAAAGCTCTACTAGCCAGATTTATCCCATTTTGGGACAAACTTTTCCTCTGATTGATGAGCCATTGGTGATAGGTGCATATCATTGATTTGAGAAACCTCATTCAAGTAATTCTTTATTAGAAGAATTTATCAATGAATAGAAAAATTTACATATGACATTTGTGATAATCCAGCACGAAGCTATGCCACGTATACAAAAGCTCATAATGCTTATTTTGGCTGCGGAAAATGTATAGAAGAAGAAGATTATGTTGGTCATCGATTGCTGTTCATAAATTAAGTGCACCATTAAGAAAGATGACAACTTTCTGACACGTATCGATGAAGAACATCACTGTGGTACATCAGTCTTTGAAGAAGCTAATTTAGGTATGGTGTCCCAGTTTCCACAGGATTATATGCATCTCGTTTGTCTGGGAGTAACAAACATTTTTTATTAACATTTGTAAAAGGTCTTCATCCTCACAAGTTCTCAGCAAGAATGACATGAAATTTTTACACGTCTGAAAGCCATGTCGCAATGGATACCATCAGAATTTGTGCCAAAATGTCGTGCATTATGTTATGTCGATCGATGGAAGGCGACTGAATTCAGATTATTTATATTATATATATAGGGCCAGTCCTTCTATAAGGATATCTACCAAGTGAATATATGAAACATTTTATATCCCTACATTGTACAATTCGGTTCTCTGCCATGAAACAGATTGTATATTTAATAATGATTATGCATACGATCTGCTGCTTTATTTTGTAGAGAGCTGCACACCATTGTATAGTGTAGACTTTTTAATATATAATATTCATAATCTGATTCATTTGCCTAGAGATGTTTTGCAATTCGAACCTCTAGATTCGTTCAGTGCATTTCCGTTCGAGGGCTTCCTATATAAATAAAAAAAAAAAAAACTCAGAAAAGGTGACAAACCAATTCAGCAGCTTCATCGTCGAATTTTCGAGAGAGGGGCGTGTCATTTTAAATTATCGTTAAAAGGCCAAATTTTATATCTCTATTACACACATCTGTTGAAAAAAATTTAGGATAGAATGAAAAATTAAGTAAATACTTAAAAAATTTTAAGTATTATTAGCATGTATTTATTAGATTGTCAAATTGTTATATAAACAGAAAATTTACTTTTTATATTAAGATATATTATTTTCATTATAAAATAAAATATTATTTATTGTGAAAATTGCTGAAATTTTTAAATAAATTTAAAGACAATTAGAATACAATATCCTTTATATGAATCTTTGAAATCGACTAAGAAACATAGTATTTAACCTTAACCTTCCCCCCCTCAAAATTACGTTAGGGAGGGACATTACAATTAAAATTGACAATATTCTAATGTCCCTCTACTGGCTAACATAGTCCGTTCCGATTTAATAACAAGGCAGGATCTATCGGAGCCTGTATCAATGTAAAAACCGTTACAATATATGCATACATTTCCCCCTCCTCCTCCCCCTTACCCGACAAACCCTTCCTTAGGCGATTCCTAATATGCTTTTCGAAGCTAATAGCATCGACGAGTACGAACTCGGAGATTGTTAAAAACAGCGGCTTTTCGTAGCGAGACCCTACCTCCCTCCCTCCCTAATCTAGCGAGCTTACCTAAATAATTTTCAGATCTATTCTCTTATACGGGAAGAAGGAGTCGAATGTTAAAATAGACAATATTCTAATGTCCCTCTACTCGCTTACATAGTCCGTTCCGATTTAATAACAAGGCAGGATCTATCGAAGCCTGTATCGATGTAAAAACAGTCTATTTTTATTATAAGGACCTCTCGAAGGACCTCTATCCTCGCCAAAACTAGTATTATTTATAGAGCGTTACAATATATGTACACATTTCCCCCTCCTCCTCCTCCTCCTCCTTAGCCGACCCACCATTCCTTAGGCGATTCCTAAAATGCTTTTCGGATCTAATAGCTTCAACGGGTACGAACTCGGAGATTGTTAAAAACAGCGGCTTTTCGTAGCGGCTATTACGTTTCAAGATACTTGGATCTAAAAATGGAATAAAACAAAATCTATCCGTCCGGCTTCATCGACTTTTCTCCGAGACTACTACTGACAGATATGCTTCTACTAAATTATTAAAACTAAGCAAGACCAAAAATGCGTTTTTTCACATTCGTTAAGTAGGGGCTAGGCTATACCACACATTCATACAATGTTGCCAGACCAGTCCAGTATTTTCCCCCTAAACTTATCAAAATTTTCCCCTAAATCTACCAACTTTAACCCTAAACTCATCTAAATTTTTCTCTGCATCCTCCAACTTTAACCCTAAATATTTAATTCTTATTTATTTATTAATGTAACCAAAATTACCCATAAGGATAAGATAAGCATTAATGATTAAAACATACTTGAGATTTATTTAATTTTATCAAATATTTTTTGTAATTTTAATTCAATATATTTTATAATACTTAAATTAATTATTCTGTTTGAAAAATCAGGACAAATAATTAATTATAAGCAAACTTAAAATGAGATAAATCAGAGATGAACACTTAATAATATTAAAAAAAAAAAAAGGATCCAAGAATTATTTTAATGTCACCAGTTAAAATATATTTAATATTAATTAGTTTAAAGACTAGATCAAAGTAATGATTAATGACCAACTAAAAACAATAATACAAGATAAATCAGGGATAACATTTAATAAACAAAAAAAGAGATCCAAGTATTATTATAATATCAGTTTAGTATCAGTATTCTTAAACTATAGTTTGCTAGGAATAGCTATATCACATTTTGTCCACGTTGGAAGGAGGAACAGCTGCCCCTTTCTCCTTCTTGGCTACGTTCATAAAAAATTAAAACAGTAATGATCAAGTTAATAGTGCAACAACTAAAATTAATAAAGAAATTTATCAAATGAAAAGAAAAATAATTTATAAAATCTGGAAATTCAATGCATTTTTTTGGCTTGTGTGATTTAAATCCCAACATTTTATCTGATCTTTATTCACTCGTTAATATCATCCGTTTTAGAATGTAGTACTGTGACGTCACAATGAGGAATACGAAGCCATGGTAGCATCTTTTTATTAGCTTATATATAGTGGTGCGCATTTGGTAAGTACGTTTAAAATATATTAATAAATAAAAAAATCAAGCTGTATTTTCAAGCCAATTTTCTAATTCCAATTTATAGCTTTATAGATAAAAATGGTGAACGCATTTACCTGAAGAATAAAAAACCCTAAAAAAAAACTTCCAAAACTTTTTTCACCCTAAAAAATTCCCTAAAAATTGTCGAATCCTAAAAAATACCCTAAAAAAAACCCTAAATCTTGGGAAAATCTGGCAACATTGCATTCATATAATGTTGCACCATAGTGGCGGAACTTTGTACTATTGCTGAGAAGTTATCGTGACAACTTGCATATTCGCAGTCTATATTCTCACTTAAAGCCATTGAATTAATCAAGTGCCAATTAAATCGATTTGATTTTAAATAGGTATTGAATCACCGATTGTTGATTTCATCGATTTGGTGATCGTTCGTTAGGTTTTCGAAGTCGTTAATATCAAATATACTACCGAAATTTTGATCGGCCATGAGTATTTCTACTTAATTATTAGTTTTCAATATTCTTCGGTATAGGTACCGTTTACTAGGTTTTCAAGGGCGCTATTTCCGAATTCACTATCAGATTTCCGATCGCGCATGCGCATTTCGTTTTTCCGTTGCTATTGAAGATTTCTATGATAAAGGGATCGTTTATTAGGTTTTTAGAGGGTTCTGATTCCATTTTTACTTCCTTGTACGCCGTAAAGGAAGTATTGTAATCGCGAAAATTTTTGGTTTTCAGTTTTCAACGGAAATATTCATTTTGACAATCCCTGAATCCATTTTGACTAGTTTCGTCATGACGTCTGTACGTACGTTCGTACATTCGTTCGTTCGTACGTATCTTGCATAACTCAAAAACGGTTAGCCATAGAAAGTTAAAATTTCGTATTTAGGATTATTAGGTAATCTAGTAGTGAATCTCCCTTTTTGGTCATTGCTTGATTACCGGAAGTGGTACTTTACTGGAAGGTCATTACTGATTTTCATCAAAAATTATATTAAAATATTAAACAAAACTTTTCAAATTTTGTATTTAAGATTCACACATTAATATAAATATAAATAACTTAACAAGTTTTGGTAAACATTGGAAAACCGGAAGTTTCAGTTTACTTGAAGGTCATATTAGACTTTCATCAAAAAGTATATTAAAATATAATGTAAAACATCTCAAATTTGGTAAATTTATATCTCTTATATCTATATAAGTAATTTAATAGATTTTGGCTGAAATTGAAGATCCGAAAGAGGTACTTTACTTGAAGGTCATAAGAAACTTACATCAAAAGATGTAATGAAATTTATTACAGATATCATATGTTTCGGTGATAAAGGTTATAAAGGCAATTTTTTTTCCACTCTAATTAAATAATTTTATTACTTGTTTTAAGTGTTAAAATTGATTGTAAAATACTGGTTTTCCACCCCAATTGTGAGATGAGCAAGTCTGCAGCAGAAGAATAAGATATAAGTTGTGTGTGTTTTTCGCATAAAATGTCGAAACTATCGATTTCCAATGCTTTATCTAGTGATATTGACAGTTTAAATGTTGTCACGGAACACGAAGAAATCTCTTGGAAATTTCAGTAATCATGAGACCTTCAGAAACAAGGGTGTGTGTGTGTGTGTGTGCGTGTGCGTGTGAGCGCGCTCGCGCGCGTGCGTGTGTGCGTTCGTGCGTGCGTGTGTGTGTCAATAGATGGATGTCGCGACGCCGAGTATCGTTTTTGAGATTCTGCAATCTTTGGAAACTAGTAACCAAATTCAGGATTACTTTTTCAGCCAGCGATTTATATATAGCGATTAGGCGTACAAGGAAGTCTTGTGTTCTCCACATCAGATATTTTTAGTTGGTTTTAGGATCGCGCACGCGCGTTTTGTATTTCCGTTACTGTTTGAGTTTTCTATCATATAGGGATCGCTTATTAGGTTTTCAAGAGTTCTGATTCCATTTCTTTAATTGGATTTAGTATCGCGCATGCGCATTTCGCTTTTCCGTTACTGTTGGAGTTTTTTTATGATAAAGGCATCGTTTGTAACGTTTTCGAGTGTTCTGATTCCATATTTTTAATTAGATTTTTAATCGCGCATGCGCATTTAGCATTTCTGTTACTGTTGGAGTTTTCTATGATATAGGGATCGTTCCTATGGTTTTAGAATGTTCTAATTCCATTATTTGTATTGAATTTTTTATCGAGTATGCGCATTTCCAATTACTAATACAGTTGACATATCTTTGGATATGGTATCGATTGATTATTAGTTTTTCGAGGGTTCTGATTTGATTTTGTTGGAATTGTGATTGTGCCAGCGCTCTTTCATTTACTGGTACTGTTGAAGTTTTCTTTGTTACACAAATCTTTAATTAGTTTTTCGCGAGTTCTGATTCCTTTTTTCAAATTTTATTTTTTATCGATAATGTGCATTTCAAATTACAGTTATATTTGAATTTTTTTTGAGTTTATCGTCCTATAAAACCTAATAAACAATAACTTTACCGAGAAAAAGGTCAACGATTACGGTTATCCAAAATGAGTATGTTCGATAAAATATACATTTACAAAATCTAAATCTAAACCTTTGAAATTCTAATAAACGGCCCTTATACACGAAGAAAGGTTCATTAAGAATAGTAATTCGAAATGCGCATGCTCGATAAGAACCTTCCAAAACCTAATAAACAATCCCTTTATCATGGAAATCATCAACAGAAACGGAAAATCGAAATGCACATGCGCGTTCCAAAATCCAATTCAAGAAATAAAATCAGAAACCTTGATAGCCTAATGAACAATACCTTTATCATAAAAAACTCCAACAGTAACGGAAATGCAAAACGCGCATGTTCGTTAAAAAATTCCATGCCAATAACGGAATAAGAACCTTCGAAAACATCAAGAACGATCCCTATATCAAAGAAAACTCCCACAGTAACGGAAATGTTAAATACCCATGCGCGATTAAAAATTCAATTAAAAATATGGAATCAGAACCCTCGAAAACCTTATAAACGATGCCTTTATCATAACAAAACTCCAACAGCAACGGAAATGCAAAACGCGCATGTGCAATACAAAATCGAACTTAAAAAATGGAATCAGAACCCTGGATAACCTAATATACGATCCCTTTATCATAGAAATCTTCAATAGCAACAGAATAGTGAAATGCGCATGCGCGATCGGAAATCCGATAGTGAATTCGGAAATAGCGCCCTTGAAAACCTAGTAAACGATACCTATGCCGAAGAATTATGAAAACTAATATTTAAGTAGAAATACTCATGGCCGAACAAGATTTCGGTAGTAAATTTGACATTAACGACTTCGAAAACGTAACGAACGATCACCAAATCGATGAAATCCACCCTCCCCTCCTCCACTAAATAAATAAAAAATAATGAATATTTAAAAATAAATAAACAACAATTTTATTTCAAAAATTTAAACTACCTATTTGAAATTAGCACTTCATATCAATTATCTAATAAACGAAAAAAATGTCGAAAGAATATGCCGAAATTATTTCAAAAGTCATTAATGTAATTAAAATAATTATTTTTCAATAATAAAATAAATAACTAGTATACCCGAGCGAGAACTCTCGCATTAGATATCTATCCTTCTAATCCCTAATATATTCGAAGTATAAGCGATATTAAGATAACATGTTTATTCGTATAAACAATACATTACCAAAAAAATTTATTAAGTACACATGTATTTCGTGAAGCTACATAGTTTATAATGACTATGTTGAAGTAACTGTATACTAAATAAGTAATTAGTAATCCATTCATCTCAACAGGCAATTAGACTCAGCTATACTATTTTCTATATCTAGTATTCATATTTAACAGTAGGTACCTTTAGGATTAGACATGAGAAAGAATATATAATCTCCTCTATCATTCATAGGAACCTAAAAACAACATTTAATTCGCAAAATAACCTTTTCACGCTTCCAAAGATGTGAAGTCGTCATGACAATGGCACATACGCATGTGGTATAAGGCCCGTGCCGACCTATATCGTGCATTATCTCAAAAACGGTAGGTTTTAGGGCTTAAAAACACAGGGCCAAAACGTTCCTTGGGTACGTATATGATCTTGATGCCCGCGTCAAAATCTTTAAAACCCATCTTATCCCGTCTAGATCCGCCGACCCTCAGTCCTCAAAGCTTTGAAACCTCCCATTTTTTCATCATTTTTATTTAAGTCCTAGTAAGAATTTAACAATTGAAATTAGGATTCGTCACTTCTCCATGAAATTCTCTTTCTTTTGATACATCACTCGTCAAAATCCATCGCTCCTGGGAGCCGGAAAAGGGATCTATACTACCGTAATAATATATAGTAGTGATATTGAATTAATTCATGTCCGGTTGGGTTACAATTGAAATGGAAAAAGTTACATTTGAAATGGTAAAGGTTACTATTGAATTGGAAAAAGTGACAATTGATTTGGAAAGGGTTACAATTGAAATGGAAATGGTTACATTTGAAATGGAAAAAAATTACAATTGAAATGGAAAAGATGATGATTGATTTGGAAAAGGTTACAATTGATTTGGAAATGCTATACATTAATCACTACTATATATTATTACGGTAGTATAGATCCCTTTTCCGGCTCTCAAGACCGATGGATTTTGATGAATGAGGTATCAAAAGAAAGGGAATTTCATGGAGATGTGACGAATTTCAATTATGTTTCTAGAATTCTTAATAGGGCTTAATTAAAAGTGGTGAAAAAACTGGGAGGTTTCACATTGGTTTCACAAACACATTCACTGTGTTTTTAAGCCATAAAACCCACCGTTTTCGAGATAACGCACGGTATAGGTTCGCACGGGTCCTATGCCATCTTGCGTATATGCCGTTGTTATGGCAACTTTATAACTGTAAAAGCAAGTTGAAACTGTATGCAACATTTTTTTAATAAGTGTGAAAAGATTATTTTGCAAATGAAATGTTGTTTTGGGGTTTCTATGAATGATTGAGGAGGTTATATATTCTTTCCCGTATCTAACCGTAAAACACTGTTAGAGAATGGTATTGCTGAGTCTTATTGCTTAGCTGTTAAACTGATTGAGACTAATTAGTAATTACTAATTACTTATTAAGTAAACTGTTTCTTCAACAAGATCATTATAAACTATACAGCTTTACCAAATGTGTATGTTAAATAAACTTTTAAGGATAATATTATATTGTTTCTAACATGCGAATATACTATATTGTCTCTAACAGTATACAAAGAAACATGCTTCTCCAATATAATTAACTTATTACTTCCTTGTACGAAGTAAAGGAAGTATTTTAATCGCGAAAATTTTCGGTTTTTGAGATTTCAACGGAAATATCCATTTTGACCATCCCTGGATCCATTTTGACTAGTTTCGTCGTGGTGTCTGTACGTACGTACGTTTGTACGTTCGTATCTCGCATAACTCAAAAACGGTTAGCTGTAGAAAGTTGAAATTTTGTTCTAAAATCTACTTGTGAACCTCCCTTTTTGGCCACTGCTTGATCACCGGAAGTGGTACTTTACTTGAAGATCATAATTGATTTCCAACAAAAATTATATTAAAATACTATACAAAACTTCTCAAATTTAGTATTTATAACTTATATAGTGATTTAAATAACATTCTTAAAAAGACACCATACTTTCTTTCACATGTTGACATCTGTATCATTTTTCAGACATTAAACTGCCACAAGCGGAAAACATAATCAGCTATCTTGTAAGTGCACATACATGTATATTTCACTTAAATAAATGTTTTTAAAATGCTGATTAAGTTAACGCGCGATTTGTTTATATAGGACCATATTGTTCTAAAATGGAAAACTTATATAAAAAAATGGATGATATCGATTCCATTGTGATGGAAAACAAAAAAAACATGGATTCCCTTCTTCGAAAAGTTGAGATTATAAATCTCATCTCATTAGATGGAAATCGAAATAAATGTGAGAAGGCGGCTACCTCAACATCCGATTTGAAATCAAGCTTAGGTCTTCCCATCGGAACACGCCACTAGTTGGAAAAATTAGAAAGTGATTTAAAAGAAGATAACACAACTCGATCAAGATATGTGAGTATATTTTGTTTTTAATTTCTTATAAAATATTGAAGTTGATTTTTTTTAGAATTGCTTGTGGAGTTAAAATAAAAAAAATTCTACTGTTAAATTAAATTTATTGTTATTATTCCCTGTTTAACGTTCACTGATTAAGAAAGTTGGGGATGGAAATTATGAAAAGTTGACAAGGAATGCTTTATTAGCCATCCTAAATCCTGACATAGCATACGAAGTCACTTGGACTGGTGCCAACAGAAGTATTTATTAAAGCAGATGGCTTGAAATTTATGGATTTGCTTATTGGTATTCTTTCATTCCTTTTATTCAATATTATCTTAAAAAGTGCAGAATGATTTAATATTTAGATCAATAGTATTAGATCAGTAGTTTTTTATATATATTTTCTGGCTCTCAGGAGCGATGAATTTTGACGAGTGAGGTATCAAAAGGAAGTCAATTTCACGGAGATGTGACGAATCCTGATTTTGTTTCTTAAATTCTTACTTGGGCTTAAATAAAAGTGATGAAAAAACTGTGATTTGACGACTGAGAGTCGGCGGATCGAGACGGGATAAGTTGGTTTTTATAATAGATTTTGACGGGGGTATCAAGACCCTGTACGTTCGCGGAACGTATTGGTCCAGCGTTTTAAAGCCCTAAAACCTACCGTTTTTGAGATAATGCACGGTATAAGTCAGCACGAGCCCCGTGCTGTTGTCATGGCAACTTTATATCAATTTGAGTCTGTTTACAAAAACTTTTAATGAGTAGGAAATTAAATATTGTTTCTCATGTCCAAATCTAAATTGCACTGTTAAATATAAATACTACATATAGAAAATGTTATAGCTGAATCTCATTGCCTAACTGCTAAATTGAAGAGATGTTTTCTAAGCTAATTATTAAGTATGAGCTGAGAATGAACATAGTCATTACAAGCTATATAGCTTCACCCAATGTGTGTGTTTTTGGTAATATAATGTTTACTGGAATAAATATGTTTCCCTAATATCGCTTATACTTCTAATGCATTAAGGATAGATATATATCATTATATAATGCTAGAGTTCTAGAGGGTATACTAGTGCTTCTTATTTCAATAAGTGAAGAGTGCATAGCTCAGATCACTAAAAATTGAAGAATAAGTTAAAGATTATTGTAATAAAAAATAAAATTCTTTATCTACCTTGAAGAGTATGCCTATTGTAACCGTTTAATTCATTTAAGTTTTCCCCCCAAGAATTACTACTTGAACTATTTTGTATGAAATATTTTCTGACTTCATCAAGATTTTAAATTCTTTTGCTATTATAAAAAATTGTTCACACTCTTCAACTCTCTAACTAAAAATATATCTTATAATATATCTTTAATATTATAATCTATCTTATATCTATCTTATAGTATTATAAAATATATCTTTTTGACATATTAAAGTCTTCTGAAATCTGTTATATAAATTATAAATACAGCTATTAAGAGTAACTTTGGGCGTATGAATTTTTAGTAGTTTTGCAAATTAAAAATATAAATTATTAAGTAACAGAGTTATATTTTTTGATAAGAAAAAATTGGGATTCCAGTGATTTCAAAATTACTCATTTTGTCTATAAATGTTGAGAGGATAGCTACATTAATTTATTGGTTTTATGATTTTTAGATACTGTTGTTGATCACATCGCCAAAGCGACGGAGGACGATGTAAAAAAAGTGAAAATCTTACTGCAAAAAGCAGGCGATCGACTCCCAAAAGGTGCATGCAAGAAAATAAAAAATTAAAATTTTTAAGATATTGTAAAATACAAAATGTACATAATTTGTTCAAAAAATTATTTTTTAACAAGTATATATTTTTTCTTGGATATCAATCATATCTCTCATACATGACAAATCTTATGGACGAAAAGATAAAGATGACTTTTAGACGAATTGAATGGATTGGGATAATGAGGTGACAAGCTAATGAGTCTTTTGTACAAATCATCTTTATTACTACTTTATTTCTCTAAATTGTTCTTTATAATGTAAGTTTGGCTACATTCCATGAGCTAGGTAATAGATCTATCCAATGGATAGATAAATTCTCGGCCTTCTTTAATATAGCGTTTACGATGACCCATCCTCGTATGGTCGTATCCTCGTATGGTCGTATCCTCTGGACGTATCCTCGTCCGCCTGTATCAGATTCAGAACATTCCTCTTGACCCGACATACCAGAGCGGATTTCAAAGCGCTCGCGTCCATCGGGTCAATAAAATTCTCGGCCGCCTTAGCCTCTATCCGCGCCATCACGCGGTCGCCTCCCTTGAGGAAATGGTTCAATTCGCCGACGCCACCGTCGAACCTTACCAAATCCGACACGGCCTTCCTCAGGTCCTGGGATGTCGCCGTCCTCACCTTCAGCCATTCCAGAGCGTTTGCGTGCTCCGATGCCAAAGTTTCCGTCGGCAGTGGCGAAATTTCTGCCGGTAGTGTCAGAACTGGCGCTCTTACTATTCCATCCGTCATTTCCTGGTCGTATTGCTTAGTTACCTCGATAAAAACTAAAAAGAAAGAGTTGTTAATCTTCTTACTGACCTTCTCGATCTCGGGTTTCGGCACTAGTTATGTTCCCGCGGACGAAAACAGATAAAAAAAATGGAAATTGGGAGACGAAATGACACACTCAAATGCTAGAATAAGACTACTTTATTCTCTCTTATAATCTCCTATATATAGTATTAGGGTTTGTTGACATTGCTAACATAGGATTGCCTGTGATATTGTCCTATCTGCTATCTAAACTTATATATAACTTAGAGTTTATCGAGCGAAAAAGTTAAAAAAAAAGAAAAGGTTTTATAATAAACTCAACGAACTCAGAATGATAAATGACTTTATTGCTCTAGCAATCCTACATATATAGTTTTGGTCTGTTTACATAAAAGCTTTTTAGGATTAACGTAAATATTGTTGGTTCCCAGGACTTAACTCCCCCCCACCAGTTTCGAAAAAGTTCGGAAACTTGGAGAAGAGGGATGCCAAAGGCCGGAAGGCCAACAACCGCCAACATACATAATGCTGAACAATAATTACAACTAACCAAAAATAATGAACTTACAAAAATAAAATGAACTTACAAAAATAAAATGAACTTACAATCAAAATTCTCTTTTTCACTTTCGATTTTTGATTTACTGCAACACTCATGTTATAAACAGAAATAGAACTAATACGCACTATACACAAAAAGAAAAGAAAAAAAATAGATACTTCATATAGTAAAACATAGGTCCACATTATATATACACTCATAACAACAAAAATAATAAAACAAAATGTATGCTTCTGTATGACGGCCAGGACACTCCAGGCCGTTACGAATGGTCACACTACTCGAGTGGAAGCTTAAGCTGTTCAATATGAACATTTCTGCGTTTCCTGGGATCTTTAATGTGTTCAATGGTTACAAGGTTATGTTCCCTAATTGCTACCACTCGGAATGGCCCTTCTTAGCGAATCAATTCTTTCCCCCGGTTGGAACTCCACTGTCTATACACGACGGTCCCAATTTTGATCCTCCCCATGGCGTCTTTGATCCTGAGATTTTCTTTCGCTATCCGGCTCCGTTTCTCCCGTTCTAACTTATCCTTCACTTTCTCCCGTAACTTCGCGATCGATATCCGATTCGTAACCACCTGATCTCTTAATTCGCCCTTAACGGTTGTAGCTCTAATGTCCCTAATGGAGCCCGAAAATCACTTCAAAGGGAGAAAATCCAGTAACTGGATCGGACTCGTTATACGCCGCGATCGCCTTTTCCATCGCCTCATCCGGCTCTAACCCTTTATCCAACTGATAAATACGCAGATGGTCGCTAAGAGTACTGTGTAATCTTTCGATGACTCCTCTACTCTTAGGGTGTCCCGGGGTGTTAATTCTCCAGATAATGCCCAGTTCCTTTGCTTCTGCCCTGATCTTGGCGTTGTCAAACTCCATTCCACCATCAGAGGCGATCTTATCGGGTACCCCGTAGACCTTAAACCATGCACGAAGGGCCCCTAGGACTGCATCCGCCGATTTCTCATTTATGAGATGGGCCGCAGCTACCTTACTGAAGCAGTCTATTAACGTGACCCACTTATAGCCCCTCCAGGAGAATGTATCGATTTGCAGGTCCAACAAAGGCGATTCTGCAGTGGGCGTCTCCTCTTGTATTCCTTTGGGAGAATGCCTATCGTATTTAGTAGACAAACAAACGTCGCATGCCCCCACGACCTCCCTGACAGTCCTCTTCATATTCCACCAGAAGTACCGCCGCTTAAGTGCTTGCAAAGTTTCGGCGATTCCCCTATGATTAGTTTTGCCCTGGTGATATGCTACGGTGATTTCGTTCTGACGTTCGCTCTCTCGGATCGTCTCTACCATCAGGGTACATCGAATGAAGTTGCGGTCCACACCCAATCTTTCTAACCGCCATAACCGCTGCACTTTTTCCCACACGGTGGCATTTCCTATATATAAGTGGGATGTTCTTCCCGGCTTGGACGCATCCTTCAGTACCCGACAAATATTCTCATCGTTGACTCCGGGTTGTGACCAGATGGTGATGATGTCACAATTTTTCATATTTGGAGAACTCCATTTTGAGAAGTCCCGAGGTCCTGGTTTTCCAATTGACCTGGCGTCGCTTGTCATTAATGATCTCCTCAAGTTGGGTCATCTCGATCGGCCTGTCTCCCACTGATGTTTCTTCGACCTGGTTTTCGTCCTCCTGCTCGCTACTGCCAGTACTCTGTTCCCCTTCTCCCTCCGGAGTCCATTCCTGTAGAAACTGTCTAATGTCCCGTGACGATTCTTCTCCCGCCTCGTCCACCGCGTTTACCATTATGGCCCGGGACAGCCAATCGGCTACCACATTCTCTTTCCCGGGTTTGTACTTGATTTCCAGGTTGTACTGTCCCAAAAACTCCTTCCACCAAGTGATTCGAGCGGATGATTCCTTCATCTTGCCCACCCACTGCAGGGGTCTGTGGTCTGTATGCACCGTGAACTTTCTTCCAAATACGTAGGGTCGGAAATGGTCTATTGCCCACACTATTCCTAAAAGTTCACGCTATAGTGCACTATATCTGGTCTCGGCTTGCGTGAGACGCCGACTAGCATAAGCAACAGGACGATCTCCTTTTTCCCCATCTTGTGACAAAACCGCTCCCAGTGCATACTCCCTGGCATCTGTCGTGAAGTTAACAAATGCCATTGACCCAGGAAATATTTGTTGTTAAATAATGTTTACAACCCAGGAAGTCACCGTTGTCCTTCCTCGTTGTCAGCATTATTACAAGTTCTATTTCCTATATCATCCCTTCTCTTATTGTATGTATAAAAGCCTATCTGAAAAGGACAGACAAAGCATAGCAATAGAGTAGCAATAGCAATGTAGTAACCAGTGTCTAGAATGTAGTCTTAGATTAAGTATTAGAATGTAAGGTAGAATAAGATAATGTGAGACACTCTCAGTATGTTTAGCTTTAAGTCTAATTATAATATCTTTAGAGTCTATCTGTCACTCAGTAGCCTCATTATGTATATATATATATATAAGTTAAGCTCCCGCGACTCGAAACTGATAAAAAAAACAGAGAAAGGAAAGGGGAGCAAGAAATAACACTCACTAGATCTGAACTGATACTGCTTTATTTCTCTCAGTAATCCTCTATATATACTATCTGAGTTATGTTTACAATCAGGCATGGAATTAGGTCTTACATTGTATTCCTCCTGACCTTAACTCCCCCCTACCAGTTTACGACCATCCGTCGTAAACTAATATGAACATGACTAAAAAAACAAAATATATACAACTAAATACTTGAAAAACCTAACAACTAAAGTACAACACAAAATAATCTAATATATACAGTTTTGCTGAGAACACATACAATATTAACTTATCCGAAGAAAACATAACAACAAAAACTTATAGTAACTGTTACACAAAAACGAAATTTACTCTCTTGAGCGATAAGACACATGTTTCGCTAACACTATATACACAACGATAAAACAAAAAAAAAAAATATAAAAAAAAGTACTAATAATAAAGAAGAACTGCCTCTCACAAGATTATATACGGCGAAGAGGATGCTCCGGCCTGTTTAAGGTTGTTCTGGCTCACCCGCTGGTAGCTTTAATTGTTCAATGTGCACAGTTCTACGCTTTCTGGGTTCTCTCACGCTTTGAATGGTCACTATATTATGCTCTCTAATAACAATCACCCTAAATGGGCCCTCGTACCTTAGCAGCTCTTTACTCCTGTTGGACCCTACTTTCCTGTACACGATGGTTCCTATTTTAATGCCACCCCATATGTCTTTAACCTTCCTATTTTCCTTCACCACTCTCCTACGTTTTTCCCCCTCTAGACGTCCGCGCACTTTCTCCCACAATTTTCCCAACGTTATCCGATTATTGATCAGCCTGTCGGACGTTTCGTCGTTTGTCGCCGTCTCCCCACTGTCTCTGCGTCGTCCCCGAAGCCCAAAGAGAATCTCGAATGGGGCAAATCCCGTCACGGCGTGAATTGAGTGGTTATATGCCGCCACTGCTTTCGGCATTGCCGCCTCTGGTGTTAGACCTTTATCTGCGTGGTACACACGTAGGTGTTCACTCAGCGTGCTAAGGAGTCGCTCAATACCTCCTCTGCTCTTTGGGTGACCTGGGGTGTTGAGATGCCACTGCACATCTAGTGCCTTCATTTCGTCTCTGATGTGAGAGCTGTCAAATTCTCTGCCGCAATCTGATGATATCCGATCTGGAACTCCATAAAACTGGAACCACACCCGCAGAGCTCCTAACACCGCCTCAGATGATCGTTCGTGCGCCGGATATGCCATGGCCACTTTACTGAATAAGTCGAGCATAGTGACCCACTTGTGTCCCCTCCATGTGAAGGTGTCGATTTGTAAGTCACTCAACGGTGTTTCCGCCGTGGGGGTTTCTTCTTGCTGCGCTTTTGGCGGGTGCCGATCGTACTTCGTAGTCTGGCAAATTTCACATCTCCCGATCACCTCTTTGATCGTCTTCTTCATTCTTCCCCAGAAATACCTGCGTTTCAACGCCTGTAGTGTTTCCTGCTCGCCTCGGTGGTTGGTCTTTCCCTGGTGGTATGCGAGCGTCATCTCTTTCTGCTGGTTCTCGTCGCGGATTGTCTCTACCATCAGGGTGCACCGAATAAATGTCCTGTCGATTCCGATCTGTTCGGTTTGCCATAATCTCTTTATTTTTTCCCAAATTGTCTCGTTTCCCACGTACAAATAATGGGTTTTTCCTGGTCTCGACGCATCTTTCAGTACCCGACTAATCTGATCTGGCCTGACCCCCGGTTGAGACCAAATGGTGGCGATTTTACGCCCTTCGTATGCCCCATAATCTATTTTGAGCAGCCCCGTTGTCCTCGTTTTCCAAATGATCTGCCGTCTTTTGTCATTAATTATTTGGTCTATCTGCTCCATATCTGTCGATCTCCCGTCTGTAGAGCTCTCCTCTGCAGTCGACTGTTCTGGGTCGGTGGCCTCCGGTCCATCCTGTTCTGCTTCTCGATCTGGCGTCCACTCCCGCAGGAACTGTCGTACGTCTCTGGACGACTCCCCTCTGTCCTCCTCAACCGCATTGATCATCATCGCCCTGGACAGCCAATCAGCGACAACGTTTTCCTTCCCCGGTTTGTACTCCACCTCCATGTTGTATTGGCTGAGGAGTTCTTTCCATCTAGTAACTCTAGCGGACGATTCCTTTAATTTCCCAACCCACTGCAGGGGTCTGTGGTCTGTGCGGACTGTGAATTTCCTTCCGAATACATAGGCCCTAAAGTGATCTATAGCCCACACGATACCTAGTAACTCTCTCTCCAGCGCACTATATCTCGTTTCGGCGTCCGTGAGGCGCCTACTGGCGTACGCCACCGGTCGTTCCCCTTTTTCCCCTTCCTGCGCCAGAACCGCCCCCAATGCATATTCGCTGGCGTCCGTGGTAATTATGAACCTCTTTTCAAAATCGGGAAATGCTAATACCGGTTCCTCTTGGAGTCGGGTCATGCACCTTCGAATATTATCTTCCATGTCCGGAGTTATAACCACTTTCTGGCCCTTCTTCAACAGATTATTAATGGGTACAAGGTATTCTGCCATCTCAGGAACGAATCTTCTATAATAGTTTAAAGTCCCTAATAACCGCCGGATCCCTTGCACATCTCTCGGGATTGCCATTTTCCTTATCGCCTCCACTTTCGCACTGTCGGGTTTCACTCCCTCTTTCGATATAGTGTGCCCTAAAAAATTTATCTGGTCCTGACCTAACTGTGATTTTTCTGCGGACAACTTCAACCCGAATTTTCTTATCTGATCGAACACACTGCGCAAATGGTCCACGTGCTGAGCTTTGTCCTTACTAAATACCACCAAGTCGTCCATGTAGACCTGACATATAGATTCGTCTATCCCCCGCAGAAATTCGTCCATGAGACGTTGAAAAGTAATGGGCGCGTTTTTGAGGCCAAACGGCATCCTAGTGAACTCGTAGTGGCCCCTCTCGAAGGTGAAAGCCGTCTTAGGTCGGTCCTTGGGGTGCATCCTTATTTGATGGTATCCCGCCTTCAAATCCAACGTGCTAAATACGGTCGCCCCGCTGAGTCTATCTAGAATGTCCTCGAATCTCGGTATAGGATATCTTTCGTCTACCGTATTCTCGTTCAATTTTCGATAGTCCACCACGACTCTATACTTTTCCTCACCTTCCGCGCTCTTCTTCTTTACCGCCCAGAGGGGACTATTATACGGAGACGTACTATCTACGATAATCCCTTGTCTCTTCAGAGTCTCTAGTTCCTGCCGGATATGCTGGCGCAACGCCTGCGGGTATCGCCGCTCTTTTACGTAACTCACCCTGTCTAGCTTCAGCGGAATCTCGTGCACGGTTTTCCCCGTTGCCCCCAATATCTCGCCCTCTTTGAAGAAAATATCGCCATATTCTTCCTTTATCTCATACCTCCAATCCCCCACTTGACTAATGGCTCCTACTCGCGCCTCGTCCTTTCCTAGAGATCTCAAACATCGATATTTCCTTCCCCCTATACGAATGTCCCAGCGTCCCTCGCTATTCCTGACTCTCGCTCCTATCCTTCCCAGCAAGTCACACCCGATAATACCTCCGTATTCCCTGGACATTCCCTCTACTATGTGGATTTTCAACTTCTCCTCCCTTTTTCCCCATCCCTCTAGGTCTATTATCGCCTCTCCCTCCACTCTACAAGGCCCACCTAGGGTGATTAACTTACAAGAACATACCTTTATCCGGGGCGTCCTCTCTCCGTTGTACATCCTCTGAAACGTACTCCTACTCAATATTGTGTTGGAACTCCCTGTGTCTACTAGGTATTCTCCGCTCGCAACTCTAATTATAGGCAGCCCGCTACACTCACTTTCAACACTATTGCTCACTAATGTGCGGTTGCCTCTCCAGTGCTCCTCTCCTCAAATTTCCTCTCGTTCTCTCCTCTCCACTGTTGCTCGTCGTCCTTGGTTCCTTCGGAAGGGACTACCATTTCCCTCACCTCCTCTATTTCCTGGTTCTTGTGCCTCCTCCTCTGTTTCGGACGTTTCCGAAGATTCGGTCGACTCCCACTGAGGTCTGTTTCTTCTCCATATCTTCTGTGCATTTACTTCCATAGGCTCTGGCGGTCTGAACCCTTCTCTCCTCCGACTCATGTATGGGCATTGTCTGGCAATGTGCCCTTCTGTTCCACATTCAAAGCACTTGGTGCGTGGGCATTGTGCCACCAAATGTCCTGCCTTTCCGCATCCATGACATCTCCGGTCTTCACGCCTTCCGTTATTCCTCATCTTCCCTTGCCTCCTTTCTCCTACTGTTATTCGCTCCTTTCCAGCATATTCGATTTTTCCTTTCCCCCACATGGGAGGCATTGCTCTGGGTCTTCTGTGTACCACTCTGTTCCATCCTCCGTCTTCTTCTACGCTCCGGGCTTCTTCTTCTCTGGCACTGGAGTCTATTAACTCCTGGGCACATTCAACAAATGTGCGATCTCTAGCTAGGCCCTCCTTCCTCCCGATCTCCTTCGCCAACTGCACCTTCAATATAGTCGAGAGGAACCCCATTCTGCCCTCCACTTCCGCTGCGTTCACTGTCTCTCTCATCTTCTCAGTGATCTTATTATAGTGGGCCAATAGTGTTCCGGCATATTGACCATTTGATTGATGTGCTCGTTTCGTCTCCCGGAACATGTAAAAAATATCCTCTTCCGGGGTCCATCTGCCGCCTCCAAACGCTTTTTTCAGACGGTCCTTCACGACGTTCCATGGAGTTTCTTCATCGGCCTGGATCAGATTCAGGATGCTCCTTTTTATCCTGCATATTAACGCCGCGTTCAAAGAGTCCGCATCTCTTTGATTTAGCATGTTTTCGGACATTTTCATCTCTAGCTCTGCCCTTATCCGGTCTCCGGCCTTGAGGAAGTGATTTAACTCACCAATCTCGCCAGTGAATCTTTCCAAATCTGATATCGCACGTCTCATGTCCTGCGTCGTCGCTGCTCGTACCTTCATCCAAGCTAGCGTGTTTGCGTGCGCTTCTGCCATGGTTTCCTGTGGCAGCGGTGGGACGTCTGATATGATTAACGTTGCCGGTCGCACAACTCCCTCTGGCATTGCCTTAGAGAAAGGAAAAAGAAAAAAAAACGGGTCCTCCGTTCCTCGTTACTCAGGTATTCGCGGTCCCGGGTTTCGGCACCAGTTAAGCTCCCGCGACTCGAAACTGATAAAAAAAACAGAGAAAGGAAAGGGGAGCAAGAAATAACACTCACTAGATCTGAACTGATACTGCTTTATTTCTCTCAGTAATCCTCTATATATACTATCTGAGTTATGTTTACAATCAGGCATGGAATTAGGTCTTACATTGTATTCCTCCTGACCTTAACTTATATATATATATATATATATATATATATATATATATATATATATCATGTAACTTGTACACTACTTAATAAAGTTATTTTTAAAGCTCACACTCATCGACTTTGTTAACTGGCGCTCGAACAGGACAGCATCCACCTACATCTCACCTGTAGCTCTGATCGCTGTTTCAGAAGAACTTTGAAGGACTTGCAAATTCTCCACTGCTCTCAGGTTTTATTTGCAAGTCGGCCCACTTATCTAAGGTACCCTTGCTTCATGTTCTACACTCTGGACGGACCCATTGACATCAAGTACCCGGCAGAAGAAATCGATAACTGCACAGCACCCATCTACATCACCTGTAGCTCTGATCGCTGTTCAGATGAACTTTGAAGGACTTGCAAATTCTCCACTGCTCTCAGGTTTTATTTGCAAGTCGGCCCACTTATCTAAGGTACCCTTGCTTCAAGTTCTACACTTCGGGCAGACCCACTGACCTGTCAGGTTGACATCTCAGGTATCTGTCTACTTCTCTGCTGGATCCACTGACCTCTGGAGGTGTCCAGAAAAAGATAACAGATCGTTGAGTCGTGAGTTGAAGATTTTACTTTATTTTTTAGTTGCAAGAATTACATTTTTGTTTAGTTTAAATAAATTGCTAAATTATATCATAAAATATTTAATAAGAAAGCAATTTGAATAATTTATTATGTTTTTGAAATGAAGGAAATTTGCTAAATGAAGCATTTATTGTGATTTATAATTCATTGTGAGTGAATTTTAATTTAAATCGTGTTAAGGTTATTATAATTTAAGTAATATAAAAAATAAAACTTACTATAAAACTATAAAACCATTATTGAATAATTTAAAGATTTAATGTTGAAAAAACAAGTAATTTGTTGTTTGAATAATTTATTATTAAAGAATTAAAGTATGTAAGAAAATAATTATAAGTGAATTAATAATTAATTAATAATTAATATATAATTAATTGTAAGTGAATAATATATAATTTATAAATAGTTAATAGTAATTAGAAGTATTTAAGGAATATGGCATCCTTAATGATGTATATGAAATAATGCAGTAATATTCCATTTTTTGATGGTGAATCAGATAATTTGAAGAATTTTATAAATGTCGTGAAATGTATTTAAGAAAATATCCCTAAATAGTAAATAATAAGATTAAACAAGTTTTTATTTTCAATGTAAATTTAATTTTTTAATATAACCTTTATAGATCTGGTTTTTTACATATTCGTTTAAAATCATAAATTTGCCATAAGAAATCAGTTAGCACCAAGAGCATCCCAATAATAACATCTAGAGAAACGATGGACCAATTGATTTTTGTTTTTTTTATCCTAGTTGGATTTTTTACAAGTAATAATAAGGGAATAATTACCCTCAACTGGAGTAGACGTATGTCCTCTATATACCCCAAAAGTGGGATTGTTACTTAGCAATTTTTTGTAAAAGGGAGAAACCCTTAATGTGGAGTAACTGTAAAGTCTCCCTGTATCCCTAAGGTGGATTAATATTTTTTAATGGTAAGAAGATAGAAAAATCTTCTCCATACACCCAGAGTACTGCGGTTGTATTTAAATTGGTCCAAACGGTTAAAGGTTAAAATCCTATAATTTTAACGGGATGTTTAAGATGTTATTTTAATAAAGAGTTCTTAACTCTGTGCATTTAACACCATGGTTTTAAAGATAAAGGAATAAGTTATATATTGTTAGTTTAATGAATTTTAGAAAATGCTATTATAAATAATTCTTCCAAATAATGTGAGCATGAAGGGCTTCTCAAAGTCCGGGAAGGCAAGTACTGGTTCCTCTTGCAGCCGCGCCATACATTTGCGGATGTTATTCTCCATCTCCGGGGTAACAAAAATTTTCTGTCCTTTTTTCAATAGGTTGTTGATGGGGACCAGATATTCCACCATTTCCGGGACAAAACTTCGGTAATAATTCAACGAGCCTAACAGACGACGTATCCTCTTTACATCTCTCGGTACCGTCATCCTGGAAATTGCGTCCACCTTGCTCTTATCAGGTTTAACTCCCTCCTTCGTAATGGTGTGTCCCAAGAAAGTAATCTCCCCTTTTCCTAGCAGTGACTTTTCAGCGGAGAGCTTCCGGCCGAATTCCCGTATCCTATTGAACACACTCTTGAGATCCTCTATATGCTACTTCTCGGTCTTGCTAAACACCAAAAGATCGTCCATATAAACTTGACACACATCTTCATCCACTCCTCGGAGGAACTCATCCATTAATTTCTGAAAGGTAATGGGCGCGTTTTTGAGTCCGAATGGCATCCTAGTAAACTGATAATGTCCCCTTTCGAATGTGAACGCCGTCTTGGACTGAACTCACCCGCGTATTTTCCATTGCTCTGCCGGGGGTGTTTGCCTTCTCGGAACAGCTGAACGAGGTCCTCTTCCGGTGTCCATCTGCCTCCTCCATAGGCCTTCTTCAATCTCTCCTTGATGATGTGCCAGGGAGTTTCTTCGTCCGCCTGAATAAAGTTTAGTACATGCCGCTTCACGCGACACACTAACTCTGCCCTCAACAAATCCGCGTCTCTCAGGTCTAATACGTACATATATAGTTTTGGTCTGTTTACATAAAAGCTTTTTAGGATTAACGTAAATATTGATTTACTAATAATATTAATATTATTAATACTAATAATATTAACTTATATATACATATATATATATATATATATATATATATATATATATATATATATTTTTTTTTTTTTTTTTTTAAACAGTTTTATTTGTTTTACATTCTTTCAATCTTTCAAGCTGGATGCGTGTATAATTCGTAAGTTGATCTTATGTCAATAATGGAAGATTCTTCTTCAATTTGTTTACCTATCGCATTTCAAGCATTGATGGCCAAGAATTTGAGAACCACGGGAATCTGCGTTCCCGCTGACGAAGAATTTCCTCAGTTGGTGAATGAAGAAATGACATCATTTTAGAGGAATTGCTTCTTCGTGGTAGTAAGGTGGTCTTTCAATGGATACTGCGGTATCCATGGAAATGAGATGGCAAATAAACTCACCAAAGAAGTTCATCATTGGAGCAGCCGGAATATCGGATCTCGTTCCATAGTCGTGGAGGAGATACAGAAGGCAAATCAGGCTTTGCTGCTGGACTCCATTAAGACTAATACTGATGTAAAGCAAATACATCAGGTTTATTGCTTAAAATTGGTGAGCCGAAAAGGGTACTTTACTTGAAGGTCATAATAAACTTACATCAAAAATTATATTAAAATTAAATACAGAGATCATATGGTTCGGTAATAAAGGTTACAAATGCGATTTTTTTTCCAATCTAATTAAAAATTTGTATTAGATGCTATAAGTATACAATACTTGTTTTCCTCCCCATTACTGAGATGAACAAGTCTGCAGCAGGAGAATAAGGTATAAGTTAAGTGGGTTATTCCCCTTAAAATGTCGAAACTGTCGATTTCCAATGCTTTATCTAGTGACATAGACAGTTCTAATGCTGTCAAGGAATACGAAGAAATATCTTGGAAACTAGTTACGAACTGAAATAAATAACGATAATGACATATAATAACGGAATGAGACCTCCAGAAACAATAGTATGTGTGTGTCACTAGATGGATGTCGCGACCCCGAGTGTCGTTTTTGAGATACTGCAATCTTCGGAAACTAGTAATCAAATTGAGGATCACTTTTTGAGCTACCGATTTATAGTTTAATAGGCGTACAAGGAAGTCATGTTTTGTCCACATCAGATATTTTTCACATTGTGATATAAATAGTTTTGCTGTACACCGGTTACTGGATGAAGAGACTTTAAAAAAATAAAGGTAGGGATAAGTTTAGACAGATTTAGAATCTTCATTCTGACAGTAAACGCATGTGAGTAATAATAAGTTTTTATTACTCACATGTGTTTACTCTCGTTAAAATCGAGATAGCAATGGTTATCACTACTATATATTATTACGGTAGTATAGATCCCTTTTCCGGCTCTCAGGAGCGATGGATTTTGATGAATGAGGTATAAAAAGACAGGAAATTTCACGGAGAAGTGACGAATCCTTATTTTGATTCTTAAAATCTTACAAGGGCTTAAATAAAAGTGATGAAAAAACTGGGAGGTTTCAAAGTTTTGACGACTATAAGTCGGCGGATCGAGACGGGATAAGTTGGGTTTTAAAGATTTTGAAGCGGGCATCAAGATTGGTCCAGCATTGTAAAGCTTAAAAACCTACCGTTTTCGAGATAAAGCACGATATAGGTCCGCACGGGCCATCTTGTGTACGTGCCGTTGTCATGGCAACTTTATATCAATTTGAATCTATTTACAAAAACTTTTAATGAGTGGGAAATTATATATTGTTTCTCATGTCCAATGCTAAGGGGTACTGCTAAATATGAATACTACACATAGAAAATGGTATAGATGACTCACTGTTAAATTGAAGAGATGTTTTCCAGTGGGGTTAGCTAATTACTTATTAAGTATGAACTGTAACTTCAACATAGTCATTACAAACTATGTAGCTTCACCAAATGCGAGTGTTAAATAAACTTTTTTGGTAATATTACATTGTTTACACGAATAAATATGTGCTTTTAGGATAGATATCTAATGCGAGAGTTCTCGCTCGGGTGTACTAGTTATTAATAAATAGTGTAAGGAGCTTTGTAGTTCACACCCTCAAGAGTATTTTCATCATTTGTCTTCATATTTGTCATCGTTTTCCCTTTCACTTTGATTTTAAACACTAAAAGCACAATTTCATAGGTCAAATATACTTTTCATTTATTTTCTGTGTGTTTCATGAAGCTTAATAGTACTGGTATTGGTGGCGGGAACTAGTCCGACAAGTGGGCCTTGTGGCCTTTTTTGACAAAGTTTAACAGTATGTGAGGTTAAAAGTGTAACATGGATAGTTTTTACGGAAATCGGACGTAATGAGCCATAAAGCGCTCTTTGCCACTTTTTTGTACTTTTTCAGTCCGCTCAAGCGGCTTAACGGTTGATCGTAATAAAAACATTTATGAACATAAAATATAGGAATTAATGTTGATCTTTCCAGGAAAAAAAACTAATACTTTAGGTACAGCTTTAGGCCAAAAGTTTGACTTGTTTTCCTATGCAACAAGATTTCAGTCAAAATATCTATCAGCAAAGCTCAGATTCGTGTTCGGCGATCAAAATAACTGGGGTGAGCCAAAATTTATGACTACAACAAAACTTTCCTCTATTTTCCCCATACCTGCTACATGTCATGGCTAGACTACATTGTATTATAAAATAAAAATATAAATAATGTAATCTGTTCATAAATAATTAAGAGCAGTATCGGTAAGTTTGGGAGGAGGGATTCGTCCATGACGAAGGAGGAATGGGCATCCTTGTCATTGAATAACAAACTTTAAATAGATAAAACAAGCCAAACAAAAAGTGCTACAGTGCAACAAAACGCTCTTACCAATTCGGTGATGTGGAGTAGGTCATGATCATTAATATTGATAAAGCCATTGCCTGAAGTCTTAAGTGTAATATTACTGTGGACGCCTCCAACAATGAATAGGTGGCCATCTTCACTGTAGAGTCGTGCTCTGAAATTTAGAAAAGAGTGAAGAATTAATTAATTTGACATTTATACGGCACATAAATATACATTTATTAATTTCTAAATATTGGTACTCACTGACTATTGTAAGGGCTGTATAAAGAAGATTTCTTACACAGGGAGCATTTGAACATCAACAGCAACAGCAGCTGCTTCAACGCCAAATGTATTGGCGCCATACTGTACAGCAAGGATCTTAGCAGTATAAACCATAATAATGGATCAAGAAAAAAATTGTTCTAACCAAAGTAGCTCATAACTAGTTTGTTTTTTCATTAAAATAATTGGACAAAACCTTCTAGTATAATTGATTGATTAATGCATAATTAATTTTAGAATATGCGCTTGATATATATATATATATATATATATATATATATATATATATATATATATATATATATATATATATATATATATTACACATACACATATATATTTATTAATTTTTTTTTCTGTTGGCACGATAGTCAATAGAGATCTTTGGTCGCGCGATGTGATATTCTTAAACATATTTATTGCTTGCGGGAACACAGATAGCTGGAGGGAATTACCCAACCCCATGTTGCTACGAACCATGGCTCCCAAGGTGCAGCGGTAGGCATTCATAGCTCCATAACCAGTCCCTTTGGGGCCAATTCGGCAATATCCTTCTCACCGACTCACTCGGATTAAAGGTCAGTGACAAATTGGTCTAGATCCACGGATTAGATTCACTGTTC
Organism: Rhaphigaster nebulosa; assembly: GCA_948150685.1. Taxonomy (NCBI): domain Eukaryota; kingdom Metazoa; phylum Arthropoda; class Insecta; order Hemiptera; family Pentatomidae; genus Rhaphigaster; species Rhaphigaster nebulosa. Next base: position 102,784,322 of record OX411309.1, on the reverse strand, counting down.
GGGATCAGCAGGCGGAAGAAGACTTACATTTCTTTATCCGAAGCAGACCGTCCATTGACCAAACCTCCGGGCGGCTATTTTACGTCCTGGAAAACCACAGCGCGATTCACAAGTTAGGTACACGGGGTAGGGCCATCACTCCTATGCCCTATATATATTTCTAATCGGGATGGTGGTGTTTGAAAATACGAGGTAAAGATATTCATCAAGTAAGTTATGACTCAATGACATGGTTTCTTGAACGTTCTTAGAGGTAGGCTCGTCTTAAAAGTGAGCCGAAGCAGTAATCTACAAAAACGTTTAATGACAGATGTTTCGTTGTGCCATAAAAAAGGCGCGGAAAGGAGGAAAACAAGCACCAAATCACCGTACAACTCCACCTGTCGGCACAGACGCCATGTGTCAGTGTCCTTATTAGATCCAAGAATAGGTCTGAGTATCTTTCTCTCGAAGCAATTAACCATTTGTGCTACCTGACTTGCTGAGCGTCCACATTTCGCCTGCCTAATTCCTTGAGACATTTGTAAAGCCTCATGAAGACATTTATGGCGCGGCTTAGTAATCTGCTTCTAACGTTGAAATGATAAAGTTGTTTATTTATTCCATAAAGAAAGCCTATTAAGGATAGAGGAAAATAGGTGACTGATCTATGATGGATTCTTTTAAAATTACCGGTCCACATCGAAGAACCCGCAATGAAAATGGACAAAAAGCTCTATGGAGTTTAACGTACCCAGATGAGTGGTGTCAGATCAGTTGCTAAGGATCATATTGGATAATCCCAAAACTTCATCTAAATTTTTCAGCACGCTCGGCCACCACGGAATAGGTTTTTACAGATTTTTGGCCGCCAAAACGGCATAGATTTTTTATTAGTCCGTCTGAGCTACAGTAGATATCCCTCACTACAAGTAGATATATGATGAATCAGTGAAACTGATTAATATAGCACTTCGTTTTAAAATCTTCGATCTTAAAGAAAATTGTAATATATATATATATATATATATATATATATATATATATATATATATATATATATATATATACACATCCGCTGCCTTGGAAGAAGAATACAGCATTACGAAAAAGTGAAATTTTACAGGAGGAGCGTTTGGAGTTTGCCTATTAAGATTTATCGCTATCCCTAACTTACTGATAAAACATCTTTTTCGATATAAACAAGAATTAAAAAAAAGAAAAAGTAAACAAATATTGTCATTTTTTGATAATTTAAACAAGAATCGTGAGTTTAATTGTGGCAGCTTTTCATTAAAAAATAAAATCAGCTGTTATTACGTTAAATATTAAAATTAAAAATCTGACATTTTTACTTCCTTGTACGCAGTAAAGGAAATATTGTAATCGCGAAAATTTTTGGTTTTCAGATTTCAACGGAAATACCCATTTTGACCATCCCTGAATCCATTTTGACTAGTTTCGTCGTGACGTATGTTCATACATACTTGCGTATCTCGCATAGCTAAAAAGCGGTTAGCCGTAGAAAGCATTTTGTATTTGTGTATATGTATTTGTATTTAAGATAATTGTAAAATCTAGTTGTGAACCTCCATTTTTGGTCACTGTATGATTACCAGAAGTGGTAATCACTTTATTTGAAGGTCATTATTGGTTTTCATAAAAAATTATATTAAAATATAATGAAAAACTTCTCAAATTTAGTATTTAAGACTTGCATATTAATATAAATATCATAATAAATTTTGGTCAAAATTGGAAAACCGGAAATGGTGCTTTACTTGAAAGTCATATTTGACTTTCATCAAAAATTATGTTAAAATATAATGTAAAACATCTCAAATTTGAAAAATTAGACTTTTATATCAATATAAGTAATATGATAGATTTTGGTTGAAATTGATCCGAAAGGAGTACTTTACTTGAAGGTCATAAGAAACTTACATCAAAAGGTATATCGACATTTATTACAGAGATCATATGGTTCGGTGATAAAGGTTACATCCGCGATTTTTTTTCCAATCTAATTTAACAATTTTATTACTTGTTTTAAGTGCTAAAATAGAGTGTAAAATACTTTTTTTTCTCCCCATTTGTGAGCTGAGCAAGTCTGCAGTAGGAAAATAAGATATAAGTTTAGCGTTTTTTTTTCCGCTTCAAATATTGAAACCGTCGATTTCCAAATAACGGAATAAGACCTCTTGAAGCAAGAGGTTGTGTGTGTGTTCATGTGTCTGTATGCGTCAATAGATAAACTCGCGACCCCGAGTGTCGTTTTTAAGATATTAATAAGTTCGGAAACTACTAATCAAATTCAGGGTCACTTTTTGAGCCACCGATAGTTTAATGGGCGTACAAGGAAGTCATGGGGCGTCCACATCAGATATTTTTAAAAAGATATATGCGCGATTAAAAGTTCTCCAAACAAAAACGAGTAAAAACAAAAATTTTCGTTATGTCGCACTCTTCTTCCAATCTAGACATATCAGAAATTTTAATTTCATTTTAAACTTATATCAACGTTCTTTTAACATAATCGTATATATCTTAGAGATTCCAAAAAGAAAATTGTTGTAAAACTAATTTGAAATATTGAATTTGGATACCTAAATATGTCAATTAATAAAAAATTTAAAACATCACACACACAAAAAAAAAATAATTAATTTTTCACTATGCTAAATTGTTTAAAAATTTATAACAATTGTAACAGAGTCTATAAAATTTAATTTCAGAATTGAACTAGTTTATTTTACTTTAACTCATGTTTATACTTGTTAAGATTATTTTCGAGGGATTTTAAGATTATTTACTAATATAATATCACGACAAAATAATTTATATCTAATATTTATAAAAAATATTGGTTGTTGTGAATTCATACTTACCCTTTCAAGTACAGCGACAGAATGACTTCTGTCCTAATTCGTTAAATAAATTAGATATGGTATCGGGGAACGCCCCCGCATCTGGTACTACCAGCCTGTTTAATGAGCACTACTTTACAGCTTCGGAATAACATTGAAATTGGTTTGGAACATGATAATTTATAAATGTAAGTTATTTAGAGTAATTCCTCAAAATGGTCGCTTTGATTATCACCAACACAAATGACAGATTCAAAACCTCCATTTTGTTGCATGTTTCGATATAAATTCAGAACGCATTCCAACACACTCCTCGCAACTTCATTATAGCAGCAATGATTACTTTTTCGTACTGAGTGATTCCTCGCCTCTATGATGTTTATTGTCTAGTGTGCATGTTGTTTTTCAATCAGGCAGAAATCATTTATCATAAAAATTTACTAACGGACTTTGTGACTTTTGCTCGAACGCCCTCGAAATTTTTTAATTAGCCTTTTATTCCTTCATTTTTTATTTTGTTCCGTCATTGCGAGCATCAATTGAGTTAAGAGTGTTTAAAATTTAGAAAAGATTGTGAAACTTTTATAGTTATAATTGTGCAGAAAAGTTCTTTGAGAAAATCGACCAAACTACATACGTAGTAAAGACATTCAGATAAATTAAAAACACTGGATTGATATCTCATTTAGAGGAAAGATTATATTTGAATATTTTTAATGCGATATTCTGACTGATAACGATGGTGTTTAGCACTTAAGTAATAAAGAAATAAATCGTTGTTATAACTTTAGTTTATTTTCTTTATTTGCAAGTTTGCGTAAATTGCATTATATTACAATTATTATCAATATCTTTAAATAGTTTTGTTTTACAAATAAAATACATTAGTAATTATATATTAAAATATGGTGTCGGTATAAAGTTTAATTAAATGTTACTTACCTGCCTACTAAATTTAATTTATTATTATATAAACTGTATCGAAGCGAACTGGGTTTGGGTGATGTACTCTATAATAAATTAGATATTAACTTTATTTCATAATGCCTCTATTATTATTTATGCAATAAAATGTGTTGAATTGAAAAGGAGAGAGGGGTCTCGACATTTGCATTGCCTATGGGTCCCTACTCCATTATAATCCGACTCTGTAGATACGTTGGACTTTTATCCGTTTATTTTTAATTGTGTTCAGTCATTGCAACAGTCAATTGTGTTGTGTTCCGAAATTTTTACAGTGTTTCAAATTTAGAAAAGAGAGTAACACTTTTTTCAACTGATAATGGCGTTGTTTAGCAGTTATGTTAATCGAGAAATAAATCATTGTTATAACTAGAGTTCGGATTTCGTGCAGTTAAAAAATTGTAAAACGTACAATAAAAACGCCAAAATGCGCTACAAAAAGTAAAATCCTGCCATTCACTTCTTTTTTCTGGAAAAAAAATCTACCTATTTTGTTTTCTTAGATAAATTACTGCATTTCTTCATAAAAATGGGTAGGGTAGAACATTGTGGTGCGATGTGTTATGCAAGTTCTTCTTCTTCTTCACTGTTTGTGTCCTTGTAGGACCTGGGTCTGTCACTCTTTTTTTCCCAATCCTCGCGGTCTCCAGCTAGGTTCCTCCAATTTCTGATCCCCAGCTTTATTGAGTCCTCCTCCAGGTCATCAACCTGGGTTTACCTCTCTTCCTTTTTCCTCCTGGCGCAACACTCAGAATCATTTATGGGACTCCATTTTTTCCACATGTCTTAACCATCTTAACCTGCTCTTCTTAATAGCACTGAGGATATCAGGCTCACCATACAATGCCGTAAGTTCGTCGTTACTTCTGATTCTCCTCCTGTGCTGTTCTCTCACTGCTCTAAAGATCTTCCTTAGGATTCTTCTCTCCCTGACCAGCAGGACTCTCCTGGTTTTCATGGTCAGATTGCCGTGCATAACTACTGGCCTTATTATTGTTTTGTATATCAAGAGCTATGCTTTTCTAGAAAGACTTTTTTATCGGAAAGCTTTTTGCGGGGTGTAAAAACATCGGGTTCTTGTAAACTGTCTGCCTTTTATCTCAGCTTCTAAATTGTTGTTCTACGTCACTGCTCACCCCAGGTACTTGAGTACACTACAGCTGTGAAAAGTATTGGCCCCCAAATCAACAGTATCTCTTCTCCCACCGGTCTGTCTAGAGGTTTTCATACCTAGTCTTTGTTCAGGCGGCTTAGTTTCCATCCGACTCCCTCCTTCATTTATCGTCTTCAAGGCTTCAAGGTGTTGCCACGGTTATCCCACCGCTGCCACCATGTAATAATTGTAGATGAATAACACATTTATATTTTATATTTTAAACACATAACGTAGTATCATTACCATAAACCACTCTGTAACATCAGTAATTTATAAAACATATGTTCTATTTACAGTGAGGCTCAGAACTGGTACATTTTCGACTTAACCTCAACATTCGCGAGTCAGTAAAATACAGTTTGGAAGGGCTAACTATTGTTTCGTGGCTGGCCAAAGTAATAAATCTCAACCTTCACATTCTTCAGACTAGTAATGGTTATATACCACTTTTCTGCCTTAGTTTAAATGCATTAAAACATTAAATCCAATATCCCACAATCGTAGTGCTTCTATTGTGTCAGGAGTTATTGGCCATTACATACAGGTTATTTTCATAAAAAGTGACTAATCGTAATCGTAAAAGTCGATTTATAATTTCTGTTTGGTTTCTTAGCAACCTAATGTGTTGTCATACATTTTCATGTGAGTTCAGATAAAATGGCAATTCTTGTAATCTAATCAAATATTAGTATTCGAAAATAGTACATTTTGGCGTAGTCGGTAAGTTTGGCTAATCTATCATTATTTTATCTTTCAATATGGAAGTCGCTGTAAAACCGGGATCCTTTAATCCGCATTTAGATGAAATGCAGCGAGTCGTTGGTCAACTTGGTTATGCGAATTTTTTTTTGTTGCATCTGACATTACCGATGTTATGCAAAAGAGCACGTTGTTGTAGAATTACGCGGGCAGTGAGGTGCAAGAAGTATTTCGGAATTTGCCGGAAGTAGGCATTTCTTATGATGATGCTAAAAAAAATTTAACATTCATATTGCTTTACCAAAGAATATTTCATATGAAAACTTTAAATTCCGGAGGACCCAACAAGAGTGACTTTGTCAATCATGGAATTCTATATTCGTCTAATAAATTAGCAGCAGCCTGTAATTGTGGAAATAATTTTGACCCTAAAAAATAATAAGTTTCCAGGGCCTGAAGAAATTCCGTCAGAACTAATAAAGTACTCAGGAGCAGACATTTGGAAAGAGATTTTCAAGTTGATATGGGATATATGGGAGGAAGAAAAATGCCAGTTGATTGGGGATAACTTACTGTAGTCCCCATACATAAAAAAGGGAATAAACTTAAATGTGAGAATTACAGGGGTATAGCGCTCCCACAGTCTAAAAAGACCTTTCAGTGGCACTATGTCGGAGGCTAGTGGAGAGGAGTGATAGTCTACTGGGAGAGTACCAGAGTGATTTCCGCCTAGGACGGTCGACTACAGACCCCACATATTCTCTAGTAGGCATATGCTTGAGAATATATATGAGAATAAGATTGATGTGCCACCTCTTCATAGACTTCCGACAGGCGTATGATAGCGTGGACAGCAGAAAGCTGTTGGAGGCATTACAGTCACTAGGAATATCTAGCAAGCTATTAAGATTGACGATGATGACCCTGGAAAGGACAAGCTGGTAAAAACCAGTGTAGACATCACGAATATCAGTGACTTAAGGCAGGGGGACCCACAATCGTCTGTACTATTCAACCTCGCCATAGTAGTGGCAATTCAAAAAATAAAGACAAGCACTGATGGCACCATTTACAATAGACTCACATGGTGTATGCTGATGATGTGGTCATCACAAGGAGAACCAAGGTAGCCTTGGTCGGTGCTGTGGAAGAATTTAAGCGAGCTGCATCAGATTTAGAACTTACAATAAACATAGCAAATGGCCTCAATGGATTAGGAAGTTTGAGATCTATAGGTCTTCTAGCGATCTCTGTAGTAAAGGTTGAGCCTGCTATGTGTCTTGACTTTTCTTCCGCTTCTAGTTCCATATTCTTCTTTTGATCCAATGTCCATTTCAGAGAATTGAGGCAGTTGAGATGGGGTGAAAAGGTATGTGCTAAGAACTTAAGGAAATATGGAATCATTCTATAACCATCAGATATATGGAATAACTCAAGAGAATATCTCATTGATGTGGCAGGAAGAAGCTTTAGAAGAAATCGAATTTATCTTGTCTCCTGTCAAGTACGATTTTCTTCCAATATTTCAATTCCAAAAGAAGGTGCTGAAGAGAGGGAGGAAAAAAGGAAAAGTGTCTGGAGCAATAATTGGATTATAAGTATCTTGAAACGTAAAACCTCAAATTTTAAGGGGAGGTTAATTTTTTTCTTTCTTGGTCGATTACAAAGGTCTATTATTCATAATAATAAACCAAAAGCATTTATAAAGATTTTTTATTTTATTATTATTTTTTTAATTGCTATGCTGATTCCAAAACACCTTACATTTCCCCTCCATATTTACGAATGACCGAGTTATGGGCCTATAAGATCTTTAATTGGCATTTATATCGATTTTTTTTTAATCCCATGTTATGCTGATTCCAAAACGTGGTGGTTTCAAACAAATGGTTTCAAATTTTGAGGGGGATTACAAAAATGTTTTCCTTGGTCGATTACAAAGGTCTATTATTGAAAATAATAAACCAAACAAACAACTTTGAATTTCTGTATATTTATATATTTAATATAGTTAAAATAAGCATTATACATCATATGGTGTAATGAAACTAATATAAACATCTATTATTATGTAAATTATAAATGACGAAATTTAATTACTTTTAGGATTAAATTAGGTTATATACATTATTTTACCGTGTAAATTCATAAAACTTCAGTTTCTAAATAATTTTACAAATATCCCTCAAGAATGGAGAACCATGAGTTAAGGAGAACCATGAGTATTAAGAACTGGGAGTTATTTTTGGATGAAGGAAAGAGAGAGTTCTGTAAAAGGTATAATTCGAAACCAACCGGAAAACATTATAGAAGAACTGACTTCACCTTTATAAGGACTATAGGCGAGGGAGCATTCAGTCGGGTCTACTTAACTACATTAAGCAGCAATGACAAATACTATGCAATGAAAGTTATGGATAAAATGAAAATTCACAAAGTTGGGGAAACAAATCATATAATAAATGAAAGGAATATCCTCCGATCAATAAACTTTCCATTCTGCGTCTATCTCGAAACGGCTTTTAAGGATAATAGCTACGTATATCTATGCCTTCCACTCATTTCAGGAGGTGAAATGTTCAAGCATCTACGCCGCCAAAAGAGATTCGATGAAACACTCTCCAAATTTTACGGTGCGCAGGTGCTGTTGGCATTCGAGTACTTACATCACTGCAATGTCATTTACAGAGATCTGAAGCCAGAGAATATACTCATAGACGTTGATGGATACTTGAAGCTGACGGATTTCGGTTTCAGCAAATTAATATCTAACAGGACCTATACTGTCTGTGGTACACCTGACTATTTAGCACCAGAGCTCCTTGTACATAAAGGTTACGGAAAATCAGTCGACTGGTGGACATATGGAGTCCTTCTTTACGAAATGACTTCCGGTAATACACCTTTCCAGGCAAAACACTTGATGAAAATTTGTCAAAACATACTTTGCTGTAAATATATCATGCCTCCATTTTTTTCACATGATTTAAGGCATTTGATTGAAAATTTACTACAGCCTGATGTAACAAAACGCTATGGCTGTAGGAAGGAGGGAATGAAAGAAATAAAGGATCATTCATGGTTCAATGATATTTCATGGCTAGATATTTTCCATCGCCAGGTAAAAGCTCCATACATTCCAACTGTGAAAAATGAAGCAGATGTTTCAAATTTCGATCGCTTCAAGGAAGTGAGGATTGAAGTAGCAATGAAGGATTATTTTGAAAAAGAATTTGAAGACTTCTAGCAGTAACGTCGTATATATGAAATAATCGTATATGATTTATCGATGACTGCATATTTAACAATGAATTCAAGCATGTCTCTACTCCGCGAGTGAAAAGCATCTTGTGTCAATCAATAATAACATATCAGTACAAGAAAATTCGAATTGAATTAATCTGGGAGTAGAGAATGCATCTAATTTTTATGCAGAATAGTAATATAGCAGAAATATCAAATCGTATTTCGAAAGGTGCTGTATTGCCGTAAATTATAAGTTACATTTAGGACTTATGCTGTACCAATTTTAATGATTGCCTTCATCAGAACCAATGACATAGAACCCAATTGGTTTGAAATTAAATTGGCTAACGTATAAACTACAACCAAATTATAAGCTGAAATAACGCCTAATTACCTGGTTGATTGAATTCTAAAGTGAGTTGGTGGTAAAACCTTCGGAACATCAGACATATCAAAAGATGGCGAAATCGTCACCAACTTTTAATCTTGAAAAAAAAAAAACTTTATCTGTTCGGTGCTATTTTGTTGTAATACAGATAGGAAAAAGGTAGTTTTTGCATATTTCATACAATCTAATATTTTTCCTCACTTTTCATTTTGGATTTGTCAATTCCATTTTTGTTACCTAGTTCTTCCATATTCAAAATGAAAATAAACTGATATAAAAGATAAACTGTAAGATGTTGAGCAGATGGGAAAAAAAGCATACAAGAAGGTCTTGAAGAAGCTTCGATTTTGCAAAAAAAAAAAAGGCTAGAGGTTATCATAATATCATTCAGAACCCGAAATTCATCGTTAAATTTTATTTAAATAGAAAAACAGAAGAGGCAGATTTATTAGTTACAACCTATTATAAATCGCGGCCGTATAGTATACAATTTTGGGACATCGACACCTTCAGAAATGTCCTATGTTTTATTTACATCTACACTTTTCTTCAAGATATATATATATATATATATATATATATATATATATATATATATATATATATATATATATATATATATATATATATATATATCACTATCTTTGTGAAGAGGGTATCATTGAACTAAGATGTTGGGAGGAGTATGTCAGCAAGTTGCGAAAAGAGACGATATTTCCAATGCTAATAGTAGTATTCAATTGAATTATTCGATATCAAAGTTTTTAATTATAGCAAAGATTCAATATTTTACTTTTGAACCATCAGAATGTAAGAAATTTACAAAGCAAATAATAAAAAAAAATACAAGGAAAAACGGTACGGCCGTGTCAGAGACACTGTGGATTGTTTAACGCTAATACGTTGATATTAATGGGAATTTTTTTCTTAAGGAGGCTACTCATGTAACTATAAGATTGACAAGCATGCATGATAAATCTTTTTATACCAGCACAGAAGATTTCCCTTTGACAACTCGCGATGCAAGCGCCTGTTTGTCCTAGGACTATGTTGAACTCGGAGGCTTGAGACTATGGATGACTTTTGTCATATCCATCTGAAGATATTTAAAGATATATTTTAATTGAAGGTTGGTATAATTATCTCAGAATGGATGAAAAAACATATATGACCCTTAACACCTTTAATTAATATCAAGCACACGATCATGAGAGAAGCTATAATTCCTCCTTTCCCAAGGCAGATTATGAATTCTTGAAGGAGTTACGGAGACCTAAAATATTGAACTATAATTTCACTACAGGCTCTGAGTTACAAAGTTCCCGAAACAAACCTGGAAGATCTCAGAAAATAACAAATTGTACAGTGGTTAGTGCAATAATTAGAACCTACCTTATCTTACGACTTTACCTACTCTCTACCGGGATGAATCCCGGCCAAATCCAAAATTCCAGAACATACAACTCTTTTAAATTAATAAACAAAGGTGAATATACGCTTTAATTTTGAGTTCGCTTCGCCAACTTTTATCATTTCCGCGTGACATAGCTTTTAACACTGTGAAGCTACGTTCTAGTTAAACTACTAATTTACAAAACAATCCTGAAACCTATTTGGACCTATGGACTCGAACTGTGAGAAACAGCTAAATTTGTATCTTAATATCCCATTTGTTTTAGACCTTCTATCCAAATTTCACCTAAACCTATTTATAATCCTAATCATTTACCACCTCCCCCATCCAGCTCCATCCAATTCAATCCTCCTCGAAGGTTGAAACGGCAGTGACTCCGAGATCTGTTGTAAATATGTAAATTAGAGGCAATAGCCGCTGACACACAGAACTTGAGCGGAGAATCTGCCTATTGTCAGAACTCCAATTTTCGTATTTGCAACAGGTCTCGGGGTCACTGCCGATTCAACCTTCGAGGAGGATTGTAGGGATGAGTGGAGCTGGATAAGTTCAATTTTAATCTTTTATCAAGTAGTAAGCCAAGATACCAGACTGTGTCTGAGAAAACAAGCGGTATGGAGTTGAAATGAACTGGCGGACAAGATCTGCGTCGGAGAGTGAACGTGACGTGCTTGCATTTACATTCTTTTACATTGATATGCCAATTATTACACCAGTGTTCGATCTCGAAAAGGTGCCTTCTCAGGTTTAAGGATACTGTTTCAGGATCTGAGTTGGATGATACGATGGCGGTGTCATCAGCAAATACTACCAGGAAAGTATCGAGATTAATGAGAGCATCAGTGGTAAATAAAAGGTAGAGGCGGGTCCCAAGTCGCTGCCTTGAGGAACGCCGACCTCATCCTGGTTAATAGTTGGAAAATTCTGTACCATAGCAGATTCGGAAAGAGTGGTTAAAGAAATCATTATTGTCCATGCTAAGTTTTTTTTCTTATTACCATATATGCGTTATCTTGAGGTTTCACAGAGTAAATTGATCTATTGTATCGCAAAATATCAATAAATTATTGTTAAGGCACCTGATGTTACACCAAAAATCTTCCTTTTTTTCTTTAATTTTATTTTATTTACAAAGGCATTCTTGATTAGCGCCCAGAATTAATTTTCTTATATCAGATTAGAAAGTGTTCAGCCAAAACTACTTATTTATTTTTAGAGTATTTTTCAATTATTCACCAACTCCACCTTTCTTAAGTGAAATATTTTTTTAATTTCAAATTTCCAGAATATTGAGGCCAATTATTGAGTTATCGGAGGTGATTTTTTTTAAAATGTCACCGATTTTAAGATCGAACGTTCATGTATCGATTTGTTTTAACTTTTATGATTTCTTTGAAATTAAGGTCCAATATTGGTTTTTGAGATATAAGGTTTTTTTGAAAGGAGAATCATCAAATTTATCGACGAACGATTTTCTATCGAGAACGCACATTACGAATTAACATTACAGTTGACATTTTCTTAGTTGTAGGCAGCGTTGATAATGTGTGGTTTACTTTTTATTCGTTCATTTTTACTTCTTTGTACCCAGTAAAGGAAGTATAGTAATCGCAAACATTTTTGGTTTTCAGCTTTCAATTTTGACCATTCCTGAATCCATTTTGAATAGTTTCGTCGTGACTTCTGTACGTGCGTATCTCGCATTACTCAAAAACGGTTAGCCATAGAAAATTAAAATTTTGTTTTTAGGATTGTTGTAAAATCCAATTGTGAACTTACCTTTTTGGTCACTGCATGATTACCGGAAGTGGTACTTAACTTGAAGATCATAATTCATTTCCATAAAAAATTATTTTAAAATATAATGCAAACTTCTCAAATGTAGTATTTATAACTTATATATTGATTTAAATAATATACTAGATTTTGGTTAAGATTGGTAAGTCGAATGGGGTACTTTACTTGAAGGTCATAATAAACTTCAATAAAAAATTATATTAAAATTAAATGCAGAGATCATATGGTTCGGTAATAAAGGTTACAAACTGCGATTTTTTTTTTCACTCTAATTAAACATTTTTATTACTTGTTAAAATTGAGTGTAAAATACTTGTTTTCCTTCCCATTTGAGGATTGAACAAGTCTGCAGCACGAGAATAAGATATAAGTTAAGTGGGTTTTTCCGCTTGAAATGTCGAAACCGTCGATTTCCATTGCATTTTGTAGTGACATTGACAGTTCTAATGTTGCCAAGAAACACGAAAAAATCTCTTGTGGATTTGTTACCTATTGAAAGAAAACAACTTATAATAACGGAATGAATAAAAGCTTGTGTTAGTGTGTGTGTCAATAGATGGATGTCGCGCATCATGTACCGTTTTTGAGATTCTGCAATCTTCGGAAACTAGTGAGAAAATTCAGGATCACTTTTTGAGCCACCGATTTATAGTTTAATAAGCGTATAAGGAAGTCATGCGGTGTCCACATCAGATATGTGTTATTCTGAAGGAACCTAGTCCCAGAATAAAGCAAGTTTTCTATCTAATCTGCCGTTCTTAGCCTACTTGCTTTGATACAGAGTCTTTCGAACACTCTCAGTTTACGGCGATCATCTTGGGACATGTACCAAGTTTTTGCTCCATATGTGCCTACTACTTAATTTTTTTGCTGAACATGGTATTAATATTTTATAAATTATTCAGCACATGTTCCTATGAAAACCGGTTCACTTTATTTTATTTATTTGATAAACCGAAAGCATTCCAAGTTGCACATTTGGAAGATAATCTAATGATGTGAACTCTAAATTTAAGCGATAAAGAAAATCCTGGGAATGAACGCACCAGATATTTTTCAAATATTACTAGATATTTGAAAATAATAAACCACTGTGTAATAATTTGCAGCGTTTTTGTTATTAATTACATTGTACGGGTTTCTAATTTCTTTAATCTGTAAAAATTAATGCGGAATGTTGCTTTTTATCATATTCGTCAGTTAATTTATGTTCAATAAATTATTAAACATATTTTTACTCGAAAAACAAAGTGTATGACCACGATTTAGGTAAGGGAAAGTAAAAATGTTCTGTCCATCTTTCCATGGAAACCCGTAGGCTTTTATTTAGCTCCTCATATAATTCGAAAATTATCTATTTTCCGAATCATTGATAATGCTCATTTAAAAGATAATTAAATTGTCTACAACGCCAAATTTACAGCAAAAAAAAAATAATTAAGCGAACCAATATTAGCGCAGATAAAGCCAGCAATTATTGTATCAGACTTTGCACCCAAAGCGGTAAGAAAAGTCATGTGAGTGGACAAACTAGATAGAAAATCTAATAAACGATACCTAAACCGAAAATGCGTGGCCATTCGAAATGCGCATGCTCGATCAAAAATCCGATTGTGAACTCGGAAATAGGGCCCTTAAACGATACCTATACCGAAAAATTTTGCAAACTAATAATAAATTATTAATGCTCCTGCACGATCAAAAGTGCTTTTTAAAAATGGAATCAGAACTCTCGAAAACCTTATAAACGATCAAAGAAAAGTAATAATAATAGTTAATCAAAATGTATATGAGTGATCGAAAATCTGATAGTAAATCCGAAAGTAGCGTCCTTGAAAACCTAATAAATGATATCTATCCTAATAATTAATTAGAAATGCTAGTGCTCCAACAAAATTTAGACAGTAAATTCGGCATTAGCTACTTTTTGCCTTTTTATTTTCTCTTTGGAATTGTGTGATTAAATGTTTCATTTTAGTTTGTATTACTTCTTTTTCTTTATTCATTCCCTTAGAAATTTCACTCCACACATAATTTCTTCTGTTTTTTGTGTTGATTCAGCGTGAGTTTGATTCCACAAACCCTGTTTCTCCCTATAAAGTTCTATTAATTGTAATATTTCCTACCGTGATCAATCCATGAACTCGCGAAGATTTGAAGTCATTTAAAATAAAAATCGCAAAAATCACACAATGGGGAGAATATTAAGTGAGTGGAGGAAATATTGCCATATTGTTTCCCAACTCCTGAGGCGATTGTTCCAACAAATATTGCTCTTGAATTTATCTAAATTTTGTTAGCAATGCGTGTAAAATATACCGACAACTCTATATATGGGAGTACCCGCCGATAACCTTCCATTTGGTTTTTTTGCGTCAGCGTTGCCACTGTACAACAGCATTGTTGATAAAATATTAATACAAATCAACAAAATAAACAATGAAAGAGACAGTTAAATGTCACAAAAGACATTCTGGCATACGCCCAATAGCTGTAGCAGTTTTAACGTAACTTTACACTTCAAGTAGGGAAAAATAAAGAGGCAATAAGACTGTTGAAGTCATTTGGTCTCCATGATAACCAACCACCCTTTCCCTCCAAGTCTTTTTACAGATTCATTCGATCATCGGATATTCTCGAATGCCCTGCCTTGAATAGCTGGCCAGCTAGCCAAATAAACAGTTTATTTTATTCTTTAACCGCTTATGCTCGCATTTTTATTTTTGCCTTCGTTATTTAAGAAATAATCGGTCATTATTTAGGTTATTCAAATGAATAATGTTGCGCAAGAACAAAATTGGGTACAACTATGGAGGAGTGGCGCACTATCAGAAGAGTCTAGAGACTGAACGGAGTGTCGTCCCACTAGCGATCTCTGAGACCATTCTTGTTAACTACGTGCCTCCTTTTTCCAGACTTTCTTATAAATTTGGTTTTATGCTCACCGCTTAAAGTTGTTTTTTTACAAGCAATTTTTCGATGGCTATGAAAATTTGTATTTAGTAGTTTTTGGGGGTGCAAAAAACGAATATCAACTTTGTCTCTCCCTAAAAAAATATTTTATCCCGCTTTGTTACGTCGTGACAAATTTTATTCCGAGTTGCTACACCCATTGTGATTTAATTTTGTTAGATTCTAGTTTGTACCTATTTATGATAGTTAATGGGTAATTTCACGTTTTGTAATTATGAATTTAATCATTTATAATCATAACGGATAATAATAACAGTATTTATTTTTGTAGAAAATTAAATTAATTATTTTAAAAAATCAATTGCGATAGTAAAGTGGTAATTTTATGGTTTTTAATTATGAACATATTTATGCAGCACAATAAAATTCAAACTTGGCGTGTAATTTCTCTTAACTCTATCTTTATTTATTATTTTGAACCCAAATAAGAATCAATTTGCAAACTGTGAAACAGCGTTAAGCGGTGAGCATAAAACCAAATTTATAAGAAAGTGCTGAAAAAGGAGGCACGTAGTTAACAAGAATGGCGCCAGAGATCGCTAGTGGGACAACACTCGATTACTAGAGTCTGGGGAAAGGAGATTCCCAAGGCGAAGATAGCCGATTCCACCCGAATCCTCCCTTCTTTTCTCTCGTTGCTTTTTCTGCGTGATTGTACCGCTCTTATGGATTTAAATTTTTTTCAACTGATCTTCACAATTTAAAGTTCATGATTAATGAAAACTATAATAATTAATGATCTAAACTTATGTTTAACAATTTAATTTTCTTTAAAAATAAGTTAAATTAATGCAATTATTATTATCCATCATGATTATCGTCATGATTAAAATCCACAAAATTATCCATTTACTATCGTATAAATTAAAATCTAAAAAAATTAAATCACAATCAGTATCGCAACTTCGAACTGATATTAGAGTTCAGACCACTGTGCGATGTAACAAAGTGGGGTCAAATATTTGTTTATAGAGAAACAAAGTTAACATTCGTTTTTCGCACCCCGAAAAACCCTCAGATACGAATTTCCATAGCAATCGAAAAATAAATTTTTTTTACTCAAAATTTTCACCTCCGTCCCTTCGATTTATATTCAAAAATCATATAAATTGCGATAACTTCAAAACGACTCCACCGATTCATACGAAACTTGGAAGGGGTTTAGGGCTTTATAATCTACACGAAATAGCACAAACCCGACCTCCGTAAACAAGTTAGAACCGAAGATACAAAAAAAACGTTTGATGAGTTATTTTTTATTTTAGAGTACCTTTTCTCCCTTCCAAAGGCATATATTCTAAAAGTAATTGGCACGGTTTAGAGGTCAGAAATTCAGCTTTTCAATGGCTGTATTAACGTTGAATTTGGATAAAATCCTGAGGAGTTATGAATGCTTATGTGAACGCCGGGCGTCGGTAGGAATAAAAAGCCGCCCAGAAAAACCAAGACCAAAAATTTCGATTTTTTTTTTAATTTTTATGAAAAATCATATTTAAGGATTTTACAGGACGATAAAAACTAATCTGAACTGCTTTTTCTTGATATAATTTTTTTTAGCCTACTTTACTCGAAGCGTCTTTTAGTTTTTGTGCATTTAAATTCATTTAATACAACGGGCAATATTTTTTTTTATTTTACACAAAAAAACAAATCTATTGGTACACGAGAACTTTGAAATCCATGCAGAGCAAAGGCAGAAAACAATAATATAAATAATTGCTTAAATTACATAAAATATTTTTTTCTTGGCTCCTTTTTTTTATTTTTTTAAAATTGTATTGATATTTTTGATATCTTGTGTAATATTTAATGTTTGTTTAATGTTATTGGCTCTAATGGAAGAGATATGATCGTATTTTCTATTCATTTCTATAATTGTTATATTTAAGGTAGGTTTGTTAATTTTTGGTATTTTATATTTGTTAAATTTATGCCATATGCTAGTTTTCTTTTTTGAGAAATTAGGTTGTATTATTTCGTTAATAATTACATTATTTATACGTTTTTTACAAATGTCTTTGTTATTTCTCATCTGATTAATATTTTTCTTTAAGTGTATTTTATAAACCATAGCTGTTATTTTATAATTAATATTCCTAATTATTAATTATAGAAATATAATATAAAACCTTACGACGACTCAGTATAAGAGCGGTAAAATCACGCAAGAAAAGCAACGAGAACAAAGAAGGGAGGGTTCGGGTGGAATCGGCTAGCTTCGCCTTGGGAATCTCCTTTCCCCAGACTCTAGTCACTCGATTCAGTCTCTAGCCTCTTCTGATAGTGCGCTGCTCCTCTCTAGTTGTACCCAAAATTGCTTTATGCCTCGTGATATGATCTTATAATTTCAACAACCGATTAACGATGCCAACATGATAGAGACAATAACGAGTACATTTTTACTTGGCTTGTATGTAACATTAACTAGAGATGGTGAAGTTAAAATAATTCATTTAAATATTGAAAATTAACTACTTCATATCATATCATAAGTTCCGAAAAATTCTATTAATTAACGCCCTGAATTCTTTAAAGTTACAGGTTAATAAATAACAAAAACTACTATAGCATTAACTGAGAAGCTGATCTGGAAACGACAATATGTTGAATGAAATGACAAAGAAATTCTTCTGATGTGATGCCAAATACCTTTTACTTTTATTCTATTTCTGGAAAATTCTTTTGTAGAATCTTGATCTAGATTCTCCAACTCGATGGATTTAAAAAGGAACCATGAACTTAGGTATTTACTGCCTTCTGAAAATGAAAGTAGTTGCAGGTAAAGGTCGGTATAATATCCAAACTATTTTCTAATTTAGATCGCATTCCCTAAATTCTCTAATATAATTTCTCCTTCTAGAATTACAACTTTAACATTAACCTAATTTCAAGTTGATAAACTGAAAAATAATATACAAGTATAAGAATTCAGTATGCAAAACATTTTATTATATAGGTTATATTTTTCAGGTTATATTTGCATTTCATTCTGAATTAATCTCTAGAAGTATCTTCTGTAGGAACCTTAAGTAATTTTCAATCAATTGATGGCAAAATAAAAATAAGGAATGTAAAATGCAATATCCCACCTCTGCAAGTACATAGAGTGTTACAATTTCATTCCTTGTTTTATTAATGCCTTTGTGAATTCTGGAAAAACTTATTATTCGAATCAGTAATATGCCTTTTATCTTTTATTTTATTTTAAAACTTTACGTTTTTTCTTCAAAATATTATTGAAGTCCGAGTTTGAGCTGATAATGACTGCACCATTTAATAGATATGTTGCTAAATGCATTTCTGACTTTTTTCTATGCTTTTCTGAACATTTTTGTGTACAAATAATTGCGATATGATGAAAATTGCTAAAGTTATGATTTTTATTTCCTTGTACGCAGTAAGTATTGTAATCGCAAAAATTTTTGGTTTTCAGCCTTCAATTTTGACCATTCCTGAATCCATATTGACTAGTTTCATCGTAACGTCTATTCGTACGTTCGTTCGTATCTCGCATAACTCAAAAACGGTTAACTATAGACAGTTGAAATTTTGTATTTAGGATTGCTATAACATCTAGTGATGTACCTCCCTTTTTGGTCTATTTATGATCGCAGGAAGTGGTACTTTACTTGTAGGTTTCGACAGATTTTCATGAAAATTTATTTCAAAATATACGGAAAAACTTTTCAAATTGAGTATATAATATTTATATATTAATATAAATAATACACTAGACTTTATTGAAATTGGCTAGCCAGAAGTGGCACTTTACTTAAAGGCCATAATAAGCTCATCAAAAATTATATTAAAATATAATGCAAACATCTCAAATTTGGTATATAAGATTTGATATCAAAATAAATGATTTAGTAGTATTATATAAATAATATACTATAATAATAATACCTATATGGTATTAATACCTATATAATAATATAGGTACTATATAAATAATATAATATAATATAGTAGTATACAAATAATATAATATAATATAATATAGTAGTATATAAATAATATACTAGATCTTGGTTAAAATTGACTAGCTGAAATTGGTAATTTACCAGAAACTTTTTTTTTTTACCTCCCGCCCTCTTAGAAGGGAGAAATTAGAATCATGTTAAAAATCACGCTGCTAACCTACTTTAAAATTTTTATAATGATGTTTGTGTGTGCGTTTAGACGAATGCTTAGATGTCCTATACATTCTAACTCAAATACTAATTAGCCAAGAGATGTGAAGTTTTGTATTTATGTTTCTTTCTTTTATAGGAAGAGCTGATTAGATTTTGTTTATAACGGCCTAACAGGAAGTACAATTATTTGCGGCTCTACACAGACTTTAGTAAAAAAAGTTGTTTAAATATAATTGTATTCTTTTCAAATTTTGTGTATTAAAGACTTTTATGCCATTGCAAATAAAGTATTAAGTTTCGGCTGCCAAATACCAATCGGAAGTTGTACTTTTCGCTCCAAATAGAGTATGGTTAAAAAATATGTCCAAATTTAATTAAATTCTTTTCAAATTTAGTATTAGAGACTTTGATATCATTGGGAATAATATTCAGTAACCGAAAGTGATACTTGAATGGAAATTCCAAACTGCTTTTTAATATTGAATTAGCGGAAGGTCGTGTCGTGGTCACATCTATTAGCAAATGGAGAGAGAGAGATAAATGCTTTATTAACAGCAATACTGCCCAAATACCTTGGGTTGCAACATACACGGAATTTCTCTTTTAGGAAAGGAATGTACTTCTTATAAATTTCCTTCTTTTCCCTTTCCACCTGATCAAGGTTTGCGACCATGGGTTTCATGTCCTGGATGATGTGATACGAATGGCCCATTTTGGATAATTGAATTGCTAATTTCGAAAAGGGCTCTTCTCCAAATTTTTTATTTTTTCGTGGTTCACAAAAAACTGAATTTACGTTGAACCATTGGGCATATTTGAACAGATTTTATTTTTTCGTGTATTTCACCGCGATGACAATCTCATATCAGCCGTTCTCGCTTATAAAATATCGGTCTCTTTGATTAAATTAAAAACAAAACGAAAAAGTCCATTTTGAATAAATCTCGAAATGAGTCCTTTTCGAAATTTATAATTCAATTATACTTTTATCAATGTTTCGTGAATTAATATATTAAGATCGGAGTTAGTTTTATTTGAAATGGTAAAGATTTTACATAACTTTTTTCAATTATGTATGAATGTTTTTCCTAAGAATAGCAATTTATTTCTAGCATCAAGTTAAAAGACAATATAATAGAACCAAGAGAAGCCCTGGAAGACTGTAAAATCAATCCAACATCGTAAGTGAAATTTAATTATTAAATGCAAGTTACAAGAATAACTAATTAGTAAAAACTGCAGATCTATTAAGTAAAAAGTATTTTCAATTGAGATTTAACAACATGAATATTTATTTTCAACTAGTTTAAAATCATTATGAAATCATAAATTATTTTAAACATGCTGCTCCCATATACACAAATAATTTCAAGTATTATATATAATTTATTTTATGTTATTCATTTTACAGGGATTTAGATGCGTTACTGCATGTTATAAAGAGCAGTTTAAGCACTGGAGTTCTAGCAATAGCAAATGGATTTAAAAATGCAGGATTATTGCTAGGAATTCTAGGGACGATTTCGATTGGCATTTTATGCACTCATTGTGCTTATATCATGGTATCAAGATGTAATTTTAATTTTTTTTTTTAACTCTTTCATGACTGATTACTTAATAAGCAATTAATTGTTTTCCTAATTTTCAGATCTATTAATTACTCTGAAATCCGTAACTGCACATTAGCCCAAGTTAACACTAAATTATTGATTTTAATTTTTTTATTTTTTTTTATAATGACAAGATGTGGTTTATAGCAAGGGTATCCAAATGTTTTAGCCAAAGGGCCACACTAACTGCTCCAATAAGTCTCAAGGACCAAGACCTAGCTAGCTCTTCATCCCAAAACACTGATATGATTAATTAAATTAAAATGTTCAATTTCATCATTTATGTCAGTTACTGTTTACTTTATTTATTATTGTTTATTGGTCATTAAATAAAAACATCTAATTATTATTTTGCTAACATTTTAAATTTTACAATGTAATCAAAATAAACTATGGCGGGCCATATAAGACCAACTATATAAGATGGTATAGCTTGCAGACAGAGGCGGATCAAGCGGCCACACAGGGCCCTGAACACTTTGTAAAAAAAAAGCCCTCCATCTAATAATCGAACAAATCTTAAAACAAAATGTTAAATTATGGCCTCTAAGTTAACATACTTTGGAGAGGCCTCGAAATATTTACCACTTAGGAACTAAGTGTTTGGAGACACTTGGTTTATAAGATGGAGGAAAGTAGTGTGTTGAAGAGACAGTTGTTTTTTTTTGTTTTTTTATTTATTGAATAGGGAATTTTGTTGTATTATTATATTTGTTAGTACTTGTTTATCCTTGTGGCCCTGCCAATGCTCAGGACTACCTCCTCCTTCCTTTTTGATGTCAACAGTTACTGATATACTGTAACAGTTGCTGTATATACACTGATAACAAAAGTTTTACACATTAATCACAACTAACTATTAGTAAACGAAATTGTCTGAGATGTATTATTTTTAGAAATTTTTCTCTACTAATAAACTGAAGTAGTCAAAATTTCAATTTTTCTGAAAATTCATTTTAAGATAATATTTGATATACAAAAAAATAATATAACAGTAATAATAAATTCATATGCAAAAACCACATGAATGGTTAAACTGAATTATAAACACCTTCTAAATTTAATACATAAAAAGTCAATATGAAGAAAAAATTTCTTTTTTATGAAAAAAAAAATGTATCATGCATATTTAATTATGACAAATAAACTTTCATCTATTTCCGTATTAGCATTTTCTTCTGCAATCTTTTAATCTATTACAATTAATTAATTAATCTTTTAATCCATTGCAATCTTTTAATAAATCGTTCTAATGAACTTCACTGAGGCATCATAGCCACAATAAATGAAATGATCTCAGGTGTATAAGAATGAAGCCAGTTCTAATTATCTATCCAATTCCCCTTTCTAATTTTTATTGCACTCATAGAATTTAAACTAACTTGCTGTTTTGTTTCAAACCCTTCCTCAATTTATTTTCCTACTTAATCACTTTATGTCAATGAACTCCCAGTTCATATCCATAACTCAACAAAGAATCACAGAGTTACCTTTGGGGTGTTGTTTGATGAGCATATTGTGCTGTTATATAGAAGAAGAATGAAATAATCAGAAATTAAGAATTTATTTCATAATATGCAGTCAATCATGTGTTTAAAACAGTGTATAGAAGTTATATTAATAATCTTTAAAAGAATTGTAAAAACATAAATCTTAAGGTAAAAGTATCTAAAGGTAGTACTAATTGACCAAACTGTACACTGGACATTTTTGGCAGCTATAACACTCTCCCACAATGATTAGTCACAAAGGTAGGATGGAACTCTAGTTGGACAGTCATGGAGACTTCAGCACTCCTGAGATGGATAATCCTTTTGGTAGAGTAATGGGGATGGGTCCTGAAGGATGTGCACCAGTTCTAATCTGTATATCGATACTGTTTTGGGCCAAAGGTGAGTTGAATTATGAAATTTTTATCTCCTCTATCAAGAACAGGGTAAAGGCCAGAAAATGGCGGTCTTAAGTTGCTTCTTGACCACACCATCTCCTAAAAAGAACCAACACTGGAACTGGAGCACTATGGTTCTTCAAGAGTTTCCCAAGTTTTTAAGGAATCTCTATGAGTCTTCATGTCACCAGCTAGGTTCTAATAGTCCTCATAGGAGACATGGATGATGTCCAAATGCTATCTTCCAATAGTCCAATGCTATCTTCCCCTCTGATGCTCTCCTCCCCAGGAATTGCTCTTGGTCCAGACAATGAAATTTATGAAGTGAGCTTTATGCTGCCTTTTGATCCACTGCCACCTCTCGATGCATGCATTCCTGAGCTAAGCAGAGGCCCGAAAATGGTCTGCTTCTAATATTTGGCTGAGTCTAGTGAAGAGTTCACTCTCAGTCACTCCCAGTCTGTTGTGATATATAAAAAAAAAAAATTAATTTTAATGGAATGCGGTAACACAGTTCTAAAGTAGCTATAATTGAGAAACTTGGACATATGTGGCTGCTACAAGCTCAAAATGGAACTGAAGTGGTTTTTGAATTACTTCATATGATTAATCTTTGGAATCATCAGACATAATTTCATAAAATGCCAATTACTGCACATTTATTCAATTGACAAGACCGTAATCATAGTATATGAGCCCTAATTCTTGCAATTTTTTCTGCCATCTTTGGCCATAATTCTTATAAATGAATTCAATAAAGAAACTGTTTATTATCTTTCTTGATCAACAGATGTTTTAGCAATCCATAGGCGGTCCTCAATTTGGCCTTACTGCTTAGGGATATGATACCTTTGATGAAAAACTTTGACCGAATGACTTCTTATTTTAAAAAATGAAAGTATTTACTTATTTTCATTTTTTCTTTAAATAATCCTTTAGTTTATTTTGTTAATACATTAGTTTTGTATGTTTAAGATTTGTATGTTTAAGATTTGTATGTTTTGATTACTTGCTGAGAACCTTTAGACATAAACAAGTTTCTCCGTGCTGATTAGCTTTATTTCTTCAAATAAATCTACTCATTTCACCACATCTTCCGACAGACACCTTCCAACCATTAGAATCTTAGGAATCTTCTAGGGTACTTTCCTTGAAATCAACTACTCTTCATTCTGGGGATGTAATCAGTCAAACATATTCCTCCAAGCTTGATGATTTACTCTTGGCTCTTGAAAGAGGTATATTTCTTGGTCAGAATTATATCTGTATACTTAATGGAATTTTTTTGTTCATATATTTCGACATCATATTCATTTTTTAAAAATCAAACATCAATGTGTTAACCACATAATAAGTCTTGTAGATTCTAATACCAGCTGTTAATAATAGATAGCTGCTTTTTAAATGTTTTCCACACATCTCTGAAAATACAATTCTCTTTTTAATCTTTTCTGAAACATAAGTTTGTTTTTATCTGAATTTAAAAAGAATCGTCTGCTAGTGATTATTTTCACTTAACACTGCAGTGTTTTGTATTGTTCATGTAGTTATTAATCAATAATTATTTAGATGCAAGATAATTAAATGATCTTACTATTGTTTTCGAAGACATTAAATATAATTTTCCCTTTTTCCTTTGGAATTTGAAAATAAGAACATCAAATAATTATTATAGTTGTTCATTTATAACTGAATAAAAGCCACATTTAAAGATATCACTGATTAGGAAATTTTGAAAAATATCAAAATAATAATTATATTGATTGTTCCAATTAAATATTACAAAAACATTTATTTTAGTTACCCTCATTCCCAACCATTATCTTCGGATTGTAACTATAGGTCACCAATTCATACCTTATAGAAAATTATATTAGTTAATGCAACATTATCAGCCTTGATGTAATAATAAATACCAAACAAAATTCCTGTATCTTTGATTGTTGTATTACTTATGAGGCATTTTTACCAAATTTAGCATCAGGCCAAAACTGGAAATATTTTAAACAAAATCTGAATATATTGTACAAAATATTTGTAAAACTTAAAACAAGTATTATTATAAAATATACAAAATATTTTACAGAAACCTTTAAATTATTTACAGGTTAAGTCTGCTCAGGACCTCTGTCTGATATTGAAAAGGCCTTTCCTTGGGTATACTGAAACAGTTGAGCATGCAATGCTGAATTGTGCCAAGAAAAAATTTAGTCATTACGCTAGATGTGCTAAGTACGTTTGGATATTAAACCCATTTTTAAAAATTAAAGATCTGTATGTTAACCTTATGCTAAGTCTTTTAGAATATAATACCAGTTTATAACATTTTTCTTCTTTTGCAACACAGATTTAGTGCCGTCCAACATATGGAACATAGCCAGAGTAACATATGGACTGCCTTTATTCTCTAATACTATCTAGGTTCCAGGCTTATCATTACAGATGCTTCAGGTTTTTCCTACAGTCCTTCAGAGAAACTTTGTTTCTGCAGAGCAGACATGACTTTGCTCTCATGCTTACCTCTTACTATCCAATTTTCTGCACCATATAGGTGCCATATAGTATAGGCAGCTGAAGATGTGGAGCTTCACTTTTCAGCTCATTTCATTACAGTGTTATAGATCTGGTAGCAAACTAAGATCACTTTGCTTATCCTCTGTGAAGTTTCTATTTACTTTCCCTGTCCTGTCCATAACTTTTCCGACTATTTCCATTTCTCCTCCGTTCCAATATGCATAGATTACTTCCTGCCTATTGTTCAGAAATAACTCTACTGTGGAAATAAATCAAATTTATATGCATTGTATATAAACTTGTTTGTAAAGATCATAAGGTCGAGATGGCATTGTATCCCCCTCCACTTTCTTTCCATGTTCTTTGTTCTGTAGTAGTAATGGCCGCCTGTATGATGCTTAGATGTACTGTTTATCATTGTAAATGAATAAACTTGTTTATGCCAAACTTGGCTTTGATATTTCATTATATTTATAACCCCAACACCTACATGGCCTTACTCTTGCCAATGCTGCTCTGCATACCTTTTCTGCAGAACTCTTTTCCTCATTCAGACATTGCTTGCTGTAACTTCTCTGAAAAATATATCAGCTGTATATGGAAGATGCTGGATCACCACAGGCAGGTTTATTTGTCCCAGGAAGATCCTCTCAATTCGCCTTTTGCTTATTGCTGCTATTTCATCCTTATACAGTATAAATAGCAGGAGACTTAAATTTTCACCATGTTTAAATCCCCCTTTATATGTTAAAATACCCAGACTCCTGTACATTTAGCTTAACAATTTCTTGTCTTAATATATGGACTGTATAAAAGATCAGGGGCTCTTGAAGAATTTGAAATGCCAGCAAAAGAACCAGGGCTGCAAATCAATGAACAGAAGACTTAAAGCAAGGATGACTTTATGTAGCAAGAATGTATTTATACCCAGCAGTCATCCTTGCTTTCAATTCCTCCATCATTTTATTATTTTCTGAAATTAATACACCCAAATACTTACTGGTTTCGACTTCAGAGTGGCATTTCTTATTTTAACATATTCATCAGCCCCACGTGGTTTTCTTGAGGTTAACATGTAAACAGTCTTCTGTTCATTGATTTGCAGCCCTGGTTCTTTTGCTGGCATTTCAAATTCTTCAAGAGCCCCTGATCTTTTATACAGTCCATATATTAAGTCAAGAAATTGTTAAGCTGAATGTACAGGAGTCTGGGTATTTTAACGTATAAAGGGGGATTCAAACATGGTGAAAATTTAAGTCTCCTGCTATTTATACTATATAGGGATGAAATAGCAGCAATAAGCAAAAGACGAATTGAGAGGTTCTTCCTGGGACAAATAAACCTGCCTGTGGTGATCCAGCATCTTCCATATACAGCTGATATATTTTTTAGAGAAGTTACAGCAAGCAGTGTCTCAATGAGGCTGCTATGCCATGCGAAAAGTATTAAATTATAGAGTCCCATCTCACAGGATCAATATTATGGTGCGTGAGAAAATCATGTTCTGGTGTCACCTATCGTTCCGAAACTTGGGAGGTATCTAAGGAAGCTGCTGGTATGGAAAGAAGAGTTCTCCACAGAATTTTTGGCCTATATCTCCTTCCTTAGAATTGAGTCAAAAGCATGTTTATCAAATGGAAGGGTGAGGAATGTAAAGTACATTACTATGACATTCTGATTAACGCCCTGCACAGTTAAGAACAGACCTGTTCTGATGGGTTTGTGGTTGTTCTATAATTTAATAATTTCATTTAAAACAAAAGAAATTATCATTTCAATATTTAGGTTTTGTTTCTGAATCACAAATAATGATTATATATTATAATATGGGCATGGCTAAGAGTCCGGGATTTCATAGTAAATTGAAATTAAATTTGAAAATATAAGGTCGGGTTTTAAATGTGATCCAGAAATAGTAAATTTTAGAGTTATCCAATTTTTTAAAGGTAATAATTAAGTTTTATAGCGACTTCAATCTTCTATTGAATTATGTGCACTGAAAGCACTATTCCTCTTGGGAATGAAGTATATTAACAGAATTTTTTTATTCAAACTGGCATCAGAATTTGGTTTAACACTCTGAAAAACCCTATATTCAAATTTTCGGGCGAATTTAAAAATAAAGTAGAATCATTATAAAAAATTTTGTTGAAATCGGTGACCCATTGACTGTGCCCTTCCCTTGTAAGTGTTTTGTAAATTAATCATTAGAATTTATCACTAACAATAATTCACATAAAAATTAAAAAAATATTTGTAAATAACTAATAAACATTTATTTGATTAAAGAATATTCAGAAATATATTATAGAATGTTCATTTTTTATACATAAAATAAAATTTAAAAAATTTCTTACTTTTTTTAAAAGACAAATTATTCTAAATACTTGGGTATTATGAGTGATATACAATTTACAACAAAAATGTTTAATGCAAGGTACAATATTATAAACTCTAAAATTTAAAAGATAATTTTTAATTTATTTGTTCTAGGAAGAATTAGAAGTATTTTTGCACGATTTGTAAGATATATAAAAAATAAATGGAAGATTCACTTCACAAATGGTGCAAAAATTAAAAGATAATTATTTTTTCATATATAAAAAAATAAAATGTTGATTGATCAATTATTATGAAATTTCTAAACCCCCAAAACCGTATATATACATATAAGCATAATTAAATTAATGAAAATAAAATATTATCGATTTACGAAAGTTAACAAGTTTTGGGAATACTTGTTCAGATGTCTTCTTTCTTCGGATCTTTCCTGTATCTCCTGATATTCTTCAAAATCTTGAAGAATATTACAGCAGTAAAGATGAGCTTGAGTCTAGATAGGTCTGCACCCAATGACTGCCTAATTATGACTCTGTGGTTTCTTAGTGTGGATACACTAATTGTGGAAAATAGTCAGTTACCATTTTCTCACTCCCTGAATTTTTGTTATTTATTTTTACAATTTATATACACATGTAAATTCCAACAAAATTTAATTTATATTGGATTTTGCATTTATCAATGAATTTTAAATTAGTATATATAAAATGTACTCCACTTTTGTATTACTTCTGACACTGTATACAGGCATTGGCACACTGCTTCTTTGAGTCTGTTAATGGTTCTCAAAAAGAATATTAAAAAAGTTTCTTCAAAGTAAATTCACATTCACATTTTTTAAATGAAATTAATATATTTACTCACAAAAATAATTTACGAATGTGTTCTAATTTAAATTATAATGAATGTTTCAATCACATATTCATTATCAAAACCAATCAGATCAATTTTCACTATAAACTCCTACTTTTATTTTTTCATACTATAAAAATTAAATATATACCTATTTTATCTTTTCTTATCTTTTATATAAAATCTGTGCACGTCTGTTTTAAAGTTTAAATGGCCTCAGTAGACCATTTGAAATTAGTTAATTTTCACATTAGGCAAAAGACTGTTTGAAATTTATTTTAAATTAGTGAATCTTCACATCAGGGGATGCAGTCTAGAATTTTGAGTTGTTAGTCCGTTTTGGTATGTGTTTGTTACCATTAACATGTTAAAATTGGTGGTATGTTTATATACAAGTTGACATTTATTTGTAGTATTGATTATTTCAATATTTATTTAATATAATTTGTTGTATAAATAAATCATCTTTTTTCGGAATCTCCCTCCCTTGTATTCCCAGAAAAAGTAATTGGGGCTAATTTATCTTTACAATATTATTTATATATATTATTTTGGATTGTATTACTTCTAAAATTTTTATTTTCCATTATGTATTCTATTAAACCTTTCATTCATATTCTCTTTCTTTCGTATATTTCTCAATTATTTCAATTTTCTTTTTTCATTATTCATTTATATTGTTTTCATATATAATAAAAAATTGTATATCACATAGTATTAAAATTTTTCAACGTATACTATTCAATCGTTCCTTTAAGTCTTTTAGAACATTCTCACTCCTTCCCTCCTCCCATACCTAAAATACGATTAGGCCAATAGGTCAATGCCAATAGGCCTACTCACTTTTTGCTGATTTTAAAAGTTATATTGGTCCCCCTCTCATAAAAGAGGAATTTGGGTACCTACTTGTTTTTTTTTTTGTTTTTTTTTACACGAAACGGCCTTACAGACCACCCGAATATCATTTCTTCCTAACTCCCCCCACACACTCCCCTCTCCTCCTCTCCTCCCACCTCTTCTTCATTCTTTCAGACTGCATTCTTCTTTCTTCCTCGCTTCATATTCTTCCTTTTCTCACCTCTTTGGCACCCACAAGGACCTTTATTTTCATTAATTTTTCCCCATACTCACCCCTATCGAAACAGTCTTGACTTGAGATCCCCAATTTCCCCGTTTCTTCCTTTATCTGCTTGATGTACCCCCCAGCCCCTTTATATCCCCACATTTTCCCAAAGATCTCCCTATTTATTCTGTTCAGGTTCATCCTGACCATATGACCGTAGAAACGCAGCCTCCTTAACCTAATGTCCGTTTCCAGGTCATCCATTTCTCTGTACAATTCTCTGCTAGGCCTTAGTCCATATCCTTCCGCTAATACCTACTTGTTTTATTCATAGAGTATTTCTATTCGGTGGATAAGAAACATTTTGGTCTGGTTTCATCAAATTCGACCTATTTGTTCAAAATTTGTGCTGAATTTCACATAAAATTTAAAATATTAAGTACCTCGACCAAAAATTTAATTGGAAAGGGTACCTTCTTTTTGTAGAATATTAAATATTTTATATTAAAAAAAAAGTGTAAATATTTTTTGGTCAATTAAAAATTGAATCAGCCAAGTCACTGCTTAACAGTGCTTTAAACATTTTATTGTAATTATTTGGGAACATAACATAAATGTTCCCAGACATTACTAAATATTTTATTTCTATATCATTTAATATTATAAAAATATCTGCAATTAGCAAACTTGAAAAAGGTTAACAAGATAATAAAAGTTTGTTCTTTGAACATTAGGAACAGTGATAAAAAAATTAACTGTAATGAAAATATTTGAAATATTTTTTTTTCAATTCTTGAATAATTTCTTATAATATGATCTTATTCTAATGATATTTATTATGTGGAACTTAAATAAGTAAACTGGCATTTTAAATAATTGTTTTTTTGTTTTTTTCAGAAACACTGTTGATATGTTTATGTTTTGTACATATTATGGAGTAAATACAGTATATATAATATTTGTTGCAACTACTATTCAACATGTATGTAATATTGATTTTAGAAAAATAATTTTTAACAGTTACATTGGTTATATTGTATTACAACAGATAATCATTTTTCAGATCACTGAGAATCAGTTTCACATTACCTTCAATGTAAGATTCTACATATTAGCTGTTGCAATACCAGTCTTTTTTATAGGGATAGTAGGAAGTATGAAATACCTGGTACCTTTTAGTGTGATTGCTAATCTTTTCTTGTTAATTGGTTTATGCTTGACACTTTACTATATTCTACAAGATCTCCCTTCAATTAGCAGTAGACCATTGGTTGCTAACATATCTCACTGGCCATTTTTCATTTCAACAGCTTTTTTTGGGTTGGAAGGAATAGGCACAGTAATTGTTTTTGAATGAATATTTGTTTGATACAAGTTTTTATTTATGCTTTTAAATTACTTTTATGGTTTTGTAGATGTTACCAATTGAAAACTCCATGAAAAATCCACATCATTTTCTCGGTTTCCCAGGGGTTTTAATTATTGCAATGGTGATCGTTGTCAGTTTGTTTACATCAGTTGGTTTCTTAGGATACCTTAAATATGGTGATCTTATTGAAGACAGTATTACACTTAATTTGCCCAAACATTTGTAAGTTATATCTTTTTATCTGTTTAGTCTTTACTAAAATTATTTGGTCTAAAAAATATTCGTAGTTTGAAATTGAAATGTAGTTTTAAATATTTGAACAAAACATGGACTTTTTTAGAAGATTTTTCGATTGTATTCATATAAGCCTTGATCATTATTATTTAATTAGGTCATGGTTTAAAATAAACTTAGATAGTTTATTTTCTTTAACCCTGGAGTAGTCGCACTTCTAATATTTACAGAAACAATCGCATGGTTGGCCAGTGCTACCCAGTTTTTGTTTGTTTTTAGTATCCTATAATTAATTTACTTACTTAGTTATTTACTTCATGCTTTATTTTAATGTCCAAAAAGGTTTACAAATAAAAACAGTCTTAAAAAAATTGGAGAACTATATTGTAAGAGCAACATAAGTGAGCCCTTTAGTTTCAAGTAACTTTTTGACCACTGAAATACAGCAGAACCCAATCGTCTCCAGTTATATTTCTGTGGGAGTCTTTTACTGGATCCACTAACCACAGTATAACATTCATTGAAGAATTACTTAACCAACATATGTTTCCTAGTTGAACGTGAAAAATGTTTTGATGTATTTAGCTGGCTTATTCATTGCCAAATGTTGGAATTGGATGAGTATTCAATTTATCTTCTTTTAGGTTGTGACATGATAATCCAGAATATGAAAATTGAAAAAAATGTGGTTTAGCGAATAATTGTTTTTTTCTATTGCAAGAATTTAACTCATAAAAACCGCAAAATAGACAGAATTAACAAATTGATGATTTATAAAAATCAAATAATAAACATTTATCTTAATAAACAAATTATTGAACAAAAAAGAATCACTTACCGATAAAATAACTTGGTTGCATGAGGGGCAGTTGTCAACCAAATTAGTCTGAGGTGAATAAAAAGCCAAAGTAATTCAAACATTACAGCTTCCAACAGTCTCCTTGAAAGATACTGGAAGGGAAAGAATGATGGAAGAGAAATAATCATGTGGGTAATACTCAACACCAATGCGACTACTCTTGGGTTAAATAATGAATGTAACGGCAATTAATAAAAACTAAATTACACTTATAGAAAAGCTGAGGTCGTTAAAGTACTCGTTGCTCTAGCAGTTTTATTTACATATGGTCTTCAGTTAACTGCTTCAATGGAAGTAATTTGGAAAAGATTAGAAAAATATTTTGATGATGAAATAAAATACATAAGGTACTATCAAGTCCGAGCGATACTGATTTTCGGTACAGGTAAAGTTTTATATGTGAACTAGATATTTATGGGATAGTAAAGATTATTTAATACTATTCTCACATTTTATATATACTCTTAAACTTATACTCAGCAAACTATGTTTTCTTCTTTTAATTATGTGCACTTCTTTGCCTGTAAATATGGTATGAATGATTACTTTTATCACTTTGCATTTAAATTGTGCAGATTTTTAATTATAAAAACAGTTTATCTCAAAACTGTACATGAATTACCATTCATCAAGTACAGGGTTTCCTGCAGTCTTTTTTCTTCTTAGATATCTACTGAATGGTATTACTAGCTGCTGTAATGTCATAAGAGAATCAGATCGAACAATGCTAGGTTCAGGAGTTACTTATCTACAAGTAAGTTATGATTTTGGTATAAATGTTTCACATTCCTCCCCTTTACAATTTTCTGATCTGATAAAGTGTGGCTCGCAGTCATTAGGAGGAAATAATCTGAAGTATAGGATACTGCTTGAATATAGGTTTAGGACAGTCAGATGGGGTATAATAAAACTGAAGAATTTTAATATGGGTTGGTTTGAAAAGATATTTAATCAATAGGTAAATCTTAGGATTTAGTTTGACCTATTCCCTTAAACTAAATGATAACATAACCATCGTTAATTTAAACAATTTACCTTAAATAATATAGATTTGAAAAAATAAAATTATTTTCTTGTATACAATAGAAGAAAACAATAACTTCCTAGTTTCATATTTTTAATCTGTGACCAATTCAATTACACTGGGTTTTATGATTTTGCCTTTATTTTCAATGATGTTTAATCTAAAGCAAAATAAACTGAAAACTTTTATTTAATAAAGAATTGAGTCGTGTCTGATGTTAAGACCACTACAGCTATAGGCCTAATCTCATGTGCCTGTATTTAAAAAAAAAATCCTCTCTTTATTGCCTTTTTATTTTTACTGTGTATCATATCAATATTTCAAATGAATATTAAAAATTTGTTAGGGATCAGTCAGGTGGAAACATAATAAAAGAAAACTTGTTTATTTTGTTATTATAAACATAGTGGTTTATTTAACACATACATAGTAATACTTTAATTTATTAAATGTAGAATTTATTACTGCATTGAAAAATATACTTTTCTATACTAATAATTATTTAGCATTGGAAAAAATTAGACATTATATTATTATGCAGGACTTTACGGTTCATCTATTGCATCTTTACTGTTAAGGACTCATTGGGAGGTTGTTTATCTCTTGAGTGAGCAGAAGTCAATAGCTGTGCTGGACCTAAAGCAGTAATATTTTCAATAATTACTCACAATACCCGTACCTTTTCAGGGTTCCAGTTCGTCTGTTATCCAGTTATTCCAGGGTCTGTTATCTGACTTAAAGTGTAAAGTATCTATAATCCACATCCTTTCCTTAATCACATACCAGTCTAACAAGTTTTTTATTTCAATTTTCCATTTTCATCCATCGTTAAATCCTATACCAACAAACCCATTAAAAAAACATAAACTTTTCGCTTTTTGGAATCAATGAAGACATTGATAACTTTTGAATTCAGCAACTGTGTGGTGATAAAGCATACTGGTCTCCAACATCTCATGCAGGAAGGTTTACACTAGATCAGTGGTTCCCAACCCATAGATGTCTATGGACTGCTAAGCAAGAATTTGAATCATGTGCGTACCATTCCCCTCCTCCAACTGAGAATTAGGATACATAAAATTGCATCATGAGGCACTTTATAGTATATTTACCTGTTACAAGTTTTCAAGTGACACTCAAACATGGTTATATTACAAACCATTTTTTCTTACTTCTTATTTATAATTGTTTATTGATCAGTATATTATACTTAGTGAATATTGGGTTGCTTAGACAGTATTGTCTGTTCTTGTTAATAAATTAAACGTCAATTAATGTTACAACAAATAAATAAGTAATTCATAAGTCCCTCGTAGTCAAGTGTATAGATGCAGCACATCAGCATTCTTTATTCAGAAGTATCAGTTGGAGTTCAGCATGTAAGGATTGACTTTTTTTTTCTGGTGGACTCAAGTAATAAATCTCGACCTTTACACTCTGGCTAGATAAGGTTGGTAGCCTATAGAATGATTTGCCCTCTCTGCTATAGCTGTAAGAGAGTTAAACACAATAAACAAATATAAGTAATCCATGATATATTGTCTATTATTTTAAAAATTTCTGCCAAATTTTTTCTTTCTCATAACTACTAGTTTTATTATTTATAAGATTTTCCATTAACCACAAGTTATAGGGAGTTAAGTCTAAAAAATATGAGAATTGAGGTTGCAAGTCTCAATCTAAGTGCAATAATTTTGCTGGGTGAACATTTCTAGTATTACTTTGACAAAACCATTTCTACTCACCAGTGCAGCCTGATTTGTCTTGATTTATGTGTACTGTCAGTGAAGGCAGATGAAGAAGTACACTATTTAATTGTACTGATTACTTTTCTTAAAGCCCATGATGGCTCTCACTTTCAGCACTAGATAAGGAAGGGTCAAGTACTGAGTTTATAGAGGATGGGGGAATACAAGGACAGATGATATATGGTTTTTTTTTAACAGGAAATAAATTTTATACCACAGCTGGGCTAAAAGCCCAGTCAGTTAGGCATTAACTTACTGAGCAATCCCACTCTCCTTCTTGCCAACGGTGAATTGTCAACATTACCTGATTTTCAATGCAACAAAAATGTTTAAAGATAAAATTGATCAATGAAAAGTGTGGATCAGTAGATATTAAAACAAAATTAATGCGAGCTAATATTTCCCCAATGGACAAAAAGGGAAAAAGGAAGCTAAGATTGAGCTCTGTCTGAAACAGTGTTGCCACCAGGGTTCTATTGCACAAATTATTATATTACAAGATGCAATAATAAAAGTAATTTTCCATAACAATTAGTTATTTATCTATAATCAGTAAACAGCCAAGAACCAAGGAAAGGGAGTTCAATGATCTCAGGTTTTAAAAATGTAACAATACTTTCTAATCAACCCAATTGGTATATAATTAAGATATGATAACAATTAAGTTATTAACTAATTGATATATGTAATTTTATTTATTATTATTATTATTTTTTTTTTAGTTGTTATAGCTTTAGTAGTACCAAACTTGGGACCATTCATTTCTCTAATTGGTGCTTTTGGTTTTTCAATGTGTGGCTTTTTCTATCCAGCTCTTGTTCAAATAATAATGAAATGGGATGATGACCTTGGGAAATGGAATTATATATTGTGGAAAAATGGTTTCCTCATTTTATTTTCTATTGTTGCAACTTTAACAGGAAGTATATCAGCAATATTGGATATAATTAAAGAATATAAATAAATCAATCACTCATCTGTAATATGATATCTAGTTTCAATTGGTCTAAGGATCGAATTAAGAACTACTCTTATGTTTAATATTACTAAGAGTAATATAGAACATTCAGATCATGTCTGCCCATCTTTTTGATTTTAATCATCACAAATATGATTTCTTTTCATATTATTTTTAGTTAATTTTTTGATTCATTGATACAATAATGGGTAGAAATATAAATGATCTGATTTTTTAAATATTTGATTTTGTACTTAACAAATTAATAATCTTTGCTTGTAGAAATATTATGCAGTAATATTTTGCCATTAGTTAATTTTTCTAACCTAAATTAAAATTTGTTCTGAAACATAACTATAACCCTTTAACTCTTGGTGGCCTAAGGTGTAGGCCACACTGAATTACCTTCCAGTCACTCATATTCTTATATTCATATTCTGTCATATTCTTGAATTAAGTTGCAGAATGTTTTATGGAGTAACTCATAGGCCACCTTTCGAACTCCCCTTCTTTTCATTCTATTAATGTTTAGACAGCATCAATTTAAAGTGAATTCTATGATTTTCAACCTTGCTTCCCATTTAGGTTTGAAAATCATAGAATTCAATTTAGGCCACCAATTTGAATCAATTCAGTTAGGCCACAATCAATTCTATATCTCGATTCAAGTTTAGTGTGAACATACAGAGTTTCCAAGCATAGCCTATCAGGAAGTCCACAAAACGGTAAGAGCAAAATTTGTTCTCTATATTACATACTAAATTTATATATACACACTCATATATATGTGTGTATATATATATATATATATATATATATATATATATATATATATACCCATCCTACCTTTATTTCTCTGGGTAGTCAGGCTCATTTCCCAGATCTCATCCTACCTTTGATCTCTCTCTTCTGTGTAGTCAGACTCGTTCCCCGGTTCACATCCTTTATTCTTATGCAGACCTTTATTCCTATGTAGTCGGGCTTTTTACCCGGCTCCCATTCTACCTTTGTTCCTAGGTAATCGGGCTTATTCCCCAGTTCACATCCTACCTTTATTCCTATTTAGTCGGGCTTTTTGACTGGCTCCCATTCTACCTTTATTCCTAGGTAATCGGGCTTATTCCCCGGCTCCTATCCTACCTTTATTCCTGGGTAGTCGGGCTCATTCCCCGGCTTACATCCTACCTTTATTCCTGGGTAGTCGGGTTCATTCCCTGGCTCCCATCCTACCTTCATTCCTTGATAGTCGGGCTCGTTCCCTAGCTCCTATTTTACCATTTACCTCTCTCAAGATTTTATTGATCAAAGAGAGTGTCAAATAGACCCAGACAAGATGGAGAGCTCTCCCTCTCACTCATATAGTGCACCTGCGGTATGTCAGGTATGATCTGAAGGCTAAGTCCTTGACATACGGAGATAGGACCCATCAGGGGATATTACAATATATATATTTCCAATTTAAAGCTAAGCTATCAATTTTGCAAGCTTATTTGACTAAACATGTAAAGAGGGCTTTGGTTCATCAATGGCTCAATGCTACCATTCTTCATCTAAAAGAAATAGTGATTAAGAAGATGGTATGGTACTGAAGAAATTATTACCAACCCACCTTTTGCTATGTTTGTTTATGAGAGCACTACAAAAATCTGCTCTCAGTGTTCTGTAATTTAATGTGACTCTTGTATTATTTTTGTAAAACTGCCATTACGTAAAACTTCTACAGTATTCACTGCAAGATTGAGGAATAATGGCACATCAGATAAACATATAACATTATTAAATTATATATTAAAAAATAAACATTCATTTGAATGTAAAATTACTTTAGTTCTAATTCAACTGGAAATAATACTCATTAAAATTTTTAATTTTATTTTATTAAAATAATATGAAGAGCATAGAACTAACACTGATTTATCCTAAGTGGTTTGATGATGCCATATTTACAGTTAGATTTACAGCTTCATTAAGTGTTATATAGTTTAAATGTTTACTAACATGGACTTTTCTCATCTAAGCAACCAGCTAAAATTTCTCTCCAATTCTTAACAGCAAGAATCTTTCATTTTATATGAAGTGTTATTTCCACAATCAGCTAGTCTGATAGCCCTTAAAAGTACAGCTATTTCAGAAATAAAATATCCTAATCCCTTTGCTATTGGTAAACAAAGATCTCTAAATGATGCAGCCACGTTGAATAAAAACACCAAGAATGGTTGAGTAAATCCATTGTAAGTTATGGTCAATAAAGGTTTGAAGAAATAATCTGAAGTTAGTTGAACTAAGCCGACCATTATGGGCCGCACTATACTATACAACAGGAATCTGAAATTTATAGAAAAAATTAAAGCAACACAGAAAATATTATTGTTTTAAAAAATATTATATTAAATATTAAAATGCAAAATCAAAAAATATTCATGTTACGCCAATTGGTAAAGTTTGGTTATCTTTATTTTTTAATTTTATAATAGAATATATAGGTAACTCCCTTCAGAGTTAATCTGATTGATTAAAATGACAGTGCAATGTAAATTATATAGTATGTATCCAGATAGATTACTTTTCAGAATTTTCTTCTGATTAGGGAATGAGATATAATGATGCCTTAGCTTATTTGCTTTTCAATATGTCTTTAGAGAAGGTGATCCAACTATATATATTTTTAACCCACTACGCAGTCCCTAAACAGGGACACATTCTCTGATAGTAGTTAAACCCACATTTAATGCCAGCTTCAAAGATGAGAAAAGCAAAGGGGGATTGCATGGTATTCTTTTACAGCCACATCCTGTGGGATGGCTGTACTTCTCCTTTGGCAGGCACGATACCTTCCTTCAGGCTGGAGGTTACTGCATTGGATTAGCATCTCAACCGTATTGAAAAATGTAATATGCTAAAATAACTAAATCAAAGCTTTGGATAATTGGATGGTCTTAATGGGTAACAACAGAGAAAACGGAAGTGGATAATCAACTTTGGATGCTCGAATATTCAAGGAAAATATCAAGATAAATATCTCTCCAGATGGACTTCTGAAATACTGATTGCAAGTAGTGGATCTGTTGGAAACAAAAAAGAAGGGAAACAGAGAAGAAATGTTTTGGTGACTATCTTCATTTCAGGATATTAGAAATGACAAATTAAGACAGGCAAAAGCTGGGTTATCGTTAATAGTACATAAGAAGCATAAAGATAAGATTATAATATGGGATTTCGTAAGTTCTAGAATAATATCTATAGAAATTGAAATAATAGGATGAGAAGTCATTATTAAAAGGGTGTGCGCTCCTACCAATGATTCTCCTTGGAATGAAAAAGATAATTTCTTGGACAACTTAAGAGATACTCTTGAGAAGAGATCCAGAAGAAAAGAAATCTTTTTGATGGGAGATATGAATTCCAGAATGAACTGGAAAACTGGAAATAAGCTATAGGTGAGGATGGTGGAAATGATAATGGAAATAGTCTAGATGAAATTTGTGAAGAATCTGAACTTGTCAAATAGACGACCTTCTTTCAACACAACAAAAAATTCATAGATTCACTTGGACACAAATCACATGAAATCTTAAAACGTTGATTGACTATTTTAAAATATGACAAATACATTAAACTCCAGAATGATTTTTAAATACTCAAATGATTTTGTTGTCAAAGGTAAAACCAAATGACCTGGGAGGAAAAGCCTAAAGAATAACAGCCATCAAAAAATTTTAAAAAATCAGAAGAAAATAGGCATAGTTAAAAGAAAAGAAGAGAATTAAATTTTTGAATGAACAAAGAATGAACGAATTTGAGGAAAACTTTGAAAATGCTGAAGAAATACATAAATACAAAATTAAAGAAATATTTAATATAATAATTATGATAACGGATGATAAAGTAGCCATTGATATTCTAGGAGAAGTTAGCGACCAACAGCAAAATACTAATAATTGGAAGAATGAAAGAGAAGAAAAAAGTGTATCTCTGATAGATTTCTGAAAAGGACAGGGCTAGTAAAACAAATACAGAGAAACTTTAGTTAGGAAATACCAAATGCAAAAAATAATGAACGGAATATTACCCATAAAACCAATATGCAATTAATAAGTATTCAGGAATAGCAGGGATACTTTGAAAAATTGTTACAGGAAGATATACAGGCTTTAAAGAGGAAAATGAGCATCAAAACTAAGATAAGGCCTGGCAAATATACATTCAAGATACATATGAAGCTTGGAAGAATGGGAAAGCTCCATGATCTGGTCCAATACCTCTGAAACTCTTAAAATACGATGGGGAAAAAGTGGCAATACTTCTCACAGCATTAGTAAACAAGATTCTAGCTAAAGATGAAGTATCTGAAAAATGAAACTAGGATATTTATGTCTCATTTACAAAAAAGGTAACAAAAAGCTGTATAAAAATTACAGAGGTTCGTAGTAAGGTCCATAAGTTTCCGGCCTGAGGAAGAACGAAACGTGAAAGAAAAAAAATGGTGTTATTGTTTTTCAATATATTCTCCTCCAAGTTCTACACACTTAATACAACGCTTAGGCAACATTTCTATATTATGAAAAAAATTATTTTCTTCTTTGTTAGAAAAATGTTCTTCCTCCTCAGCTTGGACCTCTACGTACTGACGTAATACGTAATATTTAGCACTGGCTAAATCTCCTCCCACAAAGGTAAGATTTTAACTTAGAGAAAAGTTAGAAGTCACTAGGGGCCAAGTCTGGGCTATAACGTGGACGGGAGATTTCTTGGAATCCGCAGTCCTTCACAGCGGCGTTGGAAATCAATGCTGAGCTGATACCTCTGCTCAACTTCCCTCCTCCCGTCTTTTTTCTTTGATGGCATCTCGCAAGCCGTGAAACAGGGCTGCATAATACTTGGCACTCACTGTAATACTTTCCTTAAAATCAATCAGCAGTATTCCTCTACAATCCCAAAAAATGGTGGCTATTACCTTTTTTGTCGACTGCGTGATTTTTGCCTTTAGTGGGGGTGTTTCTTTTGGCCTTTTCTATGGATTCCCTTTGGCTGAATGGGTCATAGCATAGAACCATTGTCTCATCCCCAGTTACAATTGAATTCAAGAAATTGTTAGGGGTGGCATTATGCACACATACAAATTCATTGCATCAGTTCCACTTTTTGAGTAGCTGAAAGAATTTTTGGAACCCATCTTGCACTCACCTTGCTCATCTAAAAATGTTCTCTAAAGATCCTCAGAACACTTGTTTTTGAAAGCCCCAACCTTGCTGCTTTTTCTTTGGAGTTCAGAATCCGATCAGACAGCAATTCAGCTTCCATAAGTTGGATTGTTTCAGAAGTGACAGCTCCCAATGGGCGACCAGGATGCGGGTCGTCATTCAGACTTTCTCTTCCTAACAAATAATTTTGCCCATTCTTTTACAGTGGAGTACTAGGGGAAGACTCCCCATAAGCACCATCGAAGCGCTCTTTAATTTGCGCAGGAGTAAGTCCCTCTGTGCACAAGAATTTAATA
Organism: Rhaphigaster nebulosa; assembly: GCA_948150685.1. NCBI lineage: Eukaryota > Metazoa > Arthropoda > Insecta > Hemiptera > Pentatomidae > Rhaphigaster > Rhaphigaster nebulosa. The sequence continues at coordinate 102,742,748 of OX411309.1, read as the reverse complement.
ACCGCACGGTATTAATCTGTGAGAAAAAACACAAATTCCTTTAAATTTAGATACGGACTGACAGGACTGAGGAAGTTTGGGTGATAGGTATGGAGAGTGCAGATATAGACATGCATGGCGGGCAAGTCTCAGCCTGCTTAAAGTAGGGGAACGAGGGCAGGCCAGAAACTTATGGGGAGCTATCAACCCTTTTATGAAACTCCTAGTAAATACCTAGTCTTATATTAGATTTCTGTTTCTTTCATTATACTTATAATGCTCATGACCACATGAAAATTATAAGCATAATGAAAGAAACAGAAATCTAATAGTAATTTTATAGAACTCTTAATTCCATAAATTTATAGAGACAATGTAAACATGTGTTGCTTATGATTAATTGATTACACAAACTTGCAGTGTAGTCTAACTATTAAACTTCTGGCATTGGAAAACTATATACCATATCAGACTACTTGGATGGTTTTTCCTAGAATTATTCTGTGAAAAAAAAAAATAGGAAAAACTCAATTTCTTATAAAATATTTCTTATGAAAAATCAATTTCTTTAGCTCATTCATTTTTAGTTGAAAGCAGTGCCAAATCTGTTAGTCTATCTTGACTCATCATTGATCTCATATAACTTTTAATTATTTTCAATATACTCTTCTTTTTCTACTGTAACTGAAATAGTCAGATACATTTAACAGGATATCTTTACATCAGGGAATGTAGACATTAATGAGTTGTGCTTTACAAATAACTAGTCCGCCAAAAATTTTACAAGTCATCTTGGTTATTTGATTTTTGTAGATGACCTTACTGAAAGAATTTGGCCAGTAAACTTTTTGCGAAACATCATCTGAAAAAGTCTCAGGAAACTTCTTGGCTTCATTTTGTAGGCCATTATCAATGGCATTAGCAAAGAAGGAGGAGTGTATGTGTTCACAACTGCCTTCATACCTGTAAACCTTCGATCCACTTGGAAAATCACTCTAAATCTTTCTTTGTCATTAACCTCTCATCTTCCCAAAGTTTGTCATAATGCTTTTTTACTTTGATGATTCTACTGCTAGGAAATTGGCACTCGATTTCCCATTTTGCATTAATGCTAGTAGCCTCTTTCATTGTTTTATCAAAAGATTTTTGTAAATAAGTAAATTTTCCAAAGTCTCTTAAGCAGTGGCAATGCCTTATGTCTCAGATTGTAAGGATTAGGAAGCAATGCTAACTTTCTGTAATATTTTACATTGTATTTTCAGCTATGTCACAAAGTTGAATGATTCGACTTTTTTCTCAAGTCCTCTTGCCACATTCAGTTGGCCTTTTGCTTGTTAAGTCTATTTTTGACAAAGCCTTAAGGACTTCAACAAACCTTTCTTTCAGTGCTTACATAGTACCTTCAGGATCTATGTTGGATTCTGTATTTTTGATGTACAATTTTACCTTCACAGTATGCTAGTAGCTCTTGCCATCATAATATACTATGTCCAAAAAAATTATAACAAACTTTGCATGGTATTAAAAATTGTTGTATTTCATGGAGTCCCTATACAGCCTCTTTGATAGTTGAATTTTAAATTAAATGACAAGCACAGTGCATGAAATGGGCATGAGGTACCAACTATTGGATTCTTTTCTGCACTCCCTCATAAATCTTGCTCATCACTGAGATTCTGTGCTACCCTACATTTACTAATATCTACTCCTTTCTTTTTGATGGATTGAATGATTTGTCCTTGGAGAGGCTAGTAAAAAAACTATATTTGAGCCATATGCCTTGGAGTTGTCATTAATAGCAGACACCACAAAAGACTATTAACTGCTACAATGGACTTTTAGAGAAGAGCAGGAAGGAAATCCAGAGGGGAAAGGATTAAAAATGAAAGAATTCAAGAACTGATTGAGATGAAAAGGAATATTCTCTCGACTATAGAAGAAAAAATATTAAGTTGATTTGGGCATGTTAAAATAATATCTCCAGAAAGATTACTAAAGATAATTATGGTATTGGAAATGGAAGAAATAAGGAAAAAAGGATGAACAAGAGTAAAATGTAAAGATGAGGTCGAAGAAAGCCTGGTAGAGAGAATAAAATTTGTCATCAAGGAAGAATAAGCCTTGGATGAAGAGGACTGAATTTTTAAAAGCATTTAGTTCAAGAAAAGCCAGATTAGTAGAAGTGAAAATTGCTTTAAAATATATATTTCATGGACTCAGGCATGCTGATGACTGGCATGGTTTTCAGATTGGTCCAACTGCTTGGATATGCCGATGTCTCGGATATGGTGGTAAGGTGCTTTAAAATTTTGGAAAGAGCCACATTTAATATATTAATTACAAAATTGCCTACAGCCCTCTTACTGAACAATAAGATGAAATATCGATGGTCAGCTTCACATATGTTTAAGTACAATTTGTCATTACAGCACAAATATCTAATCTTCATTACATAACTGTTTGCAACGGGTGTTATAATAACATCAACGTATCCTAACATAAAAAAAAAAAAAAGTGAATTAATAAATAAGGAATTACTAGATACTAAAAAAAAAAATCTTAAAATTTTTCTTTACCCCTTTTGCACTTAATTTGCAATTACAACTGTGAAGTTGATCATCGATATATGATCAAGGTAAAATTACTCTAGAGAAGCTCTTTCGATTTAACTACGTCAGAGCTCAAATGACCACTCTAAATAGCATTGGTATATGAGTGGTATATGAAGCACTCCATACAAAAAGGGCAAAATGTTCTATAGAAGTTATATATATCGCATACAACTATATATCAAGAATGCCATATCGTTGGCTTGGAAGAAGATATGAATGGTGAAGACAAGAATAATTAGTCTGATGGAGCTTTGGAGAAACGCTGCTGTTACAGAAGTATCATCATGAAGCAAGTTGTCAGGATATTTTTTTAAGCTGGACTGTTAAAACAAAAATCAGGTAAATTTTCTTTTTTATCTTCAAAATAAATGCTCCTCTTGTTTGAAGAGGAAAATGAATATTCATTTTTGATGGTTGGCAGAGTATAGTTAATTTGTTTCAGACTTTGGTTGGAGTATTTTTAATTTTTTTAAAACTCAGATTTGAAATTGTTGCTTAATGTGAGAATGGCCCATGTAATTTTTTAAAATTATTAGTTACAACGTTATCTTTGTTCAACAAATGCAGTTGTTATACTTGTGATGGTTCATGTCAATTGAAAATGATGAATTGCTGATATTCTGATCCAGCTTTTAATCAAAACTAAATAACAAAATTTGTGTTTGATATTTGACTTAAAAGGCAATGCAAATTAAAAGAACTGGAATTAAATATGATTTTGTGTAAGTTAATTGCAAAAAATTGTAATTTTACAGGAGAAGCGTTTGATGTTTGCCTTTTTAGATTTATCGCTGCCTATAACTCACTGATAAAACATCAAATCAGATATTTTATTAGCCAATTCTACTTACCTAATTTGTTTAAACAAAAAGTTAATCTTTATTTTTTGATCATTTAAACATGAATTGTGAATTAAATTGTGGCACCTTTTCATTAAAAACTAAAATAAATTGTAATTACATTAATAAATATTAAAATTAAAAATCTGGCATTTTTTCTAATAGAAATATACATGATTAGTTCTTCAAGCAAAAAAAGCCAAAACAAAAATTTTCTTATTGTGGCACTCTTCTTCCAACAATATAATGATATCAATAATGATAAAATTGGTTAGAGTTAAAATGTTAATAAAGTGTCATTTAAATACAATAATTTTATACAAAAGAAATAGACTTATAACAAAAATTATTTTAAAGAAAAAACTATTGACATTAAAATTATTATAGTGTTGAAATCAAATGAGCAGTGGAATAAGTTCTTTTTGAGTAATCAAAAAGTAGAATTTTTACAAATATTAAAAAATGTATTTAGAATAAATTTATTCTACAAACATCAAACTATACTTTATTAAAAGCAAAATGTAAATGTGGACATTTAAATGAAATGAAGAATATCTACGAACTATTTTTATTATGCCTTCTTAATTAGCAAATCATTCTGTGGAGAGATGTGGCATTTTGGAGAGTAATTAGCACCTGTTGTTCGTTAGCTGGCGAGGGAAGAGGACCTAACTATTGACAGGACTAAATGTCTTATATTGAGCCAAGTTCATTTTTAAATGTCTGAGTTTTAAAATAAAAATTAAATACAGATCAGTGAGTAAAGACCAAGTTTAAATAGTAACATTGTCTATCTGTGAAACATCATTATTTAGGATTATGAAAAAAAAAATAACGTATCAGAATAATATTTATTATTTTGTATTGTAGAATAATTTATAGAATTTAAATTTAATATTTTGTTTTTCAGAATTAAGATATGTATAATTTTATTTTGTTATTTTTTAAATATTCCATATTAGTAAACCGATCCACCTTTATTTGTTGAATTGTAAAAACTAATCATTTTAATTCTTTTCTTTACATTAGTTTCTAAAATCTTTTGGCCAATTAATTTTCATAATTTTTAGATGTATAATTTTATTTTCATTATTAATAAATTGATTTTTTCTTATTGCATTTTCTATCAGGCAATTTAGAATCAACAATTAAACAAATCAATCTTTATTCAAGATTCTCATTAGTTACATAAAGATAAAATAAAGTATTTTTCAAACTTAGAAAAAAATAATATATATATATATATATATATATATATATATATATATATATATATATATATGTATATATATATATATGTATATATATATATATGTATATATATATATATATGTATATATATATATATGTATATATATGTATATGTATATATATGTATATATATATATATATATATATATATATATATATATATATATATATATATATATATATATATATATATATATATATATGTATATATATATATATATATGTATATATACTAAACGAGTCATAAAAAAAAAAAAAAAAAATTAGTGATATGGCGGATTTGACCTTGTTTATGGAGTGCCTCATATCTTCCCCGATGATTTTGACTTTTTAATATTATATGATTGGTGGAGTGTATGTTCAACAAGATTATTTGATCAGTTAATTGAAGTTAATATTACAGCAAAGTCATTACAAATTGTGGGTGATTTATTAAAAATTAAGAAAATGTAGACATACTTGTACAGCTGCAATATAAATGCTATGAAAAAAGCTATAATCACATGAATAAATCCAAATATTTCTGCCCAAAATCGGGTTGCAACTTCTTCAGTTTTTTCCATAGCTATGTCAGTAATTAGTGGAGGTGGCTGGTCACATGTCCTAAAATAGCTGCAATAAGATAACTTAATTAGTCTAGTTGACTAAAGGACCTAGAAGAAATCAGTATCCCAGAGACAACAAAATTATCTGACCTGGTGTTTAAATGATCGAAACAATATATATCAATCCTGTCAGGAAGTTGTTTACTGGAGACATATTCATTCCCCTCAAAAGGTAAACAAGCTTAAACAAAGCTTAATGTTTGTAAGAATATAAGTACTTTATGGTGTTATAAATAATTGAAAAGTTAGAAATTAAATAAAATAATGGCACAAACTTATTCTTTCTGTTTAGGTAAAATACATAGCTTTGATTCGGGTTATAGTAATGACCGATAAAATATATTTATTGGCTAACTGAATTAAATTATTTTAACTATTTAAGCTGATGGTAATAAAAAAAAAATCAATACAGCAATTCAATTATAAAATATGTATAAAATATTATACAAATAGAGTAGTTACCTTGGTCAAAAAAGTCATTCTTGTTATTATGAATGTCATAATTTTTCTTTGTTCCATACACATTGGATCCATGCTGAGTAGAGTAGTTACCGTGGTCGAAAAAGCCTTTATTTTTATAATGAATATCATAATTTTTCTTGATTTTATATACATTGGCTCCATGAGCAGAATATTTCAATGTATTTTTTTCAGGTTCTTTGCTCTTATTCCTTTTTAATTGCTTAAATATAAACTTTCTTTCTTTTTTTAGTTTTCTTTGGTCTGGCTGTATCACATTATCATCTACAAAATTTACTCGTTGCCTAGTTTGAAAATATGGATTATAACCTGGATCAATGCAAGGATGACAATATACTAACTCTCCAGGAAGATTTCCTGTCACTGCTCTAAAAGTGAATTTCTATAGGAAAATAAAATGTACTGTTTAAAAATCTGAAGAAACACTACAACCAATTCAAATAAACATAATACACAAAACTAAATTTTTAATTAATAATATTTTTTCCGATAATTATTTCACCATTTCAATCAAAGTACAATGACATACAGCAAGCAGGCTGAATCATGAAAAATTATGAAGATATATATGCACCTAAGCATAGTCTGTTAAAACTCGGAAACTTTCTTTTCAACAGTTTGATATAAATGGGAGTATTTGAGGACTGTAAATAAATTTGTTGTTCAATACCCACATAACAGAAATACCCACATAACAAAAACGCATTATTGTCATGTGTGGATACTCTAAAAAGATGTACAGTGGCCAGTATTATTAATTAATTACTAATTAGATATTTAAATATAACTTAAGTTACATATATTCAGATAAACAACAAAGCATTTGTAATTTTGGTTATCTGCATATGATAAATACAGGAAAGTAAGCGTGGCCCTCTGAGAGCAGAGTTTAGTTAGTGAAGTAGCAATTTGCCACTGATAAGTATTACTGAACCCCCTCTACCACTCCTCTTTAATAACAGAATAAAATTCATCAAGAGACATTAATTTATGTCAAAAAGCATGGGCCAAAATATGGATATGATTGATTAAGTATTTTTTTACTTCCTTTCTCTGTATTACCCTCTTCCTCTGTATAAGTTCAGAACTAATGTAAATTGATTTAAAATTAGTTAAGTAGGAAAATTTAAAATTAATTAAGTAGAAAAGTTTGAATGTCAATAATAACAAAGATAAGGCTGGTTTCATGAACGCCAATATAAACAAGTTTGATTACTTGTGAAATGTTTGATCCATAGCTGGAAAAACAATTGCAAATAATATAATGACATGAACTAAAAACAGGACCACCTTTTTTCGGAGGACCAACAGGACCAACACAGAAATGATTTTATGAAAGATGATGCGAATTATATGACAGCTAGTTGTGTAATATAAATGGATGAAAATATTGAACTACAATAGAAGCAAATATTACAAAATAAATTATGAATACGAACAATGTGTTGAAGGGGATGGAATTTACTATAGATCAAAGACAGGAATTGCAGGAAGGTTGAATGGAAGGGATTTAGGAAAGAATGTGGTTGTATGAAGTTACCAATAGATGAAATTTTGAAGACAGCAAATAGAATATCTTTATAGAGGTAAAACACAGACAGACATAAAACACAAAAATAAAACATTGATTTATACAGTGAATTAATTAATTCACTGAGAGGTAGTAATAAATAAATAAATGAAATTATGGCAAACCCTGACCTCAACTGAAAAGGATCCGTTAGGGTTTTGCTTATTTCTTGGGCGTACGTAATGGGCGGAAGTGAATAGAAATAATAATTTTAAATAATATCCAATTAAACCAGTAATCATTTTAATAATTCCAATGAATACGAATGTTACAATTGAATGCAAAACAGTTAGTACAAATGACGCTAGAGTATGCTAGTCCGGTGACCTTCGGATAAGTTCGGAAGGAAACAGTGATAACGCCCCCGATTGTAAAGTTGTACCGAAAACAGTTGAGAAGCACGATATTCGACTAAATAAAGTAATTGATTAGTTAAAACACGAAGGATTTGAATTAAATGAAAAAAATGTGAAATACGGAAATAGTGTTCTTAGGCCATAAATTAACGGCTGGAGGCGTGTCACCGGCAGATAATAAGATTAAGGCTGTAAAATCATTTAGAACTCCTAAAACAGTTAAAACAAATAATGATACAGGGTTGTGGAAAATCTCACTCTTACCTGTATAGCAAACACTTTAAGCTAGTGACGGATCAAGACAAGTCAAGACAATGTGCACGTATTGAAAGATGGATGCTCAAGCTTCAGTCTTACGATTATGAGGTCATATACAAACCCGGAAAAAATAATTACCAAAATAATATGCAAGAAGAAATAGAGCGGCGCGTTCTTTCCTCGAACCGCACATATTTTGCACACCAAAAGCACATAAGGAGCAGCGTATTATCCAAAGCCTCTAAAACTAGGATCTACAAGACGCTTATTAGACTTGTGCTTTCGTACGGTTCAGAATGCTAGACGATGACGAAAGCCCAAGAAGAAGCCCTTCTGAGATTCGAAAGGAAAGTGCTCCGCAGGATATATAGAGGTGTGTGTGAGCAGGGGTCCTGGAGAAGATGAAAAAATGCCGAACTAAGCGCGATGTATAAGAGGTCAATGTCATCACCTTCATCAAATTCGCTGGGCTGGTCATGTCATCAGAATAAACCAGGGCGAGATCACATTAAAAATTATGTTTGAGCAAGTGTATGGTACAAGGCGAATAGGAAGCCACAAGCTTCGTTGGGAGGATTTTGTGGCAACGGACTCCAGAAAGCTGCTTGGATTTAGAAATTGGAAGGCAGTGGCACGCAATAGAGAGAACTGGCAATCCTTGTTGGAACAGCCTAACACTCATCAAGTGGGTCGTGATGTCAGATAAGAAGAAGAAGAATTATGTTCTGAGGTATTTATGACGGGCCCTCTTGTATATTAATATACAATTATAGTAATAAATATATATATTGATTTTTTTCGAGAGAATTTAATAAGAAAAATACATGCAATCAATCAAGGGTCTATATTTACCAAATTGGTTGTAAGTTTTACGGATAAGTATGAAAATTGGATCAAAAATTACTATTAAAAATACAAACTTTATGTTATGTATGAAAACCATATTTTTCATAAATTTTGGGAGAGGATGTATCATCCTGATTCCTCTCCTCTGCGTACGCCGCTGTGTTTTTGAGTGGAAAACGTTAGTTTTTAGAGATAAATTAGAGATAAACTATTGTTTTATATTTTTGGGTGATGAATCCAAATATGATCTCGGTTTTTGAGTGGAAAACTTTAGTTTTTCTCAAAAACCGAGCTTTTCAGAAGTTTTTAGAGATAAGCTATTGTTTTATATTTTTGGGTGATGAATCCAAATATGAGCTCGGTTTTTGAGAAAAACTAAAGTTTTCCACTCAAAAACCGAGCTCATATTTGGATTCATCACCCAACAATATAAAACAATAGTTTATCTCTAATTTGTATGAAAATCGAAAAACAATATGTTTTTTTGCAAAAATACAGCAACACTACATCTCCATTTAATTTATTTTTCTTAACATTGAAACAACAAACAACATTTAAGAACAAACATAATCTTTTAAATATTGGTCTTTAATTAATTGGTGGTCTTTTTGTTGGCCTCCTTTCCTCAGACCTCCGGTTCTCTCTTCTATCCTCCTCTATTTGATCTTCTTTCTCCTTTTACATGCTACTTTCGAACCTATCTCCTTCCTATTCTGCCCTTGTCCCTTTTCGGTTCATGTTGTTCGGCTATGGTTCTTCTTCCCAATCCTGTTCAATTAATTTTAAAAAAAATACTATATTTAGAGTTTTCAGGACCTTCCTTAGCCTTTGCGGTTACTAATGAGCCTTTAATTTCTTCTACTTCGTACGGCTCTGGGTGAAATCTTTAAGAAGACTTGTGAAGCACATCTCTACATCTCCACACCATGTCTCATTTTTTGACGAAATTGGAATCGGCCTTTCTTAACTTGTTTTGATATTCTTTTCTGTTTTCCTCCTCTCTTCTGCCCTTATCTCTCACCTCTTCATCCAACATTGGATTGTGGTATTCAATTTGTGTAATTTTCGTTCTTAAGGATCGGCCAAAGAATGCTTCAGCCGGCGGGACTCAATATATTTATAGATTTCTTCCTTCCAGTCCAAATTTAAACTTTGTGCTATTTTTGATCGCTTCAGCAGTGATCTATTTTGCCTTTCCATTTGCTCCAGGCCAGTGTGGAGACATGTGATTAAGTTTAATGTTATGTTTTTCACAAAATTCTCGATAGATGGAACTAATAAATTGACCTCCCTTGTCAAATGTGATGCTAATGGAGACTCCGTGGCGCACAAACATTGGCTGTAACTTTTCAACTGTTTTTACAGTTCTCATTATTTCTACTTCATAAAATCGGCTATAGTAATAAATAACAACCATTAAATGTTCTCCGTTTTTTAGTGTTGATTTAAAATATATTCCAATTTCTTGCCATGGTTTCTCTGGCAAAGTTCTTCATCGCCACAATTCCTGGGTGTCCCTCGTGTGCTAGTGCCAATGCTTTAGATCTGAGAGAGTTAGGAAGTACAATTCTTGTTCCTCTCAATAATAACCTTAACAATAACAACATTAGCTTCACTTATCTCGCATGCAATTTTTTCATACCTCTTTAATGCAAATAGTCAATTGCCTGAGCGTAACAACACCTATGAGGTGTTGTTCACTTAATAATTCTTCAATCACTCTGCTTAAGCCCAAGCATAAGGGTAAATCGTTATTATCCTTAGGAATCGGGACTAAACTTCATGACCACGAAATTGGACCCTCCGCTGGCTCGATAATGTCTGCGTCTACCAACTCTTTCAATTTTATCTGCAATTTTTTTTTTAAGGCGATTGGTATTTGTCGTGATATTGTATTATAGGTAGTTTTGTTGGATCTGTTTTTACATCCACTTCATAATCTTCTAATTTATTCATTGTTGTTACTATCCTAATTTCACAACGTCTTTCCGTCACTGTATTGCACAACAATGGCCCTCCTTTCTTTTTAATGACGAATAGATCTGTTACCACAGTATTCGAATTGTCAGAAATATCCAAGTTGACTTTTCCCAGCACCGTTAAAGTGTTCTCACTTCCATTTGCTCATAAGTTGTCTATCACCTTATTCGTTTTAAAATGGACCTTCACTCCGTTTGATTTTAGTCTCTTCCATGAATTGAGATCAATTACACAACATTGTGATCCTGAATCAATCCTCATTGAAGTTAGAGCACCACTCACCAAACAGTTGACCATCGAATTGTCAGTCCTTAATTTGTTTACTCGGACCACTCTTAAACAGAAGAATCGCTAAAGCTTTGCTCAACTTTTCTTAAGGATCTATTTTTATTCTTACTACTTCCCTTATTTTAGTAATTCACATTTCTCAATTATTCTTCATCTTCTATATTTCGTGACCTGCAACAGTTGGCAAAATGGCCCATTTCTTACAAACAGCTTTTAATGCAAGGCAATTTTTACTGGAACTTATGTGGCCTTGTCCATTACATCTAAACCATGTGATAGAGCCAGTTTTATCCTTCACGCTATTTATCTGAAATTCACTTTTTCCTGATCTTTTCATTTTTTCTAAAGAAAATTCAAATGCTTTTGCTTTATTCAAGGCTTCATTTAAGGGAAATATCGCCCGCTTCAAGCAATTGAGAATTGGAACATTTCTCAATTTTCTGATGTTTAATATTCTCCTCAAACATTTCTTTAAAATTACAATTTTGTGCTTGCTGTCGTAAATGGAATACAAAATACTCAATCGTTTCTTGAGCATCCTGTTCTAGTTTGCGTAACTTAAGTTTCGTAATTTATCAATCCCTAATTAGAAACTTATGTCGTCCATAAGTATAGTTAATTTTCGGTATAAAATAACTATCCAAAATTTTAAAAGCCTCCTTATAGGTTAATTCTTTTTTCGATCGTAATTGACGGTTTGATAATGAAAAATATAACTGTTGTAACTCCATACCTGCCATCGTTAGGATCGCTTTAGTTCTTTGCAGATCTGTAATCCCATTGGCTTGAATAAATAATTAGAATATCCTCTTCCATTTCATCCATTCCGCACTTCCGCTTGCAATATTCATTTGTGGAATGTTATTAGATTCAATTTAACATTTTAGATTTTAACCCTTCTGCTAACTAATACACTGCTAAAACTAAAACACTTTCTCCTCGTCGCCAATTGTACTATTTATAATAAATTACACACAATCACACTAACTGTAAATACACTTCTATTATCTGGCTATTTTACAATGTCTAACCTAAAGTCGACAGCTATGATCCAATTAAAGCAGTAATAATAATAGTGCCGATTTCATGGGTTTCTCCACCAATTAATGACCTATTGAGATCATATTAGGACCTAGGATCCACCAATCATATTAATTTCTTTTATTTTTTCGAAATAATTCTCGGCCTTAAGATTAAAAAATAAAAGATTTTGTTTCCGTTCTTGCTGTGCCATCACAAAACATTCTCTATCTTGTTAACTTTTATTTTAATGTTTTCAATTTCTCTAATATTTGTTTCATTCATTGGCTTTGTCTATTTTATTTTCCAAGACATCTAGTTTTTCTAATTTTTTAATTATTTCATTCAGTTTGTCTTCCATTTTGTACAGTCTAACGATGTTTTTATATTCAATATAGCAAACATATTTTAAGACACAGCTGGGTAAACAACAATAACAATTATCTGCCGCCTCAGTAATGGATGGAGATTTGATCATGCGCACTAATAGCTATTTAAATTTTACGTATTTTAAACCACTGCAATTTCTTTAGCTTTTGTAATTTCCTCAGCCGATTTTTCTCTACAGAACTTCCTCCAATGGTAGAGACACTATCAAGTTATCACTTTTCCAAAATTTAAATTCTTAACTGCACAAATGCCAAATAATCACAGACCCGATCTGCATTCCATGACCGACGAAGCCGAACTCCACATGTAGCCCGACTACATATCAGGAAAAAGTGAAAAAAATATTAAAAATGTTCATCCGAAGGAAATATTTAAATTTTATTCGGATCACAGATTAGTACTTGGTTCCCTAAGCATACCCAGGAGAAAATTCTACATAGCAGGAAAGTTAGCCCAAAGGAAGGTAATTCCAAGAAATTACTCTTTAGACATTGCAAAGAAATTGGAATAACTTAACTTTGACAGTCAAGCCTCAGTTGAAAGTGCATATAAAAAACTGTCTCAAAGTATTAAAGAAGCTCTCAACACCAAAGTGGAAGGGACAAAAGTAAACAAGAAGTAAAATAAAAGAAGTAAAAAATTGACAGCCCAAACCAGAGAGTTAATTGAGAAAAGAGAGGAACTAAATCGCATTCCAAATAAAACAGCCGAACAAAAGTCTGCACATGCAAATCTTAGAAAACTAGTCCGGAGGAGAATCAAACAAGACATATGCAATTACGAAGAAGTCATTATTAACAAATGATTATGTAAAAAAGGATCAATAAAAGAAATGAAAAAACAAACCAATTATTTTAGGAAGAAATTTATGAATTAAATGAACACTCCACTTGGCACAATAACCAACAGACAGAAAATAATTGAAGAAATCTCCACATATTACGAAAATCTTTATACCAAAATTTACGAAAAACAACTAGGACAAAACAGAAAATATAGAAATTACCTACAGAAAAAATGAAACCGACAACTCCGATTTAAGCATTCTGGAAGTAGAAGTAGAGAATGAAATAAAGAAACTGAAAAGGAAGAAGGCAGCTGGAAGTGGTGGCATTTAAAACGAACTCCTCATCAAAGCAAAAGAGGTAATCATAAAACTGTTATGCAAAATATTTAATATGGTATTCGAAGATATGAGAGTCTCTGAGGAATGGAAAGAGAGTAAAATCATAATTTTACACAAAAAAGGAGCTAAGGACAACATAGAAAACTATCGACCAATTTCACTGACACAAACCACATATAAAATGTTTTGTAGTATAATTAAAAAATTAAGGATTATTAAAACAATTTATGAAGATAGATATAGAACAAGCCGGTTTCCGCCCCTTATTCAGTACAATAGATAATTTACATTGCCTCAACCAAATTATTGAAAAACCAACTGAATACAACCTGCTCATGTATGTATACTTCATCGATTTTATGAAAGCTTTTGATTCAATAAATCAGAAGTATATATGGGAAGCTTTAACAGAAACAGGGATAGAACCCAAATATATAGAAATAATAAAAGAAATTTACAGAAAGGGAAAAGCATTAGTTGCTCTTGATAGAGAGGGCAAAAAATTTAACATAAAAAAAGGAGTAAAACAAGGATGTCCTCTTTCACTGATCCTCTTCAACTGTTTCATAAACAAATTGTTTAAGGAACTAGACTGGGAAGGAAGAGGCATTAAAATAAATGGAAGATATTTAAACAATTTAAGTTTTGCAGATGACATATGCCTATTGGCTCTTAGCGAAATCGAATTACTGGAACTGGTCAATGATTTGATTGATAAATGTAAGAAATATGGCTTAAAAATAAATTACCAAAAATCAAAAATAATTACAAATACAGATGAACAGATAGTAAAAATCGGAGAACATGTTACAGAATATTCAAAACAATTCATTTATCTTGGACAGGAAATTTCTTTGGAAAAAAAACTCAGTAAAGAATTGGATAGAAGACTGAAAATAGGATGGCACAAATACTGGTCCTTAAAGGAAATCTTTAAGGGTAATTTGACAATTGACCTAAAAGCTAAAGTGCTTCAGTCTTGTATTTACCCCACAATCCTGTACGGCGCTCAGACTTAGGCACTAACAAAGAAGGAACAGGAGAAATTGGATACAATGCAAATGAAACTTTTGAGGAGTATGGTGGGAATAAGAAGGAGGGAGAAGATAAAGAATCAAGCAATTCTTTCTCAGGCATAAGTCAAAAGTTTAAGTAAGGAAGCCCAAAAACTGAAATGGAGGTGGGCGGGTCATCTTGTCAGACTGAAGGATGATAGGTGGTCAAAAAGTGTTACCGAATGGAACCCTATAGACCAAGTGAGAAGGAGAGGAAGACCATACATGAGGAGGAGAGACGAAATCACCCGCAGAGTGGGAACAAACTGGATGAAAGTGGTCAGGGACAGAGAGTGCTGGTTAAAAATTGTTAATCTACTATAAAGATTGTTTTATCTGAATTTTGAATTTTATCTTATCGTATTTGAATTTTTAAAGAACTAGTAAATTAATGAACTAGTATATTAATGGATATTAAGCATATTACAATTATATTTTCTCTGTTTTGTTTGTATATTTTAATAAGCACTGAGGGTTTTATTTTATTTTATATGGTAGTATATTATTATATTTGTATCTTCATTATTTATGTTTGAATAATTATGTGGTGAGCTGAACTCCATTGTACATCCTCCAGGAGAGGCTTTTGTCATGAAAATGATGTCAATAAAGCTATATTATATTATTATATTATTAATAATAGTGCAGGTTGTAACTCAACAATGGTCAACCGCATGTACCAAAATCTCTAACCGCCTCCATTTTGAAACAAAATGGAGGATGGTAATGTTGAGTTCCGAGGATCACCAATGGTGACCTGTGAGTGACTTTGGTGCCAAATCTCAAGAAAATCGGTTCTGTAGTCTCGGAGAAAGGCCACAGACGGCGGACGGACTGATTTTTTTTTTTTGTAAAAGTTCCGTAGAGAACTGGTGTGCGAGGTCTCTTGACAGGTCTGCTAATGTGTTTGGCACGGTCTATAAATCAAAAGTCGAATCTGTTGTTTAACAATCACTTTATTTGTTATTATATATTTAATTTTTACCTTTCTTTTGAAAGATCATTGATTACACACTTTTTTAAATCTTTAGGCGAAAATATTAGCCAGAACAAATTTCAGCTGGTTATTATTTACTTGTTTATACTTTATTTGCCTCTTACATTTTTGATTTATAATTGTATAAGCTATTTTATTGAAATTAGGAGGTTATGATTTATTTGTTTTCTATAGCTCAGCAAGATTATATTTATAGTGGATTATTATTTTTTATTTTAATTCTTTTAGTATTCGTAAATACATTTTAATTATCTTTCATTTTATTTCTCTTAATTTGTTAGCATTAAACTTTAATAATTTATTAAAAGTTGGTAAAGAGCCTGAAATTATATACGAGTATACCCCATAATTATTATAATAAAGAAAAAAAATTGATAATCTCAATTATATATAGTATCATTTACCTCAGGTACAAATCCATAGTTTCTTAAGTGTTTAACATTAGCCTTATACAATTGTGGTATAGTTTCACCAGAATCATTTTTTGAAACATGACTCTTATTTCTAAAACAAATGGAATATAAATATATATTTTTTTAATATTCAAAAGATATATTTTATAAAGCTAGTATTAATAATCTGTTTTCTTACATCTTGTTTCTTCTTGGAAATAATTTATTACATCTTGTTCTTTCTAAAATAATTATTTTTAATACAAGGGTATTGAACAATTAATCCTATATTAACAGGGTTATTTACCTTTTTGATGATGTCGAATTTGAACTTGATTGTAGTTGTACCTAATATAAAAACTTCTCATTAAAAAGATATACAAATTTGACTAAGCAATAATTTCAGAACAAAAAAGGTTCATAATGAACTAAAGCTGAAGATTAATCATTCATGATATTCATTTACAGGAGTGAATAAAAAAAAAAAAGCTGGATTCTCTTTTCATAATAAAGTAAAAGTGCAAGTAGACCTATGACTTACTACGCATATGACACACTCTGAAATGTTGAAACACGATAAAATTTCACAGTGTGTTATATGCATAGTAATTCATAGGTCTACTTGCACTTGTATTTTTGTACTTTATTATAAAATAGGGCTCTGGTGGTAAAAATTATACCTGTTCGTTCTATTAATTTGGGGATCTTCATGATCACAACATTCCTTCACAACATATGCATGTTTTGTGGGTAGAACTTTATAAACATCATAAGGTGGTACCTCGTTTCTCTTATAACATTCCTGGCTTTCTTCAATATCTGTAATATTGTGGTCTGTCTGACTGCAAGTACATTTTATTTCATGACAGTTACAGCTATCATCATTAACTCCAATAAATTTTCCATCCAGCGTAGTTTCAAAACTGTCTTTGTTATTTGCCCTTGAAAACTCATCAGTCGAAACTAAGTTCTCTATACACTGTTCTGAGTAAGATTCTGAGGTTATATCTTTCTTAACAGTCTCACTTGTTTCTAATGAACAGAGTGGTGATTTATTAGCTTGAGAATCTGTATCTTGTCCAAAATTATCAAAGAGCTCTTTGAGATCCTTCTTGAGTTTTGGGTTTTTTCCTGAACACTCTTCAAATTTCCCTGATTCTTCAGAAACACTTTTATCTTTTTTTTCAGCATTTCTTTCATCCTTTAACTTTAAACCACTTTTCTTATCCTCAGTCTTTTTATAATGAGCTTCTTCATTTTCATTTCTATCAGACATCAAACCCTCCCCTTACACTTAATTGAATTTTATGCTTCAATAACCTATAAAAACATATGTTGCAGCTTAACATTCACTTAAAATAATTGGACCAATTTGTATTCTTTAATTACATTCATGTTCATGGTATTACCACTGATTTCCTACTCTTCTTTTTTCACCATTATCAAAAAAAAAACCTCATTTATTTATTTTTATGTTTATATGCTAATAAGTGATAGATATGTTAAATTAAACATATCTGTATATGTTATATTAAACGATGATATGTTAAATATAATAATAAATAAAGATTTTATTTGCAAATGCACAAATTCAAAATGATTGTTTACATGATTTCACAAAGTTGGAAGTCCAGAATTATAACAGCAGCTTTTGTGAAAATATAGCTAAAGAGAAAAGTGTGGAACACTTGCACAAAATTAAAATAAATATTTTCAAAAACATAAAGTTTATGCTCAGAAATTTCACCTTATGAATTTATAAAAAACCATTAATAGTTTTATAATAGGGCCTAAATACCTGTTTTTGAACTGAACATTTTTGAATTTAGGTGATTAATTCAAATAAAAAACTATAATTCTTCTTTAGTAGGCCTGGCACTGATGCAACTACCGATTCACTTGCGGCTGGAATTATTAAAATGATTACTGGTTTAATTAGATATTGTTTAAAATTATCAGTGCTTTCAACTTCCGGTTGTCTGAGGAAGTTGAAGTAATAATTTAAAGCAGTAATTATTTGAATTACGGTAAGGGCCTGACCTCAACTGAAAAGGATCTTTTGGAGGTTTATTTATCTTTTGAGCGAGCATAGTGGAAGTCGACAGCTGTTATGCTATCAAAGCAAAAATAATTGAAATTAGGGTAAGGTCCCAACCTCAAACGAAAAGGATTCGTTGGAGTTTTATTTATCTCTTGAGCGAACTAAGTGAGCAGAAGTCGACAGCACTACTAATTTCAAATAATATCTACTTAAAGAAATAATAATTTTAATAATTCCAATGAATACAAATGCTACAATTGAATACAAAGCAGTTATTTAAAACAAATGGCGCTAGAGAGTGCTAGTCCGGCGACCTTCGGGTAACTTCGGCAGGAGCCTGTGATAATGCGACCCAATTGTAAAGTTGTACCCAGCCTTATTTTGAAGATAGTCATTAAAATAACAAACAAATAACATGAAAAGACAACATTTCCTCCATAATCAGATTTTTGATGAAAGCTCGCAAAAACGGCCTGTGGCTGTCACTGACATTGCTTTCCACTATTCTAACTCGTCAAAATTCTGCTCACTTTCGGATTATGGGATTATGGGACTGTTGACTGTTGATATGAGGAGGTACTGTAATGAACCTATGCAAGTTGGCAGAGGACCCATGTGGCCCTTTATCGTGTGTTATCTCGAAAACGATATATTTTATGGCTTTAAAACGCACTGCCTTATACGTTCCATAGATCTTAATGTATTGTTGGTATTGATGTCCTCATAGAAATCTTTAAAAACCAGCCCGTCTCCACCGTCAAGGCTTTGAAACCTCCTAGATTTTTCACTGGGGATAAGTCACTTCTTAATGAAATTCTCTTTCTTTTGACAACTCATTCGCCAAAATCCATATTTAATTTTAAGAAAAAGTTGGTCGGAGGAGGAGAGGAATGTGTGGTCAATGAAGAACTCACTAATAAAGCTGGGTACGTACTGATAACAAACTGCCGTTCCGTTCCTCCGTACCGTACCACCGATTCGAACAAAGTTGTTTCGAAGAACAAGGCAGCGCTCCGAGCATCGTTCCGGGAAGGCGATCGGGAGAATCGAGCGTTCTTCTGAAGTTGTGGTTGATAAATTGATAAAATCATGGCATCTCAGCAGCAAGTGTCAACAGCCGCTTACATTTTGATTGATTACGTTTTTAAAAATGGGAAGAAAAAACCGCGTTGGTGGAGGATATCATCTTTTTCCTACTACGAGCTTAATTAGCCTTTTGTATCACGGAGAAGTAACCAACAATGTCCAAATACAAACGGATAAAATAATGAAAATTCACATAGCATAAGAAGAGGGACGACGGGCAGGAGAGGAGAATTAGAAGAACGGAGGAAACGAACGGTGCACCTTCGATCCCGTCCACACTAGGTTCCGTACATTTCTTTGATGCGACGGAGAAAAACCACCAACTGAGCGATCGGCCCCAATCCGTTCTTGCGAATATCATTTATTTGAAGTTTTGCCGCCCCGATCCTGGTATTTGTTCGGTTCGGAGGAACGGAATGGCAGTTTGTTACAAGTGCGTACCCAGCTTTATAACTGTTACTTTCTTTATTGTGTGCCAACATTTCGGCCTGATTTTTAGGACCTCATCAGACCTAAGAAAAAACAAGATAACAGAATCAATACAAATAACAGTAATAAAATATGGTAATAAAACAGAAATTACTAGTATGATAACAAAAAAACATGTGAAGTATGCAGAAAAAGATGTTTGTATATATTTATTGACTGCACCCTCCGATCAACTTCTTCTCACAAAAGATCTACACTATCGTATTAATATATAATGAAGATGATACGCAAACCATCCTTTCAGCATTTCTTAATGTAGTCTTCTGTGTGATATACACACTTTTAACACCGATTTGGAAGCTTGGATATTCCTTGTTTATAGAATTTTTGAGGACGAATTGTCAGCCAATTGCGAACGTGCTCCTTGACTTCTCCTTGACTCCTACCCATTTCTTCGAATTTATCCCTAATCAAGATCGCGGTGAGGATTGGCGTTGTCATGGAGATGAATGGCATCTCTGATGGGCATACTTCGTCTTTTGTTTCGGTAGACAGTTCAGGCCGACTGTAACAATTTGCAATAGTAAGCCACATTAGTGAACAAGGCTTACTATTGCCAGTTGTTACATTGTAAAAGAGCAAGACACTGGTTCGCTGTCTTATATTTATATTCGAGGAAAATAAACGAGTAAAACTCCCCTTGATTAAAAAAAATCTTTGCAAGAACTTTTCCGGCTGACAGACGAATTTTTGCCTTACTCGCCATTTCGACTTGGGAATGTATCAGTGCACAGAAATGCTATATTTGCTCGCGGCCTTGAAAGAATCGCTTGGCGGAGAACGATCCGGAAACAATGAAGAAGTCGATGAGGATGTGAGCAATTGGGTAATAACTCGTCCTCAAAACGTTTTATAAACAAGAAATATCCAAGCTTCCAAATCGGTGGCGTGTGCAGATCACGCAGGAGACTACATTGAGAAATGTTGAAAGGATGATTTGTGTATAACATTAATCAACAAATGAATAAAAAATAATTACCGTTTATATTTGGTCCACTCTCGTAATGTGGCGCCTCCCACTCTTTCCCAAACATACTTTTACTGGATAGTTGATTGGATTTTGTTGATGTAAATACAACTACAAACCTTCAATAAAGTTTTTATCCTGGATTGAAAAGACAATTGTTAAGGAAACATAGAAAAGCTTGTTTGTTTTTTAATAAAAAGAGAATTATTGAACATAAAATATTGTTTCAAAGTGATCAAGAGTATAGAAATACCCATTATATTTTTTGTAGTTTTATAGTAATAACTTTTTGCTTAAGTTGCAGTTGGTATAAGCTTGTTTTTGGTATAACTTGTTAACAATTCTGCTAATGGTGTTCGGATTTTTAATTTATGTTTAAGTGATATAAAAATCGTAGTAAAGTGCTTCCATATGTAATTCCATAGGTAAAAATTTTCAGTTATTTATTTTCTTTCCAGTTTTTCATGTTATGATATTTGTACCTCTGAGCTTTTACTATTTTTAAAAATTTTATCTCAACAATTTTATTTCATTGGAAGTTTTTGATTTTGGAAATTCATTATTTATAGAATGCTTTTCAACTATATCCATCTTTACTAATTTTAAGTTAATGGTTTAAATTGAATATATGTACACATTGCATATTTTATGCTTTTTAGAAAAAAACATTCCTGACTTTTGTTTTTCTGAATGATTTGATGAATATATATTATATATATTAGGAATATATTATTAATATTCCTTTACTTGCAACAATTTACAAACCTCTTAATTAATTTAATTTTCAAGAAGAATTATTTTTAGTGATTCTTTTGAAGTTGGAATGATTTTATGAAATATAAACAAGTATTAAGTCACTGTAGAAGCAACATGGTGTATCTCAATTTTGTTAACTTTTAAGGAGACCTAAAAAAAGACGTGTAAATAGGTATATGGGTCATTCTCATGAGACTTGTCTAATTCATGTCTTTTAACTTTGAGGTTGTCTTTATATATCTCTAATTATTCTGGAGTTGCTTCCAATGTTTGTATATATTATTGGTGAGTACATCTATTATTAGTGAATGACCAAAATATTTACATTTAAAGTAAATTTTAAAATAAAAATTCTCAAGTATGTTACTGTCCACATACCGTCTAGCTCAAATAGAAATTAGCCCTTAGAAATCAAAAGAGTGCTATTTTTAAATATGAATGATATTCAAATTTCTGAACATTTCCAATGGTTAGGAGGTCGTAAAGAACTTGGGAATATATCTTCAGGGTATGGTGAAAACGAGTGCTCAAGTATGTTATATCGAAAATCAAATTAATTAAGAAGTATGCAAATTATACTAGCATAGGAATATACGAGCACCAAGAACATTAATAAAGAATAATATACATTCATCAAATCATTCAGTAAACCAGTCAGAAAAAAATGCTATAAACCATAAAATATGAAATGTGTATATTCAATTTAAATTATTGACTTAAAATTAGTGAAGATAAATATAGTTGAAGAGCATTACATAAATAATGAATTACCACCATGATTTCAGTTTTATGTATATTGAACAGTATAATTCAATCAAGTATGCAGAGTATTTTAACTTAGTCTACAACGAAAGTAGATGAGAATCAGCATATCTGAATGGAGAATATTGAGGAGGATTTACAGTCCTATCTCTGAGAGAGATCTTTGGAGAAGATGCACCAAATAAGGAGCTCTATGAACGTTACCAAAACATGGATGTGGTGAAGTTTGTTAAGCTTGCGAGATTTCGTTTGGCCGGTAATATAGCAAAGATGAATGACTCTGAGATCCCCCAAAACTACTGATAGATATCCTGCTTTGGATGTACTCAGTTAGAAGGCCAAAAGCAAGATGGCTGGGTGGAGTGGCAGCAGCTGCTAAACTGCTGCTTGATCCTCAAAATTGGACAGCTGTAGCACAAAATAAAGCCTGCTGGAAGAGACCTAGATTCTGCAATGTTGTGTCATCAAGTAGTAGTAGTACATTTTAATATTCATAAGTATTAAGTGAGATTGGTTATAAGAGATCATTTTGAAGTTATCATTGTACCCTTTGGGAATCCAAACAGTAGATTTTGGATGCCAGATCTAAATCATTCTTACAGTTAGATTGGTTAAAAAAATTGATTTTAGTATTTTAATAAACAAAATATCAAGATTTATTAGTGACCACATTTTAAAAATCTAGTGCGGTGCGCACATCACACAACTTTCCCTTACCGTCCTATAATAATTATCCTTTTAATACAATTTTAAAGAGTTCACATAAACACTGCTTCTAATAAACTCAGCAGCATACACATCTTCTCCCACTTAAGGACAATAAAAAAAAAATTTAAACAATTTTAGTACAACAATCCTGTACACTACCTATATATTTTAACTTTGTCAAGTTGCAAATATATTTTAAAAGTTTCTGGTTTAGTTTCCATGGAAACATTACATTTATAGTAGAAATTATTAAGTTAATTTCCGCTTTTGTATTTTTAAATTACTTTATTATAGAGCGTATTGTTTACAACAGATTGGCAGATTGGTTGGTGGAGGTTCGGTCGCATCCGTCTCCTTTCGGATGCGCTTGGTAATCCATCCAGGGTCTTGTGCTTCTTATAAAATACACTGTATCTTTGCTAATACTGGTTCGATTTTGATGATTCTTTTATTATTTTTTAAATAATTTAATTACCTTTCATACAATTCTACACATAATTTACGGTAAAATGCATACTTTTTAAGCTATGGGCAAATAAAATATTCTTTTCATCATAACTTTTTTCCCTGCAATTCCTCGATGATTTACTACATTAATGAAAAGTTAATGGCCTTTATGAAGAATAATTTAGCCAAGTTTCATCAAAATCGTTAGAGCCGTTTTCGAGAAAATTGTGAAAAAGTGTAAATCTATAATATAATAGCTATTTCCGGTTAGTCCGATGCGCTGTATCTTTGCTAATATTGATCCGATTTTCATGATTCTTTTATTGTATTTTATATAATTTAATTACCTTTCATACAATTCTACACATAATTTACCGTAAAATGCATACTTTTTAAGCTATGGGCAAATAAAATATTCTTTTTATCAAAACTTTTTTCCCTGCAATTCCTCGGTGATTTACTACATAAATGAAAAGTTAAAAGCCTTTATGAAGAATAATTTAGCCAAGTTTAATCAAAATCTTTAGAGCCGTTTTCGAGGAAATTGTAAAAAAGTGTAAAATCGATTATATCAAGTGGCACTTCCGGTTAGTCGATTTTGACGAAAAAGTTGCTGTAACATCACAGCCATATACCTACTTTAAATATGAAATTTGAGTATCCTACTACTTTTCGTTTTTGAGCTAGGCTGTTCACATACACACAGACACACAGACATACAGACACAGACACACAGAGGCTTGGTCATTTGGACTCAGAGGACCTTAAAACGTGTATTTCCGTCGAAAACTCGAATTTGAAAATTTTCACGATCGCAATACTTTCCCTTACTATATACTTCGTATATAGGTAAGGAAAAGTAAAAAGGTAATTTATTGATTTTTGTTGTTTTATTAGTTCACATGGTGTTAGAATAGAACTTAATTTTTTTAAATTGATGTTGAAATATTAGCACAGAGGATACATAGATATACTGTTGCTAGTTTTTTAATGGATAAGCAATTCTAACATAAACTATTATATTTCATTATTTTAAATGTGCTGTTGGTTTTAGTATTTTCTTGTTTTTTCAAGAAAAACATGTTATGATTTTCATATTTTTTACTGTTGCACTAAGTAGATGGCTGTTCACTGGATTTAAGGCCCTTATGTGCTCTAAATAGATAAAATGGTGGGTTTATCTTGCGAGTTACCATCCTATTCTAAGCAGAGTGGGCTGCTCGAGATTTATTTCAGGGTGCTGCCAATAAATAAAATTCAATCTTTAGAGGCTGGTGTCAAACTGCCATTTGCTTCTGGCTTGTATTTTAACAGTATAGTAGGCTATGCCAGCATGCTCGACCACAACAACCATACTTTTATCGATAACAAATAATTGATGTTTGCAGTGTATTGTATGCCAGGGATGAAATTTTCTATAATATAAAAAAAAATTTTAAACTTTCAATTAATTAAAATAATGTAAACTTTCTTTTCAATCACACGATTAATAATTTTAATGATTTATGAAAAATTCTTAATTTGTTTTGTATAGTTGCGATAATAAAAGAAGCAAATTAATAAGACATTTTTTTTTCTTCATATTTACAAATATTAAAGCTCTTGCTTAATTAAACACTAAATTTAACCTAAACTTTAATATTTTAGATACTTATGTCTGGTTAATAATCATTTAATCAGATAGCTCACCTACTCAGCCTTACTTTTCTCGAGCTCTAACAACTATTGGTGTCACTTCTGAACTAAGTCACTAATTCTAGATTTTTTAATACTTACTATTCTCGATTTAGCACACAAAGCCTCATGAATTCATTATAATTATGAAGGACTAGGTATACCTACAAGAAAAAAGTAAAAAAAATCTAACATAGATTGGATTTTGACAGTGAAATTGATTTATATAACATGCTTTACATGTAAATGATTAAATGAAAGTTAACTTGTTCAAAATGGCCAAACACAGTTTTGTGGTTTGTGGGGCCATCGTGCATTGCAATACACAGTACTTCTTGTGGAAAATTGTCAATCGCTTTCACCAGTGTATTTTTCAGGCTCTCCAAACTAGAGAGTCCCCTGTGGCAAACCATTAACTCTAGATATGACCAGAAGGTTCTAATCTGGTCTTCTCGAGGACCAGTCTGAAGTCTTACGAGGCAACAAGCTTTTACAACATGTTCGAAAAAATGAAGTTTTTGAAAAAATGAAGTGTTTGTGGTATCATCTAAGTATACCAACTCCTCCAATCCATCACTGAGCTCGTATGGTGGCCTCATTCAACTCTGAAATGAATTATTTAAATTAGTTTATCACAGCTTAGAAGCGGGGTGAAAGCAGTTGACAATTTTCGACAAGAAGTACTGTATACTGCAATAGAGGATTGCCTACGCAGATTACAAGAAGCCTGTGTACAGCCCAGGTGTGGCCATTTTGAATAATTTAATTTTCATTAAATCATTTATATGCAAGACATGTTATAGAATAAATTTCACTGTTGAAATTCAATCTGTGTGGTTTTTCCAACTTTTTCATGTAACAGAACTTATCGCATAACTATATTTGATAAATATAAATCGCAGGTATTTGATAAATATTAAAGATGAAAAATAAATGTTAGTTTCAGGTAGTTGATTGATTTAATTTGACAATACCTGTTATGAATGTAAGAAATAAATCGGTAGGAAACAAAACATTCATTGATGAAAATATTTTTCAAAATGTAATTTTTTACTTTTAGGATTGATAATAATGACCATTTTATTCGTTTCCAACTATATTAACTGTAAAATTTCAATTAGCTATCAATGTTTCTGCTTCTTCAGGAAAGTTAATTTAAATATTTTTTGGACATATATTTCTAAAATAGGTAAGGGATTTAATTTTGTTGGAATGATTTCATTATCCATTAATTTAATGTAATACTAATGTGACAAAATAAAAATAATTGTACTAATATTAAAATGTATAATGAAAACAGACTTAGGAGATATTGATAAGATCTATCACTGAGCGTTTAGAAGTATATTTAATTAAATAATAGTGGTAATGAAGGAAAGAAGGTTAAAATCACAAATAAATGAAGATTTAATTTTATTGTTATAAAACCTATATTTGGTTAACATTTATTTCAAAAACATCCTATTAAATATTTACATAATTTATCGTTGAAGCAAAATTATACTCCATAATATGTACATATTTGAAGCTGATGAGTCCTTGCAAGTATTTTTTCTTTTAAATCAATAACCTTAAGTGTCTATATCAATAAATTTTATTCATTACAGGAATATCCGTTAAGCAATATACAAATTTTATATTTACATGAGGTCCTTCTAAACATGCAGGTATAATCTATATTCATAATACTTGTTTAAGGGTTCGTGCTTGCGAGACTAAAACTTAATTTTAATATATACAATAGTCTTTGCAGCCTCGGGAATGTAAATCCCTCTTCTCTTTTATTACATCATTAAACATTTTTAAATTTAGTCACTTTTTGCAAAAAATAACTATCACATGAATGCGGCAAATGGGAGGTAACTCTTTAGGAGAGAATGAGAGAGAGAGACACACAAAGGTGGGCTTAGGCTTTGGAATTATTTAAATATACAACTGGTTATCAGCTGGTTGGTGCTTTCAGTACAGACTGTTGCTGAGACATGTTGTTGTTGAGGTCACCAGATCCTATACTCCTCACAGGGGTAGGGCCCAACGATGGTGACTGTAAGATAACAAAATTTATTTATTATATATAATATTGCACTGAACAAAAACAAATAAATCAACAATTGAGTATTATATGATATGTACCCTCAATATTAAAAATTAAATGGAGATCATAATATTAATTACTGGAAAAAGGCAAAATATTGTGATATGTTTTATGTGCCAATGATAGTTTTTTAAATTACTGCTTACTGATAAATCAAAGAAATATTTATCTATGAATTGTAGAGATAAAATGTTATCAACCCTATACAAAAATATTATCAATTATAATGGATTTAAACAGAATTATGTTTTGGACCAATATCTCATCAGGATCAGTATATTAATTTCAGAGCGTTTCAGGAGGTTTCAGAGCGCAAAGAGAGGGCATAAATCAAAACATAATTTTTTTATTTTTTTTATGCAAGCTGGTTCATTCAGCAAAAAGCCATAAAAACATGTTTATGTATAACAAATTAGAGTATTTTTAATACAAAACAATTCATGTAACAATTTAACAATTCTTAAATATTAATTCTAATTACTTTCTTACAATTATTGAAAATAATGAAGAAAATTGATAGTAAATATATTTTATTGAGGATCAAAGTTATTTAGTCAATTTGAAAAAAATGAGATTTAAACATTGATAACCCTAGTCATAGTGTTTAACTGTAATCAAATACTTCTTCTAAAAAAGTTCAGAACAAACTGTGTTTTCACAAGGGCATATTCAACTTTTCAAAAATATCAATTTTCAGAAAATTTCCCGTATCAACTTCCACAACTTCATTAATAATTCTCTACAACGTTTTGGCCCATCTTGCCCAGTTTCAAGTGATCTAAAATATATTGTGCATCAACCATAAACCATTCATGACAACCAATGTTTTTATGAATATATTAAGGTCTTAATGTTGTATGGAATTTTTAATTGTTGATTAAATATGTAAATACTGAAGGATTGGAAATTAAATATTATCCTTCCGATACACAAAAAAGGTGACAAAACAGAATGTTCAAATTATAGACCTATATGCCTTTCACCAATGCTGTATAAAGTATAGACGTCTATACTCGAAAGATGAATGAGACTGCTCATAGAACCATTACTGGGTGAAGAACAAGGAGCCTTTCATCCGGGTAGACAAACGCAAGATCACATCTTCACATTATGGATTATAGGGGAGAAGACAGGGATCAAAAATTTTACTTAGCATTCCTCGACATCAAGGCTGATTTTGAGCCAGTGCCGCAGGAGGAAATATGGCAAGCACTCAAGGCTAAAAACGTACTAAAGACCTTGTTGGAGGCCATAAGGTCAACATATCAAAACCCAAAGGGCATAGTGAGATTAAATGGCCAAATATCCAAACCTTTCGATATCTCAAAGGGAGTAAAACAGGGGGATAGCCTCAGTCTATCCCCTGTCTATATTACTTTTTGTCACTTTTATGGATGAAATTGCTTCCATATAAAAATGAAGAACCAGGAGCACACATGTGGGGCAGTGGAATCTTTTACCGGTGGTATTTCAGCTCTTCCTGTATGCTGATGACATAGTGCAGCTAGCAGATTCACCTATAAGACTCCAAGAATCCCTGACAGAATGGAACGAGGAACTTCTAAGGAAGGGGCCACAAATAAATACTGACAAGAGCAAAATAGTCCAGTTAGGAAAAACTCAGGAGGATGTCCGCGTGGAATGCAATGGAGTGGAGCTGGAGAAGGCGAGGGACTACACATACCTTGGCACCATAATTGATGGAACTGGGAAAATAGACTCAGAAATTTCAATTAGAATCGGCAAGGCAAATGCAGTCTATTACAAGATTTCCAACACAGTGGTAGGCAAGAGGGAGATAGGGCGAGACGTGAAACTGCATATTTGTAAATCATTGTTTCTGCCTATATTACTATATGGAGCAGAAAGCTGGATAGGGAAAAACAATAAAGCCGAATTACCGCTACTGAAATGAAGTTCCTTAGAAGAATTATGGGAAAAACCATGCGAGACTGCATTAGAAATGAAAAAGTAAGAAAAGACCTCAAAGTTACCCCACTACTTGAAATAATCGAGAGAAGACAGCTGACGTGGTTTGGGCATTTCTGCAGAATGAAAGAGGAGAGAGACCCAATTAAGGCCATGGAAGCTAGAGGGACAGAAAAGCATCTCAGAGGGCGGCCCAGGATGTCCTATAATCAGTATATAGAAAAAATGGGAAGGAAATGGGGAAGAACAATTGCTCAGATGAAAAATCTAGCAAGGGATAGAGATGGCTGGATGCACCTCCACGCTAATATGAGGCAGAGGAGGAAAGAGAAAGAAGAAGATTAAATATGTAAGTTTTAAATTTAGAATAGTTGTTTTGGGTGTCATGAATGCATTATGGTTGATATACAATACTTTTTAGATCACTTGAAAATGGGGAAGATGGGCCTGAAACGTTGTGGACAATGATTAATAAAGTTGTGGAAGTTAATAAGGAAAATTTTCCTGAAAATTGATATTTTTGAAAACAAGTCAAATATTTTTTTTGGGAATTAATATTTGAATACTATTTAAAAAATATAGGCTGCTTAAATAGCTGTTTGCTAATGTATTTTGTAACAAAATTTTGAAAACTCAACAATAATGACTTACTGGAATTTGTCCATTGGCTTGTCTTTTTAGTTGAGCTAGCTGATTTGGGTTGTAGGCCATGTTTGCGAAAACTAATCTCTCTTCATAGTCATATTCACAGAGTATTTTGTTGTCACATAGATAAAATCTGTCACCAACACAGAATCTGTAATTTTAAAAATAATTTTTACTAATAAAATTAAAAGAATCAAAGATGTACAACCTTAAAATTACAAATAAAAAAAAACAAAAAAATGTTTTTTCGTAAAAAGCATTGGAAAATATTTTGGCCCTTATGCAAAATGAAAAGACATGCTAGATTAGTTGGACCTAAGTGGAATAATGGATGGGATGCATCAATCCTTCCTTCCTCCTCTTCATTGTAGGAGAACCATCTAGTACATTTTGATTAATTAATTTTACATTACTTGCACCAGCATTATATTTCAAAGCTGTTTAAAGTTACTTGAAGTAAATTTAAAACATTAATATTTGATTATTTTAAAAATACAATCATAACATTGAAGATATGAATCTATGAGTGAAACATCACATGTGTCAGACTGTTGGGTAGCTCTGTATCCTAGCAAAAAGCACTATCTCCACCCATGAACTGGATTTAGCTGCAAGTGGAATCAGTTCAATACAGAAGTGGATGATGAATTTCTGGGCTTAAATAGAATAGCCTCTATTAGAAATGTGATTAATGTTCAGCCATAACAAGGTTGCTACAATGAAAAACCAATAATGATCTTTTATTGGACCCTATTTCTCGGTTTTAATAGGGTACAAATTGAACTCAATTTGGACCTCTTTCTCTTACCACCTAGATTACTGAATTAAAAAGTACTTGTGACAAGAAAACAATATTTTGATGATATCATATATCGAACTAAGGAAAAAAGGTGCTACTTAAGGCATACTTAAAAATACGCGATATATTCTGTAATAAACTTCAGACGAAATTATTTAATACCAATTATAGGAAAATTACCTTTCCGCCAAGAAATATTCAGTATTCAAATATTTTTGGCCATTCAAACCTCCCCTAATTTTACATAAATACTGCAATATTATGTGAAAATCCTTTTTGTTAGGCTTGGACAAATACAATATCTATAACTCCTCCGTTTCGTAGAATATACAACTTGAAGCAGAGCATAGCGTTGAGTTGTTAGCAAGGAAGACAGGCAGTGCACGAATGGAGTATGGTAGCCTTGAACCCTCCTCCAGTTTTAATTAAAATGTTTCACATTGATCGAGAAGGGAGGGAGACGTATCAGTTACTAGGACCATGTGTGAGTGACAAGCCATTCGATTAATTTGAATCATTTCATCCCTCGTTCCTGCCAAATGTGTAATCTACTAGTGATAGCGCTCCTGCATTATCACAAATCTCTACAGATCTAATAGATGGATGATTCGGAAATGAAATAATTAAATATTCTCAATAAACCTAGATTATACCAAAACTTGTAAGACTGTTCTTTATAGCTTTAAATGTTTCATGTCCTTGAGAATCCCCAGGATGCCGATAATCCTGTCTAGTCCGACGCGGGGGGTGTTCATGTTGTAGCGTGAAATCCCAGTTCCAGTTCATATACAATAAATAAGTTTTCAGTATTGTAATTTCGACATCTCATTTAAGAAGGTACCCTGTTTTCATAAAGAAGGGAACATGTACCATTCTAGCCAGAATAAGGTCGAGATTCTCGGGGTCTGCAACGAAATAAATTTTAAAAGATTGCTGAAGGATATGAAATCCTTTAGTTGTGATGTACCGTATTGCTCCATCGTCACTGCGCCCTCAAGAAGAAAGTGTACGAACGTGTTTGCTTATCATGGACAAAACATCACTCACTCTAATTAGCAAAATCAGGATACATAAAATGTATCGACATAGCGGAAATACCTATAATGAACGAGAGAGCTAGAATGAATATTCTAAGGTTGAAAATAAAATTTGGCTGGGAGTTCAAACAGAGATATCAATCTACGTTATAATTCGAAAACTGGTTATCAAAAAGAGTTTACGAAGTATAATTCTCAGAACCGACGATAATGTAATATGATAAAAATAACGAATAAAGCAAGTTGCCTATGCTATTAACGCGAGAAAAAGAGAAAAGAGAGCATTTTATTTTATGCACTAATGATGAGGGTAAAATAGCGAGAAATAAGGTCGCTGAAACTGTATGAAGCGTTTTGCGGCCGGGATAGGACCAGGAGTAATCACCTCCGCCTCCTGTCTTCTCTTTTTGTCGGGCAAAACATTAATTGAAATTATCGACCTGAAGAGCTAGAACCTTTACGGGATTTATTTTGCCTAGTGCCGTTTTATTCGGCCGCATTAAGCCCTCATATCAACTTTTCCAATTATCCTCTCTCCCTCACCCTCTTTAGCTGTGGCAGTAATTATTAAGTGAGAGGGATTGGATTATTCAATCGGGAACCCTCCTCACCACTTTAGTTCAGTCCAATTTTAATGCACAGTTTCTTAATTAGTATATTAATGGGATTGAGGATGAGACAGAGTAATCGGCCTATCTATTAATATTTCAGATTCGGGATCTCTTGAGATTAAACCACGCAGCGGTTTCGGATAGTGCTACCTACCTATGTAAAAATTAGGGTTGCCCTAGATAAGAAATCCACGAATCGTGAATAGTTTGAAATATAAAAAGGTCACAAGTAAAGTACTGGAGTACGACTTGAGATCTCTGAAAGAACCTCAGTAATCCGTTGGGTTATTTAGTAAAATGCTACTAAAAAAAAAAATGAAAAAAAATCTCAGAATCTCTCAGTCTTAAAATCCAAACATTGAATTATAAAAATAAAGATATTTGTATTTCGACAATCGAACGCTCAACTCACTCGTTTTAAAAAATGTAATCTCTATATTACTTTTCACACATATTGTAAGGTAGAGGAGTATCTTATCTACTGCTCTCTCATAAGATATGTATAAGGTAAGATATTCTAAAAGGGAAGGGAGAAAGGTCCGAGTAGGGCCACTTTAATATTTGAATGTTAGGATAGCCGGGAGAAGTGAATCGGAAAAGCGGAGAAAAGTTCCTGTCACCGATTCCCCCAGGGTGTTAAGAGGACAGCTCCGCTGTTCCCTTGCATGAAATTTATATGAAATCATAGTAGAACCCTTTCCATTGGCCGGTCGGCGGGTAATGAGCCCGGCGTGGACATGGTGATTTCCCGGGGGCCCCCTAAAACCTCGGGCCCGTCCCAGGGTCATGTTTAATATCACTTTTGTCAGTCCTCAGATATTCTTATACCGAGAGAAACAATCTCCTTGAGCAACTCAAATATACATGCCCTATGTGCCCACCCTCCTCAAATTGAAAACAGGCACTTCTCCTGGCGCGGGTATTACCCCCTGGCTATATACGACCCGGGTCCCTCCTATGGGTATTGGCACATACATACGGATCCTATCATTTCTTATTTCTCACCCTTCCGGGCGGACACTAACCTCGCATATAATATTCGCCCCTATTGAAACTTCCGACTTCTAGCTGGACTTATTTTCACGCTAATATTTCTTATTCCAAACTTACTAGATCTTTTTCTTCTAGGTATGTGAAGTTTGCCATTCACTTACTATGATACTTCGAACCGATTTAATTCTAATAATGAGGTTGATTGAAAAGGTGTCATCACCAGAAATAATCATATGTTTTGATAAATTGTTTTTAGTGATGAGTCGTTAAATGTATTTTGTGTTTAATTTTGAAATTATTGAGATGTCATGGTGGTCATGGCTGTTGGGACAGCACTCTCCAGCTTGTCTAAGCCTCAAGGATTCAACGCAGGTTCGAAGGTTCTCTCTCCTCAATATTATATTTCTTTATTCTGGTGGTTGATGTTACAATGTTATATTCAGGGCAGAATATGAGTAATGAGTAAATCTTCGCTTTCAGGTTCACACTCCCCATTATTAGCTCTACAAATAGTTGAAGAGATGGAAGCTACGCTATCTTCCATTAGTGGGAGGAGGTCCCTGCCTGAATGTTATTTCAGTCAATGTTGCCTGTATAGGTTCTATCAGATGAGTTTTTGTAATTCAAATTCCAGATTATATTTAATATCACATCTTCTAAATGATTCAAACTGTAATGTTATTATTTAAGACCACTGAATTCGATCCAACAATAATTTTAATAATGGTAAGTTTAGGTTGGACCGCTTGACATACCTGCTTCATGATAGATGTTTTTAGTAATAAAATCATATTTTATATAATAATATTATATTTTTTTAATATTATTATAATATTTTAGTAAATAAAATCAACTATACCTGAAAGATAGTAATGTACATTTAGCTATAAAATACTCGAAGTTACCGAGTTTTATCCGCCTTAGAATTTTTTTTGTTTAGATTATTGCAGAGTAACTTATAAAGTAGATAGGTCTTCCTAAAGTAGACGTTTTTATGGAAATCGTTATGCGAAGAATAGAAATACTCTGCCCGATAGGATATCTATAAATCGTTCGTAAAAATGACTGATTTATTCGGTTTGGAGATTTATTTTCCAAGCCCAGTAATATAAGTATTAATGCCTTAGCGGTGTCGCTCCGAGTGAGGCAGACTCGAAAACTTTTTAAATTAACCCTCCCCTATTTCTCCAGTCGTAAATTCAAGCGTTTTAATTTTTAGAATATTGGCTCTTGTGGCTTTGGTACCCTTCCATTAATTGTTCTACATTTGTATGTTTTGGAGAAAGAAAAGGAAAGAAAAGAAAAATAATTACAAGTTAAGTTAAATATAAATCAAATCATTTTAAATAATATGGAGGCTGAAGATCAAAATGCTTCTACTATTATAATATGAAAATGTTAAGGAAGGCAGATTTTTATTTTTTAAAGACTAGTATACCCGAGCGAGAACTCTCGCATAACATATCATAATGAATTCTTAATGAAATCGAAGTATAAGCGATAAACAATATAATATTATCAAGAAAGTTTATTTAACACACACACATTTGGTGAAGCTTTATAATAGTTTATAATGACTTTGTTCAAGTAATAGTTAATACTTACTAAGTAATTAACTTGCCCTACTGGAAAGTACCCCCTCAGTTTAACATTTAAGCAATAAGACCCTACTATACCACTTTCTGTTTTTAGTATTCTATCATTCATGGAAACATAAAAACAATATTTTATTTACAAAACGTTTTCACAGTTATTATTAAGTTTTTACTTTCCCTTACCTATATACGAAGTATATAGTAAGGGGAAGTATTGCGTGAAAATTTTTGAATTAGAGTTTTCGATGGAAATACACGTTTTAGGGCCCATTGAATCTAAATGACCAAATCTCGCAAAATGGTCTGTGTGTCTGTGTGCCCGTGTGCCTGTATGTGTGTGTGCATGTGAACAGTCTAGCTCAAAAACGATAAGTTGTACGATACTGAAATTACGTATTTAAGGATGGCAAATGCATGTGATGTTACAGCAACATTTTCGTCAAAATCGACGAACCGGAAGTACCACTTTATATAATCGATTTTAATGAAACTTGCCTAAATTATTCTTCATAAAGGTCTTTAACTTTTCATTTATGTAGTAAATCATCGAGAAAATGCAGAGAAAAAAGTTATGATGAAAAGAATATTTTATTTGCGCATAGCTTAAAAAGTATGCATTTTATTGTAAATTATTCATGGAATTGTATGAAAGGTAATTAAATTATCTAAAAAACAATAAAAGAATCATCAAAATCGGAGCAGTATTAGCAAAGATACAGCGCATCGGGCTAACCGGAATTAGCTATTTTACAATTGTTTACAATTTTTTCGTAAACGGCTCCAACGATTTTGGTGAAACTTGCCTAATGTCTTCACCTTAAAGACGTTTAACTTTTCATTTATGTAGTATATCAACAAAAAAGTGTAGGGAAAAAAGTGTTGACGAAAAGAATATTTTATTTGCGCTTAACTTAAAAAGCATGCAATTTATAGTAAATTATGTACAAAATTATTTATATGAAAGATTATTAAATTATCTAAAAAAAAAAAAAATCATCAAAATCGGACCAGTATTAGCAAAGATACAGTGTATTTTATGAGGAGCATAAAATAGATCGATAACCGAGCGCATCCGAAAGAAGATGGATGCGTCCGAACCTCCTTCCACCAATCTACCAATCTGTTGTAAACAATACGCTCTGTAACAAAGTAATTTAAGAATACAAAAGCGGAAATTAACTTAATAATTTCTACTATAAATGTAATGTTTCCATGGAAACTAAACCAGAAACTTTTAAAATATATTTGCAACTTGACAAAGTTAAAATATATAGGTAGTGTACAGAATTGTCGTACAAAAATGGTTTAAAAAACTGTTTTATTGTACTTAAGTGGGAGAAGAAGTGAATGCTGCTGAGTTTATTAGAAGCAGTGTTTATGTGAACTCTTTAAAATTATATTGAAAAGCTAATTATAATAGAACGGTAAGGGAAAGTTGTGTGATGCGCGCACCGCACCAGATTTTTGTTAACAGTCTCAATTGGCTTTAAAAGGTATAAAGTTGCCATGAGGCCCGTGTGGGCCTATATCATGCGTTATCTCGAAAATGGTACATTTTTAAGCTTTAAAATGCTGGACCAATACGCTCCGTGGGATCGTACTTGATCTTGATGCCCGCGTCAAAATCTTTAAAACCCAACTTATCCCGTCTCGATCCGCCGACTCTCAGCCGTCAAAGTTTTGAAACCTTCCAGTTTTTTCACCACTTTTATTTAAGCCCTTGTAAGATTTTAAGAAATAAAATTGGAATTCGTCACATCTCCGTGAAATTCTCTTTCTTTTGATACCTCACTCCTCAAAATCCATCGCTCCTGAGAGCCGGAAAAGGAATCTATATTACCGTAATGATATATAGTAGTTGATAATAAAGAGAATTAAAAACCAATTCAATGTATGGATTGAAAACATACTGCTATTTCTTTTAGTCTGCATTTATAATTTAGAGTTATAGCGAGTTTTTTTTTTGTTGTTCTTTTTCATCTTATTGAAAGTGGCCATTTTAAGAAATTGCTTATAAAATTTACTTGATAAAACTGTAGTTTTTAACAGATTATGTATAACTCTGCGAAAACCTAGTTCAACACAAACATAGAAAAGTACTCAGGCGTTACGTATGGCTTACTGTGTTTTCCCACATTTTCAAACAGTTATCAAACTTTAACCCAGCAAATAAAGCAGTGAGATTTCTATTTACCATAAATCTCTTCGAAAATATTGTATCATAACTTTTGTGAATTTCAGATATTTAAATCCAATCCCATCAGAGATATTACAGCTTAAATTAGAAAATATTGAAAAATTTCAAATTTTAAAAGATACATAGATAAAAACCCAAGGATACATTCAGTAGGATTTATATTTATTCTTGTTGACCTACTGTTAGGGTGTGTGGTGGATAGGTACCACACAAAGCGATAAGTTGTTTATAGCACTCCTTCTCATAAAAAAAAAAAGGTTTGTAAACGAAAATGTTTTTAATTTGAGCGTTTAATATCAGGCCAATTTGTATTATATGAGGATTAGGAATATATTAAATGCACTAAGAATAATTATTTTCGGCTTAATACATAACCTTTAAAATTGTGTTGGTTTTATCTTTCTAAGTCGTATAGTTTTTGAACTACCGACGAAACCGCAAATTCGTGCATTTACTAAATTGGTCAGAAAAAAAAGACTGCTTAGTGGCTAATTTAAAAAAAAAATTCTCCTACTTTTTTTTCTCTAGAAACATGAAGGAAATAATAATGGTCAAGAAACCAACTTAATTTATTTTGGACCACTTTGTATGGATTGACCACAAGAGGTGTCGAAGCATAGTTATTTATGGCTATTTACCTCATATTATCTATTTATGTAATAACCTAATTGATATTAAAGGCTATCTCTTTAATAAAAATGCTACTTCCCCCAAGAATTAAAAACATCATAGCATTTTTTTTTTCTCCCAAGCACATAATTAAAAGGTGTAAA
This sequence comes from Rhaphigaster nebulosa, assembly GCA_948150685.1. Lineage (NCBI taxonomy): Eukaryota > Metazoa > Arthropoda > Insecta > Hemiptera > Pentatomidae > Rhaphigaster > Rhaphigaster nebulosa. The sequence goes on along the minus strand of OX411309.1, from coordinate 102,705,100 downwards.
ACAAAAATGGAACTCAGTGCATCAGTTCCATTATATTTGAAAAACTTGCTTCATACAGGCCGGCTTTATCCTGCAAGAGGAGATAAGGAGTAGGGCAGTAAAACTTTTTTAATATATGTAGAATAAGAAATGCAATAAAACTCATTCCATTATAGGGAAGTAATCTAATTCCAGAGCTCTCTGTGAAATCAGACTGGAGGGATGACTGGTGAATGGTGCTCATCGTCTAAAGTGAATAGCCGCTCTGACTTTGGAAGGTTTGATCCTACTTTGGCAAAAATCTAAAGGGTCAATATACATCGCATTTACATACTCGCCTCGTTTTGGACCCCTTTATATTTTCAATAAAGGGGAAAAGGATGTTTCATTGGATATCTTGCGGCAATATGAAGGTTCTTTCTAAGTAGGACTAAAAGTAAAATTTTCGAGAGTTTTATTAATTTCATTAGCTCCGATGAAGTTGTTTTTTATATCGACATAATTATTTTATTCAAATTAGAAGACATAGCGAGGTTGAATAATTAATGCATACCACTTAACACAGCATACCAATTTCCATTATTCATAGATGAACTATAAAGATGTGCGATAGAAACCAACACAATGCTACTAATATTTGTAATAGAAAATAAATTTGTATGTCTTTTTACTTCCTGGTACAAAGCAAAGAAAGTTTGGTAATCGCGAAAATTTTCGGTTTTCAGATTTCAACGGAATACATATATATATTCACGGAGATTTTCATTTTGACAATCCCTTTTGACTAGTTTCGACGTGACGTCTGTACGTCCGTTCGTTCGTGTGTATCTCGCAGAACTCAAAAACGGCTAGCCGTAGAAAGTTGAAATTTTGTATTTAGGATTGCTGTAAAATATAGTTGTGGACCTCCTTTTTTGGTCACTGCATGATAACCGGAAGTGGTACTTTACTTGAACATAATAATTGATTTCCATAAAAAATTATATTAAAATATAATGCAAAATTTCTCTAATTAAGTATTTATAATTTACGTTGATTTAAATAACATACGAGATTTTGGTCTAAATTGGGAAACCAGGAGCGGTACTTTACTTGAAGGTCATATTAGACTTTCATCAAAAATGATATTAAAATATAATGTAAAACATCTCAAATTTGGTAAATAAGACTTTTATATCATAAATAATATATTAGATTTTAGTTAAAATTATTAGGTGATAATAATAAAAATAAAATAAAATTAGGTACCTTACATGAAGGTGATAATAAACTTACATCAAAAATTATATTAAAATTAAATGCAGAGATCATATGGCTCGGTAATAAAGGTTACAAACGGATTTTTTTTTCGCTCTAATTAAACATTTTTATTATTTGTTTTCAGTGTTAAAATTGAGTTTACAATTGAAATACTTGTTTCCCTCCCCAATTGTGAGCTGAAGAAGTCTGCAGCAGGAGAATAAGATATAAAGTAAGTGGATACTTCCGCTTAAAATGTCCAACCGTCGATTTCCAATGCTTTATCTCCAATGCTAGTGACATTGACAGTTCTAATGTTGTCACGGAACACGAAGATATCTCTTGGGACTTGGTACTTACTGAAAGAAAACGACATATAAATGAGATCTCCAGAAACAAGAGCTTGTTTGTGTCAACATATGGATGTCGCGACGCCGTGTGGTTTTTGAAGTACTGCAATCTTCGAAAACTAATAACCAAATTCAGGATCACTTTTTGAGCCACCGATTTATAGTTTAATTGGCGTTCAAGGAAGTCATGTGTTGTCCACATCAGATATTTTTCTTAAGAGATTATCAGTTTATTGCGAAATCATACTTCTATTTCTCGTAATCTAGCACAAAATACGATTTAAGAAATTAATTTGGTTGACCATAATCAAGTTAAACATGGTATAGAATGATTAAATTACACATACTTTTGTATTGTTAGAACTTTTTTTTTTTCAAAATATATTTGGATATGGAATTAGAACAAATATTCAATGGACATCGTTTGAGACCTCATTTGCAACGTGAGGCACTGTCGTGAAATAAAAAGATCAAATGAAAGGAAATAATGCGAAACGATCCAATCTGGACTTAATAAGGCTCAATCAGTTGCTTCCTGCTTGGACGGAGAATGATTAAACTTTTGTGATGTTTTCTGAAAAGTCCAGTTTTACTCTTTACAACTCAAACGACCTATTCGCGTACCGAGAAGACGCGAAGCGAGTTACTCGCTCTAAAATATCAGGTAAGATGCAGACAGCTAAGAGGTGGGTCTGCAATCGTTAGGTGATAACGTATAGTTTTGAACAGAAAAGAGATCGCCACATGTTCCAGTCAAAAAATCTTGATTGAAAGCAATAAATCACTAGTATTATTGAAGATTATTATATATCATCTAACGCTGATAGTAGTTCCCATTATTTCATATGAGAATAGGTTGATACTTGACAGTTGATCAATAAAATCGTATTGGTAGTATTCGCAATTGACTTCAATACCATTTCATTTGTAGAACAGATTTGGGGGTGTATCTAAACATGACAGTTCCAAATGAAGAGCACAACATCCATCAAGAATGAAATATAATAAAAAATCATGCCAAGGAGATTTCAAGCGGTGAAAGAAGAAAGAGAAGCTCCGATGCCTATATAAAAATATTTTGTAAACATTATTTTAGTCGAAATAGTTAAGTCTTTTTTATATACCTACATATTTACTTGACATGAGTAGTGCATGATCGATTTAAACTCTTAAGAATTTTTAATATTTTAATTTATAAAGAACAAGTCATTGATCTTATAGTTTTGTACGACTTATAGTTCTTAAACATTCATAGCAACATAAATAATATTTAATTTGAAATAACTGATTTTTTTAGCTGGTGAGTGGTAAAATGTGTATAATTAAAACAATTATAAAAAGTTCGTGGTTGCGGAGGTTTCTGGAGCTGTACTCCGGAATGTCTTAGAAGCGGCGCAGGTTCCAATCCAGTCTGCCGAATATACACTTATTAAATTTCGACTTTTTCTCCCTGGCTAGAATAGGTTGGTAACTTAGGATTAGTAGGATATTCTGCCCTTGCTGTCCCTTCCTGTGCTTGTGTACATAAAGGAGTTAAACACAATAAATAAAAAAACGCTCGATTAGGACTGAACTATTCGCTACATAGCTCATAAGGTTCATTGAAGACGGTTCAGTATTTTTAATGGAACGGTGATGTTCGATAGGGGAACGAAGACAAAGACAGAACTACATTTCTAAGAACTAAGTTTTTGGACGCTCATTTCTCATCCATAACTCATTTCCGACACTGATCTCTCCTAGAAATAAAAAAAGGCCGAAAATGTCTTGGAGTATCTACTTAGATATCTTTGTTGACTGTGCCGTCTGTATGAGTTTCTATTGGCCCAGAGAGTAGAAGCATCTAATGTATTTGAATTACCATATTAAAAGTGTTTCGAATTTCAGCCAAATCGCCATATCAGGTACTTTTAAACCACTTTAACAAGGATATTTTTATTATTGAGCAAAAAGAATGGATATTTCCATAATTCTAGGGCTAATGATAGATAAACCATCATAACATAGGAGGATGTCTCCATTGAGGCAAGATAATTTCCCTACAGCGAGACTCACCTGTTGCCCTTAGTGAATGGGGCCGGAGGGCGAAGCCCTAGGGAGCCCGCCGAGCTAATAACAACCTATATTGGCCCCACGTGGTCTTATTACTCGCCTCAACAACCCTATTAGCCCTAGAGTCGTAATTTTTATCTCTAGGCTCCATCTTCCGTCTGTGGATTGCCTCTTCGTTTGTGAGGTGCCGTCTGTAAACAGTTTTAACGACCCAGTGAAATTATTAAAACAAGAAAAAGAAGACGAGGATGTCGACTAGTTTTAATATCATTTAACTGTGAAGTTAAATCAATAACCAAGTTCGTGTTGCATTGACTCTCTCTCCTCAAGGAAGATCTGTTGATAGTATATACTGTCTTTACAGTCCATATTTATGAATTTTAGTAACGTGAAAAAACATTTTTTAAGTAACCCTATGGGAATTATTAAAAAACAAAACCCTAAGGATATAAAATATAAAAACAAAGTACCTAGTACTTACATATATTACTAATTACATATGATACTAATACTAACATGTATTTTTTTCCCCTCAGAATCTAGTGTTTCAAAGAAAATATCAGTTTTATTTATGGATTACTATGAAATAATTGTTCTTGCGTGACATATCTTCTGAGAGTGATATAATTGCATGCTTTAAAGAAAGTTTAATTATCTGTACTTACAAATAAAGATTTGTCAATTACTGATTGAGAACATCGAAATAAATGTTTAGAAATATGTAGAAGTGCTTAAAGGAATAAGAATGAATGCGATAGGATTCAAATTACGATTATTAAAGGATTTGCCAAAGGAAGCATTTCTATGATTTGGAGGTTTGCATCAGGATGGAGTTACTCAGAGTGAGAAGATGAGAAAATAAGGATGGCTTTTGTTCTGAGGTAAGGAAGAAGTGCCGAAGGAAAGCTTTAAAAGGATAAAGCCAACTTAAAAGGCACACCAGAAAAAGATATAAGTGCTTGTGAATATCTACGCTTGACATGAATTTTATTGAATACATGAACCTTATAGACGACAAGAGTCATATGGAAGACACGAATCTTGTGTAACGATTCATTTGCATCTTCAGTATCATCTCAAAGTAGCAACAGATAGATTTAAATGTATGTATAAAGTCAAAATATATCTTAAAGAGAAATGCCATTGATTGAATAAATTATACTAAAGCGTTACCTGTGATTGCACTGTTGGCAGGCAAAACATTCTAAGTGGTAAACGTTCGTCCTCGCCCTCATGACCATTTCGAAGGCAGGAATAACTTTTGAGCAGGCGGAACAATAACCCGTGCTTCCGAACAGCCTGGAAAAAACAAATAAATAACAAAAATTATAAATATAAACAATGCAGTTTATATTCCTTAAATAAAATGGATCAAAATTTAAAAGGTTTGCACATATTTCAATTTAGCTTTACGTTTGAGAATTTTTGACTATTCAACATTTATTTTATCGTAGCTTGATACTGACGAAGAGGTTGGAGTTATTTTGAAAAAAAGTTAGTGATTACCATCTTTCACTGGTACTTTTTGGTCTTAAGATCTCTCTCTCTCTCTCTCTCCCTCGCTCTCTCTTTCTCTCTCTCTCTCTCTCTCTCTATATATATATATATATATATATATATATATATATATATATATATATATATATATATATACATACATATATACACATACATATTTAAATAGCTGACATTTAAAAATTGTAGAGTTGACAGATATTGGGGATACAAGTATTGGATATGAGTATATATACAGGAATATAATTTCTATAAAAATTTATATTAATATGCTTACCACGAAGAACTGAATCTGTTTCCAAATGTTGATACCATTTTCTCTATTCCACAGAAATCTTTAGTAGCTTATTTTCTCTCTCGTATCTAACCTCATGCCCTATGATCAAGCTATTTCGCTTTGACCGAACCGCCAATTACTTTTGTCTCAATCATCTTGCAATTTTGGTAATGTAGGAATCAAATTACTCTTAACAGTTTTTAAATCAATTCTCCTTTTCATTTCATCAGTGATTTACTTAGATATGGGATCTACGTACCTCAGGAAATATATTGCTTTGAATCATTTCAATTTATAGTAGTATAATAATTTCCGAAACAATTAAAATAAATTTCTGTATAAAAAAGATCATTTTCATAAATAAAAAAAAAACAGAAAAAAAAAGAAACCATTTCATTTTCCGAGGTCGATGACAACAGTTTGTATTAAAGATAATTAACGGAATCAAACATGAAAAAGTCGATGAGATTTCACTTCTCAATGTGGAAATGCAATTAAATCCGATCCATAAAAAATACCCAAAGAAAATTAAATTAAACAGGATTGAATGATTGACAAAATTAATTAATTAACCTTAATTTTCTTAGTTCAAAATTAGTTTATTTTCTTAAGTTCTTCTTTTTTTTATCTCATTAAAACCAACATTTTGTTGGAGGAGCGTAATATTAAATGTATCAGCACTTGACAAAAGACCTTCAAATTAACAAAGACATTATGAATTGTGAGGGCTTGCGAAAATGATTCCATCTTTGATTTAATGTAGCATAGAAATAACGAAACATTATTACGAAGTATATCTTAATGCATTTAAACTTTTCTTGATACAGTTATATAAAATAGAAATATTATTTGAAAAATCTGTGATATTTTAATTACCTTAAATAATCCCTCCTACAAAGAATGAGGTTGGCTTTTGTGTAAAGAGTTGATCCAACTTCCCCTAGTCTACAATCGCAGCAACCACATTTGAGGCAGTCTTCATGCCAGTATAGGTCCAATGCTTTGAGCATATACCTAAATAACAATAAACAATGAATTATAATGGTACACCAGGCTTATAAACAAAAAATACTTAAAGATGTTGGTTATTTTTGAACAATAAAACAAAACATTACTTGAAGCATGTAAAAAAAAAAAGAAAAGAAAATTATTGTTTCATAGTTCTATTTTGGAGAACTAAAGGCGTAACATCACACATACTGTAAATACATTCATATTTGCTGTACCCAAGACATGAAATGTATAATTTAATATTACGTTTTCTATACATAACTGAATATCATAGCTGAATAACTAATAGAAAAAAAGCCAAATTTGCCTGTTAAGTATTTATTCTTTTGACAGGTTGATAACAGTATTTTAGGTAACAAATTTTGTAATAATTATCATCATGTCATAACATTAATTCATTGTATTAACTGAATTAATAGGTATTTTAAGGTTATAATGATAAAACAATCAGAAACAAGTATTTTTTACTTAACATAAAAATAAAACTACGCTGAAAATTTGCCGCCCTCTAAATTCTACCGCCCGGGGCAAGTGCCCCTCTTGTGCCCTCCTCCCAGTTCCGGTCCTGCTTAGGACCCAGTTATGCGATGGACCCAGTTCAAGGCGTTCTACAGAATGAATTTCATCCTTTCAGAAGTACTGCAAATAATGAAATGCAGTCTGCCGGATTCGTCACCGCCCATGTCCCAATTGGCAATGGATGAAACACAATATGGTGATGAAAAATCCGAATTATAAAACATATCTTCTAATCAGATAGGAAAGTCTTCAAGTTATTTTTCACGTGTTTCTTGAGATAATTCTTTTATTCACTAATTTAATTAATCATAGATAATTTGTGTATATCGTTAATCGCGTTCTTGTGAAGATTTCTTTAATAACACATCAAATATTAGTATATCATTTTAAAACTATTTTTATTGATCTCAGAGACTCCAATAACATTTAAAACTATCATAATATAATTTTGTCCACATAAGTCGCCAGTTTTACCGACTGTGCGAAAGGAGGACGCCCTAAGAGTTGACCAAAACGTAGATTGGAGAGATTTTATAAGGTCCAATCTTAAAATTTGGGTTTTAATAAGATTCATTGGAAGGCGGTATGCAAAAACAAATCGTTGATGTTATCGGAACCGAAACTTCGGCTTCGTTAAACCTTATTATTGTTACATTACATATATATGAAATGAACAATAACTAAGGCTAAGTAAGTGCAGGAATGAATGATATTTAATAAAAGTAAAGAGCAGGTGGGTAAGGAATAGAAATCTATCTTTACGAATAGAGATGGGTAAAGAATACTAAAACGAAGCAGCACGAATAACAACGAAATTTTCAAAAGAAGCAGTTCAATGATAGGGTAGATACAAATCGACATGTCGAAATATTGTATATAAGACGCGGTCGGAGAAGATCGGAAATAAAGAGAAGTTGTTTTAGTTCTGAAGAATAAAAAATAAAATAAAAATAGGCCATCAGGAATAGTGATTTGATTCAAATTATATTAACTTACCTGAATAAGCGTTATCTTAATATTTAATTCTTTAATTGACCTATCGGTCTTTAAATAAGTAAACATAGTTCACAGTAGTACGTTGGGTTATTATAATTGTGATAGGCGTGCGCAGTACCCTTCATTAGAGGGTGCACGAATCACAGTATCGGGGGGAGGAGAGGAGAGAGTCCTTCCATACTCCGCAGTCGGGGGAGGGAGGAAGGGTCCGGGTATATGCTTTACTCCTCAGGAAAATTGTTTAAAACGTACTTTAAATAGTTATTGTGTTAAAATTAAACCAAAATTTAACACTCTTGGGCTACAAAAGATATAAAACTGACTTATTAGCAGGTGCCTGTGCACCTGTGGTCCCCACCGTGTGCATGCCTAAGATAATTAATGATATTTAAGGGTTTTCAATGAATAGCGAAAATATCCAGTATATACTGGATAAAATAAAACCTCGCATCAGTGTTTGATGGATGAGCGAAGGGCTAGGTGGATATTAAATTGAAGACATGGCCATGTAATGAGAGTCCTCTGACAGTTTCATATTAGGAGGAAATTGGAGGGGTTGGCTGGACAGGGGAATGCGGCTGCTATTTATCGAAAACACCCCCTCTCGGGAAACCTTTTTCGACCAAGTGCTGCTTTTCTATCTTCTTAGCGGCTCATTACTTCTCACTCTGGACCTTCTCTCTTCTGCCTTGTTTATTTTCGCTTTGCCTGTCTGTACTTATTTCTTTTTTTTCCATCCATGTTTCTCTTTTAGTGTTTAAAATAGTAGATTCTTTCATTACCAAGGTTTGTTACTAACCACATTAATAAGAGAGCGGAATTTTTCTATAGTTGGCACAAGTGGATTAAAGGGAGTGGCTTTTGGGCTGAAACCGCCCCCAAGACAAAAAAATAATTTTTCTTACATTGGTAAATTTTTGTTTCTATAAATGATATGAGCCTAATAATTAAACGCAGTTTTGGTCAGACCTTAAAAACTTTCTATGAGGAGGACCTCCTATATTGCTATAAGGTATCTCTATTCCCAGACGGTGTAGGCCTCCAAAATCAAATCCTGAATCCGCTACTGATAGTTGTATCAGCAATTTAATTTAATTTAGTTTAATAGTGAGGTTTTTAAATCTTGGAAATGATGACGTTGTTCCTAAGATGGATTTTAAATTGAACCAGATGTAGAATATTCCATAGCAGTTGGAAATGTGAAGGTAGTGGGATAGCTCACCTTTAGTTTCACTATAATTAGGAGCGCTATGGTTCTTTTGTGTTCAGTTTTGCTGAATATGCCGCTGGCAAAATTTTGAAATCCGAATTTATTACCTACTGAAAGACAATCCCAAGCGAGATTGAGATACAAGCTAAGTAATGACTTATGTTGAAATTGTAATAATAACTTCTAGTAGATTACGAGAAAGCCCACAACATTTACTAAATTATTCGCCCAAAGATTGGACAATATTATTACATTCATCTCCTGTGGGTTAGGCACGTTTTGAGGTCACATCTTCAAAATTAATTTAAATGTGCTAACGATAAAATGAGGACAATGGATGCATGCATACATATATAGATATAGATATTGATATAGATAAAGATTAATACCCCTACCTGAATGACGCCACATTACAACTTTCGAAAAGAGGACACAGGAGTGTCTTCATAAGATGGAATCTCCAAACCGCAGTTTGAAGTAATTCAGATCTCCAGGATCTGCCGGAAATTGAATGCTCAGAAGCAAGACAGGAATGGTGGGAAGAGGAGAAACGCTTTGGTTGTAATAAAAGTTTTCCATGTTTTTCTTCCTCAGCAAGAAGGTAGGCAATATAGAAGGTAAAGACCTCTTTAATAGCCTCACGAGTTCGACCATTAATTGAAATCGTCATTAATTTTTTGGTAGCGAGGAAAGTTATGTATGGGATCAATAAATGTTTGTGACCCGAGTTTTGTGATAAAGTACTTTTATTACCGTATCATTACGAAGGATTCTTTACAAGTATGAAAAAATATAAAAAGTTATGTCATATTCTGTAAGGGCACATTAATAGTTTCCTCGAGGATATTACAGCAATTAACTTTGCCATTAACGTTTTTACAATCTTTAAACGTGCAATGTTTACATAAATATTTGTTTAAATTGTTATAATATTAAGGTTATAACTTTTTTTCTTCTATTAATCGTAACTCGAGGAGAAAGTATTATACATATACTTCTCACTTCTGGCATAGAGTACTAAATAATAGAGTTCTTGATACACTGGCAGTTATATATCTTAAAACAGAATAAGATAAATTTTAGAATTTTACTCCAGTAAACAAGTAGAAGGTAAATATGTATGTATATGGATTAAATTAACACAAATGAAGGTTTGATATCAATTATTGTATTTAGTTAAAATTAAGTTTTATTTAATTTTAATCTAATTGCAATACTCTTGGATATACAATGCTTTGGTGATTCCATTTGGCATATTTTCCTTGGTTTCCCTATACGGGAGCATGCAACGTATAATTGTCTTTAGAAATCCAAATTGAATCCACATACTTGCAACTGAACTTAATTAACAAAGCCATTATTGCAAGAAAAAAAATTATAGACTTCTGAATAAGTTATATTTCGAGTTAGGAAGTATTGTAATCGCGAAAATTTTCGGTTTTCAGATTTCAACGGAAATATCCATCATCTCTGAATTCATTTGGTTAAAATTGGCTAGTCCTAATAAACTTTCATCAAAAATTATATTAAAATATAATTCAAAACATCTTAAATTTGGTATATATGACTTCTATATCAATAGAAATAATATACTAGATTTTGATTAAAATTGGTTAACCGGAAGTGGCAGTTTATCTAAAACTGTTCTCTTTATCTTTATAAAAGGGAGGAAAAGGAATCAAATAAAAATTGAGATTTTTATGGATGAGCACGTTTCAAGGTCCATACTAACCGTTTTTAATATTTTTTTAAAGTTGTGTGTGTGTGTTTGTGTGTGTGAGTGTGAGTGTGTGTGTGTGCGCGTGCGTGTGTGTTTATGATATATTTATATTATATTATATATTATATTTATATGGTATATTTATGATATTGTCATATATATATATATATATATATATATATATATATATATATATATATATATATATATATATATTTATATATATATATGTGTGTGTGTGTGTGTGTACTCTAGCTCAAATAATAATTAATCAAACGGTGTGAAATTTCGTATTTAAGTTTTTTTTCCTTTATAGGAGATTTTTTAGCTTTACACAGTTATTGGTAAATAAAAAATTTTAAATATAAATATTATCGTATTCTTTTCAAATTTGGTATTAGCTAATTTTAGGACATTCAAAATAAAGTATTGAATTTCGGCTGGCAAATACCAATCGAAAGTTGTACTTTACTTTTCGCTCGGAATAGAATTTGGTCAAAAAAAGATGTGTAAATTTAAACGAATTCTTTTAAATTTTTGGATTAGAGGCATTTATACCATTGGGAATAATATTCAGTGACCGGAAGTGGTACTTTACTTGAAATTCCAATCTGCTTTTTAATATTGAATTGGCGGAAGGTCGTGTGCTGGTTACATCACATTTTTTAAATGGTTCTCTATCAATTATAGAAATAAAAGCGTCAAAAAAAATGTTTAAAACATTAATTTCTGAGTCTGCAACATCCAAAATTACTACTCACAGCACCGACGCCAATAGACATCGCAACGTCGAGTGTCGTTTTTGAGATACTACTATCTTCGAAAATTAGTAACCAAATTCAGGGTAACTTTTTGAACCACCGATTTATAGTTTAATAGACTTACGAGACAAGTCATGTGGTGTCCGGATCTGATATTTTAATAACAAGAAATCGGTAGATTTTATTATTGCTAAATCTTCCGGTGACCATGATGATGATGTATTTAAAATTTGGTAAAGATTGGTTCAATAGCTTTCGCGATCAGCTGTCCTTTTATACAATTAACCTTTTCATTCAATTAATCTTCAGTGCGTACTTATATTGTTAATAATATGAGTAGCTTACGCTATTAAAATATATAATTATCTTAGAGTCATGCTTTTTTAGATAAAACAAGGATTATATTCTTAGAACCGTTTCGTTAGCTTTTCAACACACTCCACCACCTGGGTACTTTTTAGTAACCTAAGTCTTAACTAACTTTTTCCCCTACGGCCCAATCAGTTATAAACATTTTTTTGAAGAATCAATAACCTTGATTTGATTTGTATCAAACTTTTAATTTCAAATATGCGCTTTTTAAAGGAAACATCTCAAATTAACTATGGAGAAGAAACTAACTATAACAAATCGTATTAGGAGAAGTGAATCCGGAACAAATTTAACAGTGGAATTAAATATTTTTAATTAAAAAAAAAAAAAATTGTTTTTGCTTCCATGGAAAAAGGTCCTAGTTCTAGATAGAATAAAATTTAGACTTGTTGCTGATTGACGAAGCAGTTTACTCATCATCAAAAAGCAGATGCGGTTAGAGACCTTGAAAAAGATGCTTTCAGCTTCTTAACAATAGAATATTTCAGATTATTTCTCAAGAGAATAATTTAAAAATAAATTTCTGAACAATGATTAACTATTGTAAAGGTATTTTAATATATGATTTATTAACATACATAGTTATTTGTGGTATAACATACTCGTACATAATACATGTTTTTTAATTAGCTTGTTATTAATGAAGTTACATTGTTTTCCCTTTCGGTTATCCGAACCCTCTGGATTTTAATTTGTCCGGATTAGCGAGGGTCTACAGAGAGAGAGAAATGATTTATTGAAAATCAGTGCTGCCCAAATACATTGGGTTGCTATAATACACAGCGTACTGATCAATCCATAGTGGATAAAATATTTATACATACACATTTTACATAAATAATAATACATTACATAAAATATTTATACATAAACCTTTTAAAAAAAAACTTATTACAATAATACTGGTTAGGGTACACTGATTTCATTCTAATGAAATCTGCTAACTATTGGCTAAGAAATAAACCTAAGAAAGCCGACAACAATACAGATAGTGGGTTTTTATTGTGATCAGAATTCTTATCCAGTTGGCTCATGTGGGACTTCTGTACAGAAAAATGTAAGTGAATTATTTTAAAATATTGGTTCATTCAGCCACATTGGTCTTCCCCCACAAAAAAAAAAAAATAAAAAAAATTAAAATAAGAAATAAAATGTGACTATATATTAAATTCGGTTCCAACCCTATAAATTATGTAACAAGGCAAGGAGGTTGCAGAGTTGATCACTTCTACTTATCACCATTTTCGTTATATGATTATTTTTTTAGTATTGGTATATTTATGGAAACATAGTGAGTTATGAATATTTCGTATGCATAATGTATGTGTAGAATCTATTTTTCCGAGGAATTTCTTTTGTAAAGAACTATATTTCTCCGAGATTTCTGGCCACTAAATCTCAAAGTTCGCTCCTTTTACGCATCTTGGAACCATCTTAAATCAAATAGTTTTTCTTTTCAGCTCACATGAAGACCTATGACTTACATTCAGCATATCCTTATTGCCTTCAAAAGAAGAAAACTGAAAGGGGTTTGTTATATCTCTATTAAAAAAGCTTTTACCAACTTGATACCAAAGCCATATCTATAATTCTTTGTGACACCAAAGTTCGAGTTACCAGTATATCTTAGTTGTTCATTGCAAAAGAATAATGATTTTTTTATGTATTTACTAAAATACATATCTATATATTAAAAGAGCTTTAATTTAACTTACGGTAATTCTTTTAATTATTACTTCATGGACAGAGAACTGATGAGATCTGTATAATATAAGGCCTTTTACATTAAGTTCTTTAAACATTTCTAAATTACATTTACATTATAGCGTTACTCTCCAGATCGATAGTGCTTTTAAACCATGTTAATGAAATTTTTACTTTCCTTACTATCTAGCTAACGAAAGTATTCCAATCGCATACATTTTTTGGTATCCAGAGTCCCTTGACGTCAAAAAAAGCATTTCAGCCATTGGTGTGGGCCACGATGATCTCTTGATTTTTCTTGATACCGATTTTTTTTCTCTTTTTTTTAGTTTGCCTAGTCTTTTCCATAAGGAAGTTTTCATAAATAGTACATCCCCGAGAAAAAACAGGATAAAAATAAAACATTTTATGGGAACTATATATACTCACTTATTTAATATAGTCATGAAACTAAAAAAAAATCGCCTGATACTGCGTATTGGACTCAGAATCCATGTTTTTAAAAAATATTTAATTTTTGGAAAAACACGTAAACTATACATCTACCGGAACATTCTAGTTCCTCATTCGAAATATAACTGAATTGTCTGCAAACCTAAACATTAGAAAAAAAAAGGAAAATATCTTAATCGGGCCAATATTAGTGAAGACATAATGAACAATTTTTGCTGCATAATTACATTGCATAGTAATTTAATTATGCATTTATATCAGTCTTTTGGCATGATTATAAATTTTCTTTTGATATCAAATTAATACCAATAGCAGCTTCGAGATTTGTATACTATCAGTGTTGTAAATTTGCAATAATTTTTTATTCTATAAAATAAAATAAGTTACATAAAAAAATAATATGGATTAATATTAAATTTAATTTAAATGGATAATCACTAGACTTAAAACAGTGACGAGGAAGCGCGTAACTAGCTGGCACTGAGAACAAACTTTTCTTTTTCCATGATTAAATTGAGAGGAACATTGCAGTATTCATTATTTAACTATAGAGACGCTTCAGCAGTATGAAAAAGAAGTAGGTACATGAGATAGTTGCGGCATTTTTCCTTAAAATGTTTAAATTACTGTCTCGATGAACTTAGGCATGACTTACTATTTTAATCAAAATTTTAAGTTTCCATTAGTGGCAAAATGTTTCCTCAACTAAGGACCGGAAGGTATCATAGAGCGGCAAGTGCCAAGAGGGAGGAAATTGAGGCTTGGCGATCGGGTGGATGAAGTTTTTAAACAGCTCCTTGCGCCCTCTTATCTCGGCGAGTGCCGGTTTTGAACCTCTGGGACAGATAATGGTGAGGATTTGTGCTCTAATTTAGTGTAATTGTTGAGCGGTTTTAATCATAATAAACGGCGGCTAGAGATGGCAACAGAGATGTAATAAGGACCCCCCACTGAGTTTCCTTATTAGCCTCATGTTTCGGGATTAAAATCTCCCCTTTTAATTTATAAAGCCTCTTTTATTAATTTAATTTCATTATGAATTCTTCGCCAGGAAGCGCCAGTCGACATAGTAAAATCAAGAGTTATGTAGTACATTTTTAATGTTTAGCAAGCAAATATTAAAGAAATGCAAAGATTTTTATTTGTTCTAGATTTAGGGTTTGAGTAATAACTCTAGACAAATTTAATTTTTTCAGCATCAATTTAAAATATGCTAAAAAAAAAAAATGTTGACTTTTGCTAAGTACGTACTTTCTTAAATGTTATTAGATTGGCCATGATTAATATTTGTCTATTCCAATTTCTTTTGTTAAACAGTGTATTTAAATTTGTCTATACATTTTTATGGATTTATATGGTAAATTTTTAATCAATAAATAACAGCTCTTTCAAAATTTCTTATTATTTTGATGACATCGCTTCTACTAGTTCAGTAGTTTTGGAAATAAAAACATCGGATGTTATGAAAGCTATTTACATACAACAAATAAATAAACATTTTAAACAAATAATACTATTGCTATAAAAAAAGTATAGTTTTAACGTAATTAGTTCAATAATATCTTGAAAATAACATAATATCATTGTGTAAGATGTTACATATAAAAGAATTATCAGTGCCTAATTATATCACACAATGTGTTTGTTTTGGGAGTGATAATCATAAAACATGGGCCGATTCTTCTGCACGATTAATGACGTATCTTCAAAATGTCTCTGCAAAACTTCCAAAGCTTAAATATGGAACTTACCGAATTAATCAGCAACCATTTACCTCTTTTCAGACATTTCTCTTTAAAGCAGACTTTGAAATCAATGAAATACAAAATGTTTTGCTGGCATTTATTTCTATTCAGAAGCCGGAATTTTATGTAAAGGGAATTAAAAAAACTTGTGCTTTGTAACCAAGGAGTATATTTTAATTATCAGTTGCAGTATTTCCCAAAGTGTAGCACGCTTACCCTGCGGTACGAGAAGAGTTTGGTGAGGGTACGCAATGCACTGGGCTTTTAACACAGAAAAATAATAAATAAACTTCGTTACTTGTTAGTATTGTGTATGAGTGGTTTTCACATCTACGTGAAGTTACTTTTCCAGCTTTAAGTCGAAAAAAATCTGGTGCGGTGCGCGCATCACACAACTTTCCCTTACCGTTCTATAATAATTATCTTTTTAATATAATTTTAAAGAGTTCACATAAACACTGCTTCTTATAAACTCAGCAGCATTCAATTCTTCTGCCACTTAAGTATAATAAAAGAGGTTTTTTAAACAATTATAGTACAACAATTCTGTACACTACTTATATATTTTAACTTTGTCAAGTTGCAAATATATTTTAAAAGTTTCTGGTTTAGTTTCCATGGAAACATTTTCTTTCCATTAAATAATGCGAAAGTATAAATCATTAAGTTATTTTCCGCTTTTGTATTCTTAAATTACTTTGTAACAGAGTGTATTGTTTTAACAGATTGGCGGGAGGAGGTTCGGTCGCATTTATCTCCTTTCGGATGCGCTCGGTTATCTATACTTTGTATCTTTGCTACTGGTCCGATTTTGATGATTCATTTTTTGTTTTTTAGATAATTTAATAACCGTTCATACATTTCTATACATAATTTACTTACTATATATACATATTTACTTATATACATAAGTAAGTAAGTTCTATATATAAATTGCATGCTTTTTAAGTTTAGCGCAAGTAAAATATTCTTTTCATCAACGATATCTTCACCATTCCTTATGATAGTATTAATTATATATTTTTTTGTGTTAATGAAGTATATCCATATAGACGTATATTGAACTGTATTTAAAACCAATTTTTGTCCAATAAAGAAAGGTTTAAAAAAAAAAAAAACCTTGAATAAATTGTGTCAAACTTAAAAACATAAACAATTTCTTTCAAAACTTTTAACGTGTAGTACTCCTTCGAAAAATCTTTAAAAAAATGAAGGGGCCAATATTGCTAAAGTAAAGATACTCTTTGACTTTGGTTTGTCCAGCTCAACAACCGGTTGTTATAGTCGTTTTTCTCCACATTTTCATGCAATGTTTTTAGTTTTTAAATATCTTTTTGATGATTTGTGTTTATAAAAAAAAAAAGAACAAATTGGAGCTTTTCAAGATACTTGGGCTAATTATGGGGCACTAGAGATATAAAACTTTGATAGTAGCAATTTCTGAAGAGGGTTCAACATATGTGTAAGTCGACAGGCTTTTATCACTCTGGGGCACTTTTATCTATTTTATCTGGACAGAGCTTTTTTATAATCCAAAGAAGAATACAAACAGTAATGAATACATGAATTCTAACCTTTCTGATATGGGTTTTCCGCATCCTGCGCAGTCCTGAGTTCCCGTTTTCGCCTCCATTTTGTGACCTGAAACAAAAAAGGAAAAAGAACTTGAATAAAAAAGAACCGATTAATTAAATAAATCCGAATTACAGGCAAGCGAGAAAGACGATAAACTGAGCCGAATGAAATTAACTTGAAAGTAATAAAATTAGTTTCATTCCGTAGTACGGAGAGTGTAGAGTGGGCTGGTGTCGGGGGAGGGGTGTGTAGACAAAAGACCCTAAAACCTCGGACGTCCCATCGGATTTAGAAGTGACTGTACTTTCAATTAAATAATGGAACTGTCTCTTCTCAATGGCGAGTGTCTTTTCAGGGCTTTTCGAGTACAGTCGCTTCCCCAAATAATCCTTCCCCCACTCCCGCCGCTCTAACTCCCCCTCCCATCCCTCATAAAAGCTCTGGGGGCTAAAGTGGCTAAAAGGTAAAGACAAAATAAAGTATCTTTTTAAAAGTTCTTCGCTCCGGGCTCCTTCCATTAGACACAGGCACGGGAAAGTCACTCAATGAATTATCCAAGGGAAAGGCTCTTTCCTATTTATTTCTTTCCTCCATTTCTAGATTGAACGGGATTCCCACCTACATCTTATTGCCTGCTAAGTTATTGAATCCATCCGCGATTGAATCTCGGGCTGGACAATCTGGTCCATTCCATTTGCAATACACTCTGTGGGGGCCTTTAATGTTTATATTTGTATACAAAGGTTCTCTTAACTTTATGCCCTGGTATAGTTGGTTTTATTCCTTGTCTTTCCTGATCATAAAATGAGAAAAGGCGAAACAACAATAAATATTGGCCTAAACTGATAAGACTAAAAAAAAAAAAATTAAGCTTGAATAGCATTTCTAATGATTAGTTTTCGGACTACTTGGTGTAGAAGATATAAATCCTCTAATATAAAATTTCTGTAAGGTAATCTTATTAAAATTTTTCTGATAAACTGTAAACCAACTTAATTTGAAAACGAAATAAGGATAAGCATAAATGTACTTTATGCATCACAGATGCTATATCAGATTTAAAATGATACTTATATAAGAACTTTCGAATTATTATAATTCAACATTAAACGATATAATAGACCGAATGCATACAGATGAAGTTTAAAAGTTTTTTCTACCGATAATAGTTTATAATCGATAGACAGTTTATTTCTTTTTAATTTAGATTATTGTGATTGTTTCGTAAATGTTTACCATTAATATATGACGGGTATGTTGGATGTGAAATTATTTCTAGCGACTAAAAGACGACTCGAGAAATGCCTAGGTGGTAAAAAATGCGCTGAATGTGGGAAGAGCCATCCCGCACAGCAGTCTTGTTCGCCCGTTGGCCATCCGCTTGGATGAAGTAGGCGCAACATACTTAACCGTCAACGGATTGAATCATTGAAATATAGCTCATTACGAAATTTTTTAAACCTTTTTATGACTTCATTAATATATGCATAAATATATAACAGAAATAACAACTTTATTCTGGGACAAATTCCCTTTAGAATAACAAAGATGAATAAAATAATATATATATTATATCTGGCCAAAAGACCTATTAGATAAGGAAAAAAAAACACCCAATATAATTATATACACACACAATGTACATACATATATATATATATATATATATATATATATATATATATATATATATATATATATATATATATATATATATATAGAGAGAGAGAGAGAGAGAGAGAGAGAGAGAGAGAGAGAGACTCTGTAGCTAGCGTGTTTCCAAGGAACGGGTGATCATGGCTCTAGTCCATCATCTAGAGGGTACAATTGACTCACTTCTGCGGTAAGGTCCGCATTAGCGCCATGTTTTCGTTTATTTTGTGTATATTACGAATATCATAATTCAGAAATCGAAATCGGTAGCTTTATCATGCTTTTAGCCAAAATAAACTTTAACAAAAGAATTGCTTTCATCTTATTTTACGGGTTTTAAGCAAATATGCATAGAAAACAGTTACAAATAAAACTTGTTCAACTTAAGTACATCCATAAAACAGATCCAGTTACATTCTAAGCTAAAACTAACGGCAAAGGGCATACGGAGCGTCAAACCTGTGAAATTTTCGGTATTTCAAGAAAAATCTACTTTTCACGACCTCGGAAAATTAATTAATATATATTAGTGAGTATGGAGGTCAGATATATTTCCAATAACTCAGTTAGTACAAGCCATATGATACACAGCTAAACTCAATGATCTAGATGATTCATGATTCGCCCTACTCCTGTTCAACGAGATTCCACCTAGCACTGCTACGTAATTCTACTCTGTTTTAGTGACACTACTTCTTTAGCCAACTGTATTCTCCACAGGAAGCTAATTTTTCAGAACAATCTATTTTGGAAATTTTTTGCGGATTATCGACACTACACAGCTCCACTTTCGGAAATAGTTCTTTGATTTAATGGTTCCGCTAAGGAAACTCAGACCGGAAAAAGAATGCAGCTTTACATAAATATCACTCAAGCTACTGTTAGGATCATTGTATATACTAAAGTGCAGATAAGAATGTATTTATTTTTGGTTTAATAATTTATAAATCTTATACAATTTATTTTTAGTGTACATTTAGTTTTACAAGTCCGAATATTTGACTAAAGCGTTTTACAACCCACAAGGCTATAATTAACAGCTACTAAGTTTGACTAAAACAAATTAGAGTTTTGAAGATTCAAATAGAAAAAATGTTCGGTATGTACGATACTGAAGTAGTATTGTTTTACAATTTGTGGAGTGGAAACAGCAAATCATGGACCCTTGTTTTGACTCTAGAAGTTGATAACAGAATGAAGAGATGTAGCTCTGGCATATATCCATGGAACGAAGATGATTGGGCATTGAAGCAAATGGGCGTCGGAGCGGCAATCGGTGTTGGGTACACAAAGCTCAGGCCCCCGTGAAATTGATTTGAAGAGGAGAGGATCTCCACTGCTGGACACTGTATCTTTTAACAAAATCACTTGGTTTTTTATTCTGCTGCAGTTTCGGTTTCTTCTACAGTTTCATCTTCACAACATCCCCATCATCCAAGAACCGCTGGATTTATGAGCCATATCCCACACTCCGCGACCGGTACCTCTTCCTTAATTATTAACGTTCCGGATTGTTTTACCTGTCATAAAAAAGAAGCTCTCTCAAGTGCCGAACGGGAGTCTAAAGGAAAATTGTAACAAACCCAATCCAAGTTTATGTTCACTTTCTAACAGAATAAATAACAACAGAGCTTGAGGCCCGGATCTTATTATACCCCTCTCCCCGCTCAAAGCTTTATGGGCACAAGACGGTCCTGCTATCAATAAAAAGGAAACAGTTGGGGAAATGCTCATTCGTGAGCAACGCAATTTTCTTTACTCGGAGAAATAACTTTTTTTTACTTTAACGATAAAATTAAAAAAATTTGACAGCTAGAATTGGAGTTTTATTGCTGGAAAACTTCCCTAATGAAAATCCCTTACCCCTTGAATATCGTATTGCTAGGAACTGTTGTATTATGATACGATTGTTTATGAAAAATTATAAATATAAAACTGAAATGCTGTAATTTGGAGCGAAGTTACTGTTCATTTGTCTTATTAGGAAAAGCTATAAGGTAATACGTATAATTAAAAAAAATAATAGTTTCTTTCGGAAGTTCAAAGCACCATTATTTTTTTTAATACCTTACTTTGAATCATAAGTGATGTAAACTCGGTTTCTATAGGTATTGTTGGGTGACATCCCGAGATTCCGCAAGGCAAGGATAGAGAAAGAAAAAAAAGAATAAGAAATCCTATCCAACTTTATAGGATTAAGAAAACATTTTTCCAGGTTATTTTAATTATAATACAACTGAAAACGTGCTTAAAACTACAGCAGTATAAAAAATTGCTTTTAGGAAAAGTAAAACAGCGATCAAAACAACAACCTAATTTATTTAATAGAGCTCAATCCGGTTTACGTGAGGAACGAACAATATTTTGATAAATTAATTGATCTAGGTTCATTAATTATTAATTCATTGATATGTGTAAGTTGTATTCTTGTTGTATTTAGATTTTAAACATACCTATTATAAGAACTGCGAGATAGTTAATAGCTATTTTATTTACCTGTGTTTAGAATAGATTAAGATTTTATAAGTTGCTTAACATTTTTTTTATTGAAAATATTATTAATTAAGAATAAATTAAATTTACTGTAAAAACCTTTTTTTCGGTACAAAATGTTTGCATACATTTTAAACGGTGCATATACTTAATGTTACTATTGAAGTAATATACACTAATAAATAACATTTTTTTTTTTAATGGATCGAAGCGGTCTATAGTTCATTCAATTCAATATTCTCAGTTTTCTCCATATCAAATACACACACCTATATTTTGGATCCCTACTTACGAACCTTTTTTACAAAGTATTTTCGTACATGAATAAATAATCCATACGCTGGATGAATAAAAAAGATACTGGGAAGGTCTTTATTTGCTGTACAGGAATGTTATTTAATTACACAAAGAACTGTTTACAAAGTAACATGGAATATAGAAAGAGAATAAGAAAACAGACTTGGTCAGTACACAGCTGTGAAGAAGTGTAAACGTTTACACATTGCTATACAACCGCTTCTGTCAACGTCTAAAAAGCTGTTCCTCTGGTAAACATTTGATTTTTTACTTTGCGAATAAATTTTTAGTGGTTTCTGTCAAAAGAATAGACAATTCAAAAATACTACCCACGTATATATATATATATATATATATATATATATATATATATATATATATATATATATATATATATATATATATATATTTTGTTACTTATTTTGTTACTACTTATTGTATCTTTTCCACGTTTATTCTAAAAGATTCCTATGCTTCATTGCTATTCAGGAAAAAAAAAATCGATTTTTAGTGGTTTCTGTCAAAAGAATAGACAATTCAAAAATACTACCCAAGTATATATATATATATATATATATATATATATATATATATATATATATATATATATATATATTGTATTTTTTCCACGTTTATTCTAAAAGATGCCTATGCTCCATTGATATTCAGGAAAAAAAAATCGATTTTTTTTTTACCCAAGATCGATTTATCAGAAGTGAGTCTTATGTTCGTTTTATTATTTTCATGAAGATGCATTGAATTAATTTTTTTTTAAGGAAAACTATTTTCACAAATTATTACTAAACACGATTTTTATCGTTCTTTAGTTATTGTTATTTAAATAAGTTTGTTAGTTTTATTTGTTATCTTGTGATGATTTCAAATATAAATTGTTCTTGGTATTGAAATATAAAAACGGTTTCTCAAAAGGATGGTTAAGGGATTATATCAATAAACATCTGCCTTTTGTGGATACACTTCTGCTGAATTCTGAGAGTTTATGTGTTCTTGTTTCCTAAGACTTCTTGGCACCAATCGAACGCAATTTTCATCAGTGGCCCCAAGGAAAATGGTTCTGGGTTGAGAATTGTTATCCCTTTTTTTTTTTTTTGAATCCGTTCTAATAAGACGCAAATGGTAGCTTAAGTATCTGTACTTCATTTATCATAAAATGAATGAGCGTTTCATGTAGTGGACATAATATGAAATCTTATAAATTATTAAGAAAAAATAATCAGTGATAGTTACTTGAATTTTTTAGTAGAATTCATTGACGTGACAAATTATCATTTTATTTGAATGAGTTTTATAATCAGTGTTAACAGGATGGACGGTAACGGCCAAAAGACTAATTTCCCTTCAACGATTTCGGTTACTACTTATTTTGCTGAAGCGTCAATCTGTGAAACGTATGCTTGTGTGGTTTAAAGTATGTATCACTATTTAGTTTCTGCCTAATTTTCAGTTTTGACTATTTGGATAAAAGAGAATAAAGTAATTTCAATCGTTTTCCTAGTATCAACTATTTTACTATTTTAAAATAGAATACTAAGAAATTTTATCACTTTAGTTTAGGACCTGAAACGAAGCCGACTTCCATATGCAGAAAGGTGTCTGTTATTCGTAGGAATAATCATTTTCAAAAATTATGTTATAAAAAATAGTCAAATCCATCAAGTATGCCTAAGTATACCTAAGGCAGATATTGGAATTTAATAAGAGGAAGAGGTGTCCGGTAGTTTTGGCAGGCGGCGGGTGAGACACCAAATCAATTTCACGCCGGCCTGAGCTTTGTATATAGAGCCAATTGGCTCGGCCTTTTAGACTGTTTCACTCTCAGCACTGATTGAATGCCGTTTCAACTTCGTCCTTCCTTTACGTCCCCGTACATCTCAGTCCGCTCAATAAAAGTTTCTGCCTCTTAAAGCATTGCTGGCTAGAGTAAATATAAAAATAAATTATAATTTCTAATAAGATTCATCTAGTCTCGAAGCAATATGACTCTATGCTTAACGAGTAAGGCAGTGCAGCCACCAATTGAAAAAATAAAATTCAATTGTTTTGGATATTAACTGAGTATCAACCAAGTATTTTTAAAAATTTATTTATGAAACCTTTTTCGGTCACCCAGTAATCCCTGAATACTAACATATGGTAGAGATGCTTCTACCTCTATGCACAAGAGGAAAAATCTTGAACTAAAGAACGGAGAACTGAGGTTCTCCTAGGAAGAAGAAGGGATAAGTATGCTGCTACACGGACAAGAATTATAAAAGTAATTCGTGTTTTATTTTTTTGAAAATATCAACGACTTATTAATGAGAAATACAATTCAACCGCTTATGGAATATTATTATCGATTAGTCGTATTTCTGTACATTGGTTGCGCTAAAAAATTTCTGAAGCAGGTAAGCAGGGGCTTTTAAGTTCAATTCTCTATTTTCCAAATTTTACGGTGCAAATCATCCTATAGCACTTTTATTATGTAACGAAAACTTGACCCCGTTAGTAATCAAGGAGAAAATGATCCGGACGAAGCTCAAACATTATAGATAGATAAATAGATAGATAAAAGAACTTTATTCTGGGACTAGGTCCCTTAAGAATAACAAGAAGGAGCCAATAAAACAGTAACATTATCTTATACTAAAAATAGTAAAAACTAAGGTAACAATCTAAGCATCTAAGCAAGCCTTAGATTGCCGACGTTTCGCCCGAGATTGCGGGCCTTCTTGAGTGCTACAAAGAACAAGATACAATCAATATGAAAATAAGAGTATACTGAATGACAATGTATATACGGTAGAGAAAAAATAAATAAACTACATTGATATAAAAGAAATGAAGGTCTAACATTTGAATGCTATGAAATGAATATTGGAAATGAAATCGCATAAAATGAAGAAATAGAGCAGAAATAAACGGAATGAAATCGTATAGGTTCACTTGTTCCTTATATTTTTATTTTCTACAACAAACTCTTCTACAACTTTAATTCGGATGGCTAAACGTATATAAAAAGAATTTTCATTTTTATTTACAGGCATACATTACGACATTGACAAGTAATAGGTATAGAAAAGAATTGAAAGTATTCATACTAAGTTTGAGACTCTTCTCACAAATTTCAAACAAATTTAGCAGAAATAATTACACCCATAAAGCAAATGAAGAACGTTAAGATGCGGATTTAATGGAATATTTATGGACATCAAATTTATAACAATTTCTATCCTTATTTTTTAATTTTTTAAAATAATCGATTTAATTTCACAATATTAGTTGTGCATAATCAATTATTTATCGATATCCGACAAGGTTGTGCCCGTTTTCTTGAGCCGGTACTATCAAATCAATTCTCACGGTGTAGGCTATCCGATCTGCTACAGGTGGTAGTTCCGTGAATAGATGCGAGTTGTTCCCTACCTTCCTCTTTTCGAAGACAAAAATAAAAAAAAATATGAGCATTTAAAATCCAAACTTAACAAAACGCTATCTATCTCCGCAAACGATTCCATAAAATCTTGATGCCATTTATGAATAAATAAGTTCTCTCTTATTTCAAACAATCCATCATCATTTCTACGAAACTGAGCATTTTTGGAAAATATTGATTTGTGAAACATTAAGTGCCGTAGGATTTCGTTTAGGGGAGAAGAGAGTCCGTACAAGGATCTACATTAAAGAAATCCATCCTATACGGGGAAGTAAGGTGACCTTCCCTCTATATCATATTTTCTATGCCTAGGTATATTATTTATGAAATAACATTCAAATAGGGCTACACAATTGCTTTTCTTAGATAAGAATAAATAAAAGTATTTTGTAATTTCGGGAGACGGAAGGGGTCCGGACCCACTGACATTTATTTCAAATTATTAACACTCATCTAAAACTTCGTGAGTGGCTTAATTATAAAGTAATCTACAACTTTTTTTAATCTCGAAATGTGGCCGAAAAACAAAAAAAACAAGGAACCTTCCTTCTATTGTCTCATTTTTGTAGGTTAAGTGATACGGTCCAATATTTTTTTAAGCCTCTACATTAATTATTCAAGAAATAGACTCCCAATCATGTGTGCTTCGATCATCATGCCGACAAGTGTTAACAGTAAAATGGCTGTCGTAAAATTGACATGTTTTTAGGGCGTATGTCTGAAAAAACTGTCCATGAACATTGTAAGCCAGCATGGTCATTTGATACTACTGGTGTTTATTAAGCAATTGCGTGAAAATCAGCTAGTGGAGATCACGCCAAATGGCCCAGCATTTTTGAAGGCATATTTTTCGAGTATTTTATTAAACTATCTTATGATTCAAGTGGAAAGCAAAGGTGTGTTCATACCTTAATAGTAGATCATTAAATTTACGTGTTTTCCGATTTCCAGATTGGAAATGGCTCCATTTCGAGAATTTCCGTAGATAAAAAAGTTGTACGTAACGTTATAATGAATCCACTGACGAAGTTTTAGAGGAGTGTTAATAATTTAAAAAAAGGGCTTTGTTCCCTTTGCTATTAAAAATTGTAATTAATACATGTAAAAAGAGTTGCGTGGTAACAAGATTGCTCACTAATAGGTTAGCGGCATACTTTTCGCCCGCATGACTTCTACAGGCCCGCAGGACTGTGCCAGTTGTGTGGAACATCGCATCTGCTACGGTTTAAATCCGTCGGTCCTCCTCTTCTTTTACACCCAGACAGTTGTCAGTTATTAATGCCCTAAAAGTGGCATTTCTCTTCGACACGGCCATCGCATTCGGCATGCTCGAAAGTAAAATAACAGTCGACTTTTTCGTATTTTTTAGACATCGATGCGCTAAAAATAGATTTGAAGTGAACAATTTTTTCATTACTTAATACTTTTTGAAAAGAGTACGGTTTCGGTGTATAAAATATGAAAATATTTAATATAAAGCCACAAAGCGATTCACAATTTAGGTATTCGGGGTCTGTGTGAGTTGCCTCCAGTAGCCTGACGGGCATCACATACCCAGAGGCGTGATAATCCGCGGGCTTCTTGACTTTCCCTGGTAGGCAGTTACCCAATTCGGGCGGTCACCCATCCAATTACTTACCAAGCTCGGCGTTGCTTAACTTTGATTACCTATTGCAAGCGCCTTACCCGCTCGGCCATCCTGGTCCCTTTATATATATATATATATATATATATATATATATATATATATATATATATATATATATATATATATATATATATATATAAAGCATAATTTGGAGATATTTTGAACAAGAAACTTTTCATTGTGAAGAAAATAAAAAAGCACATTAGTAAGTTTTTGCAGTCAAATATTAGTATATTGTCGTAAAGGTTTATTGGTCACATTTATGACTTTATATTATTTGCTATATTTCTCATTGGATTGTTGAAAAATGAAGGTCTCATAAGAAAGATGAAATAAAGTATAAAGATGGGCAGAAGAGGTTCTGGTCACGTCGGATGAGAAATCGAAAAGTATATCGACTGTCATTGCAGAACGAATCTCACAGTGGAAAATCGACGGGCCGATTTGACGTTCACCGCCATCTGCTCAGTGTCGGTAGAAGTAAATGGACCTTTGGAAAAGGCCTGTGGAAAATCCATTAGCAGTTTCCAATGGGATTTAAAACAGTCAGATAGATTCTGCTCCTGTTTCGTTGGCTACCTACCGCGGAGATACAGTTGGCAGCACGATATCTGCATCGCATTTCTCTAGCCGAAACGGCCATTTAACACAGAGGGCGAAAAAACAAAATAAGGTTTTCTTTATTTCTGTTTTTTTTTCTTTTTTTTTTTGTATATACGATATACCTCCACAACCAGGCGGTCAATTCCAACTTTTACTAAGTTTGAATTTATTCCAGTCATTTAACTTGCAGCTGCCTACAAGGTTTCAGCAACGAAGTGGTTTAATGATCAGTTGAATTTGGTGAACTATTGAGATTTAGATACATTTTTAAAACTTTTTCTTTCGAGGTCGTCATAGCATTATCCTCACTTTACATCTAAAGATTAAAAATTATTTAATATATTAAATATATATATATATTTTTATATATATATATATATATATATATATATATATATATATATATATATACAACTAAACTTTTTAATTAGTAAAAAATACATAAAGATTTTAAGATGTGTTGATGCATTTGTAACCAGGAAACGAAAATAAAAGATAATTAAAAAAAAACCTTCATGATCTAATAGAGTGGCGAATAATTGAAAACTCATTATCAGATCTTAAGAGGTATTTAATTTAAGATATTCACCAAATTAATATCCACTCGATATTGATCTGAAGAATATTAATTGGCAATCACTGAATTTCATTTCAACAAACTCGATGTTATTGATTATGATAAAAGAAAAAAAAGTTATAAAATCAATAAATAGGTCGACGAACAACTGAATAATTATATTACTGTGTACTCGAATTACTTAAGCTTTTAGATAGGTGCCTTTAAATAGTTTCTGCTTATATGAGGTTTGATTTCTGCTAACAGTTGAGCTTTGAACCAGTAAATAAATAATAATCTTATTGGGTGACAATAATAGCAATAATCCATTTGGCTCGCTTGCCACATGCCAGCGGCCATAGCAGCTTCATATACACATACCTTTCCGGCTTCCTTAGTATAAATAATATTTCATCAAGAAATATCTCCCTGGTTATATGAGAATATAATGTTAATGTCAATTTGAAACTTATTTGATGTGTGAGAGGACATGGTGTAGCTATATAGCATGAAACAATTCAAGCATAATTCAAGGATCTCAAAGTTGTGAAATATTAAATACAAGAATCTTTTTTCAATGTAATTAATTAAATTGAGAATAAAATCGTTATTCGGTCGATTTCTGTACAAATGGTACAATTCGGACTAATGAATTTGAATAATTATCAACGTTGTATTGCTGTTTGATATTGAAAAATTATTACCTAACTTCTCACACTGAGGGCTCAACGCATCACCAAAAATAAAACCTAGAAAATACAGCACAGAAACAATAATTTCAAATGTAAATAAATAAAATTCACACTTTGGAATAAATTTCACCGCAATCGTATCCACAAACTTATTTCATACATCAAATATAACAAAACAATATATATATATATATATATATATATATAAGTAACAACATAATCATAATTATGGGAATAAAATGAATCCTGGCAACCTCTTATTTTTGTCACTCCGCCTCGGCAAGCAAAGCTGTTTTTCTAGCATAATTCCCGATTATTCCTGACACGAAAAATTCTATCAGAATGTTCAATCTTCAAGAAATTCAGGGGTGCTGGAAATCCTATTTTAAGTTTAAGAAATTACTCCATGACCAGATACTAGATATTATTGCGAATTAGTGCATTTTGAAGTGATTCCACCCATTTTTATTTTACATTATTGTGGATAAATGCATTGCATTCCTATGCATATAAAGATGTATATATTGGCACCTATATTTTCCAATACAATATTTTTTAATTTACTAATTTATTAATATTAACCCCAATACTTAATTGTAAATTCCTGTTAAGCTTTAAACAGGAGAACAAAATTTTCAGTCGCACTTGGTCTAATGATAAACCCAGTTAGGGAATATTATCTATTCGTTTATGCAATCAAGGTTCGTTAAACATATTTACATAGACTAATTTAGTCGCTTATCAATTAAAATTTAGTCTATTTTTAGGGCACATTGAATGCAAAATCTATTGTTTAGCTCTCGGAATAACAATAGTTTGGATGGTTTCTGAGTTCTTATTAAAATAACGACAATTTTTATTATTTTAATATCCATCTTTTTTATTTCATCCGAAATTCAGTG
This sequence comes from Rhaphigaster nebulosa, assembly GCA_948150685.1. Classification (NCBI taxonomy): domain Eukaryota; kingdom Metazoa; phylum Arthropoda; class Insecta; order Hemiptera; family Pentatomidae; genus Rhaphigaster; species Rhaphigaster nebulosa. The sequence continues at coordinate 102,675,342 of OX411309.1, read as the reverse complement.
TATTTTTTAATGACATGAATACATAAGTTCAACTAATAAATAAATGACGAATATTGTGGTATCAATTTTACGCCATCAATTAAATCTTGATCATACAAAGAATATATGCATTAATTTAGTATTTTTTTTTAATTTAAAGTTCAATTTTTGTTTTGAAGAACTTTCCAAGGCATTTTGCAAACCAACTATTCTTTCTATCTTGGATCTGTTTACTACATAGTAGTTTTTCCCACAGGCTACTCTTTAATTATAATTCTTAAGATACGAAATAGTTCTAAATTCAATTTATATCGTACATTCTATCGCTGGTAAATGATGGCCTTTCCTGTAATCTGCAGCGACAAACAGTAGCCGAAGGAGCTATTAGCACATGAAGGAGTTCCTCCATCAGCTGGGAACCGAACCCGAACAGAACCACTCCCAGATTCTAATGAACGGCTATTGATACAGGAACCGGCCAAGTTTAAGCCCTGAGAAATCCAAATTTAAGCAGGGCCCAAGGGTAAATAGTAGAAAGCATTAGCCGAGGACTGTAAATATCTGTTGGTTTAGGTCGGGAGGTTTATGTAAACAACATAGGCTGTAATCTAGTACTGTGTACCCTTGTGCCACTCCAGGCTCTGGTCATTCCACTCCTCATAAGGCGGCGATCCTCTGACTGTCAACAAATGCTCTTACGATATAAGACGATCGAATTAATAATCGCTAGTAGGAGAGGGAGGCGAGAGGGTGGCTGAATTTGACAGTTTTGTTTTCTAATATACCTTGTCTTTTCCTAGTACGTTATTTAATAAACTGGCTGTTTGTTTAGTAGAGAATGATGCGCAAAAACCGTTAGATAAGCAAGCAATCAATCAATCAAAAGAGTGACTTGATGAACATATACATTAATTTGATAGGATGTTACTAAAATCATTAGAGAAATAAGTTAAATTGTAATAGTATACCTGTCAGTTATTTTTTATAAATATTATGTTATAATATTTCCCCGATAACAACATATATAAATGATTTTAGCAAATCAATTAACCGAAGGAGAAATCTAGAATTTAGGTTAAATAATAAAAAAGAAGCAAGACGTGAGAGTTGGTTGTAACTAATAATGATCAGTATTTCTAGGCTTCAACTTTACACTTTTAAATTTAAAAAAAAAAAAAAAAAAAAAAAAACACATGGCAGAATACAAAAAAATAACCAAAGAAGTTATCAGTTACTGATGGAATGAACAAAACTATAAATGTAAACTTATATCAAAGGAGTAACAAGAGACAACGTTCCGATAATATATCAAACGACACAGAACAGACCACCATAATCTTTCAATAAAAATATTATACAATGTAATAGAATTATTGGGCTAAACAGATGTAAGAAATCACTGAATGATAAGACAAATTAAACCAAATGTTGGCTTTTAGACTTCAACGATTTTTAGTGTTTTCATTCTAGTTTCGTGATATATCTGCTTAAATTTACTCAATAAATGATAAGTGCTTCATTTTTATCTGTTTTTAGTCGTATTATTAAATGTGGAAAATATGTACAAGGTTTGTAAAGTCGAAAAGTGAAAAAAAAAAACAAAACTTTACGTACAGTAAAATGTTTCTCCATCGTAGTACATTTGTATATAGTTTTGATTAAAAAAAAAAATAAATAAACAAAACTGTTTAGTCGGAACAAGAAAATCAACTACAAGCACTGACCACCAACTAAACACTGAGGGTAAATATCAAAAGCGATGAGCAACACAAAAATTTATAGCTTAATAAATGCCAAGCTTCCATGAAGAGATAAGGCCTGATAACGTTCGTAATTGACTTTAGATAAGACAGACCTATTAAATATTATATATAGGGACTTTAATTCCTTTAAATTAGAAATCAAATAAATCAAAATTCAATTAATTCATATGCAATCCAATATGAAATTTCATCAGAAATAGGCATTTATAATTAAGATGGATCATGTAATTTATTTCAATTATAAGTTTAGAATAAATAAAACAATCACAAAAGTGAAGGTTTTGAATCAATAGTTACATAATTTACATTTTACACCTGATTAGAAAAAAAATTATTTTAAAAAGAAAAAAATAATTTTCATCTTTGTTAAAAAAATGTTCTTCCACCGCTGTTTGGATCTCTTCTTCGGTGTTAAATCTCCCCCCACGAAGGTCGGATTTTAGAAAAGGTAGATGTCGCTAGGGGCCAAGTCTGGGCTGTATGGTGGATGGGAGGTTTCTTGGAATCCGCAGTCCTTCACAGCGACCTTGGAAATCAATGCTGTGTGGACAGAGGCATTGTCGTGAAGAAGCCGAACACATCTGCTCAACTTCCTCAGCCTTTTTCTCTTTGATGGCGTCTCGTAAGCGATGAACTTTGGGGTGCATAATATTTGGCATTGACTGTGGTGTTTCTTTCCTTAAAATCAATCAGCAGTATTCCTCTACAATCCCAAAACATGGTGGCCATTGCCTTTGGCAATCGACTCCTGGCCTTCTCCGTTCCATGGAATGGGAGGCCTTTTGCTGAGCGGGGCGTAGTATAGAACTATTGTCTCATCCCCAGTTGCAATTGAATCCGAGAATTCTTTTGGGTCGGCATTATATCCAAGTAAAAATTAATTGCAGCAGTGTTCCTCTTTTTGAGCAGCCGAAATAATTTTTGGAACCCATCTTGCACATATAAAAATGTTCTTTAATGATCCTCAGAACACTTGTTTTTGAAAGCCCCAATCTTGCTACTTTTTCTTTGGTGTTCAGCCTCCGATCAGGCAGCAATTCAGCTTCCACAAGTTGAATTGTTTCAAAAGTGACAGCTCCCATTGGACGATACGGACTGACATGACTGAGGAGGCACTCTCTCACTGTCTGCACTAGGCATAGACATGCACAACGGGAAAGTCTCGGCCTGCTTGAAGTAAGGGAACGAGGGCAGGCCTGAAACTGGACCTTACTATGTCCATATATATATATATATATATATATATATATATATATATATATATATATATATATATATATGTATTTTATATATATATATATATATATATATATATATATATATATATACATATATATATATTTTATATATATGTACACATAAAATGAAATAAATAAATGAATCTACATAAATGGAAAATAATGATAACTGTGACTTAAAAATGTTATCCTAAAAACATCAAACAGTTTTTATTTATTTTTTTATATTATCATATTTGACAAACACCTTTGTGATGTTCATTTTTGTGGTTTATAATAGTTATAAATGGTTTCTGAGAAATAAATAATAATGGAATAAAAAATTGGATAAACGTTTATTAAAAGAGAATATGTAATTTTTTACAATGCGCCCAACACGCAATAAAGTCGATTGTAACTTCGCTTACAGAAAGATCGATAGTAATAATTCCGAGTTAATGAGATAACACCGTGTAGCCAGCTAATGAGTTAGCCTTAATTAGGGCAATGAATTAGTAGATTTTAAGCTGGCTGCAACTGGCTACTGCTTCACTTCCAATGCCATAAGCGAGTTTCAATTTTCAGGAATGGATATTTTCCATTCCGCAGATGTGAACGTTTCTTGGTGGTGGTATCCCACACGTTCAAGCGACGATGCTTGGCTCCAAATCCAAACTAAGTTGCATTTATCGCTATCCTTTGAAATATTATTCCTCAAAAACCTAAATTATAACCAGTGCCAAATGTATACTTTGAAGTAAATTAACTCAAATAATTTTTGATCGTGTTGTTTTGGAGACAACATGAACGCGGTGAGATATATTTTTATTGTGTACTTCTCTCGATCAACATGGTGGACTACCACAATCTAAGAGTGATACGTACAATGCAATAAGTCTACACATTGTACTGATGCGTGGTGCCATAAACAATTTCCATAGGCCTTAATTTATTAATGTATCATTCCACTATCGGCTCGAATCTTGAAAAGTGTGAGCCTTTTTGTTTGGCTTTGCCTTTTTGAATATTGGACCTTTTTTTAGATCTATGAATAAATAATATAAATCTATATTATATTATATTCATTCTATATTATATTCATAGAATATAAATCTATGAATTTCGGATTTTAGTAACTAATAATGTCCATACTACATAGCAATATCAGTGCAGACGTAATTATAGCACTAATCGTAATTCATACCGTTAAGCGAGGGTCAATCCATTCGAAATCACGGAATTTGAATACATTTTTGATTTTTATCACTGTTTTTTACCAGTTATTTCCTATCGTATGGTGAGTTCAAAACAATTATTAAACCGTTATACCGACTCATATCTTTTTTTTATGCCATTTTAAATTCGCTTTTCAACTAAAAACATCAGTTATGTTATGAATTGAGGTAAGACATTCTTAAATCCATTGATAAGATGCTTCTAAAATTAATACATAGTACATGAGCCTTGTATGATGTGGTCCATTATTATTCAAATACTGGTTATTATTAGAGAATAACTATTACAAAAATTAAAAAAAATCAAAACAATGTTGAGCAACATGTTTTGGTGATGATTTCAAATGGATTGACCGTCGATTTGTTAAATTTGAAAAAATACGTTTAAGAACCGTTCTAAATATCACACTGAGACATCAATCTCGGACAGTCTATAATAAAATACCAACTCTTGTTTTATGATAAGGTCTTTACGTTCTTTGAAGAAACATCATTTATAAAAACTCTAGGCATCAACCGCAACCCAGTCGACAAACAATAGCGTTAGGAAAACTAAAATCTTTCTATCGATCTGAGATCTATTGTTTTATCTAACTCCTGACCCCTTCAAGATGAACTTTCTTTGACAATTTAAAGATAGAAGGGCAGCCCCTGAATTGACAATGACGTCAAGTAAAACATCTATTTTAATTAGTGAGGAGTCCTAATGAACGGATCCAATTTTCCCTGACATGAAACACATTAATATCTCCCTCTAAATGTTTTCTTTTAATTTGTTTCATTCTAATTACGTAAAGTAACACTTACCTTAATTACAAGCCCCATCTTATTTACTTTGCTTCCATCTAATTCTTATTAATTATACCCGAGGGCTTAAAAGCTATCCTACCACTCGTTACTTAATCTAGGACGTATTGGGGGACTCGTAGACCTAGAAATTGTTAGCACATTTTTTTTTTTACCAACCGTTGCCAACTCTGCGTTAGTTATAGCCTTTAATTAAAATTTGCCTTCAGACTCGGCATTAGAATTAATTACTGGAGAGAGTTAATTTCTTTTATAATTGTGGCATTGAAGATAAGTTATAAGTTTATTAAATTAATTCCAAACTCATTAGCCGTAATCCATATTAAAAGAAATTTTTCTGAAAATGAACAGTATAAATTGTGATTAATTACAATTTAATAACATCTCAATAGAGAAATAATTATCTTCATGGGCTATGAAGATTTCCAAAATTATTTTTACTCATAATAATTTTATTATTAAATTTAAAATGCTTGAAATTTAGAGTATTGATAATAGATTATAATTATGTAAATTTAAATATGTAAAATCATTTCCTTCATTGTTTTTCCGAGATGTAGATGTCGCTCCAGAAATCTTAGAGGAATAAAGATTTTAAACTGTAGTAATATGGTAATGTTAATACAAATTGAAGAGAAACAAATATGTTTTTTTTTTTTGTTTTTTTTTATAAATTTAAATATTATTTCAGCAATACCGGAATTTTAAACTCTCTAGAATCTCTCTTCGAAATTTAGATACAAAATATGAGTTAAAATGTATCACGACCTATTGAGTCGCGGTATTGCTAACCAGGATACTTTTATGTTTTAAAAATAAAATAGTACCAAATTTCATCTTCTTGGAGGCTATAAAGAAAGAAATCCTATTTCAAATATGAAGTGAATCGGAGAAACAAATAAAAAAGTTAAAAACGGCCAAAAACGACAAAAGGCCATTGAAAAACGAGGAAATGTTCGGGTCAGCGTGGGAAATCGGAGGAAAATTTTCAACGGTGTGACCCAGGACGGAAAGTGTAAAAGAAAACATTACTTGTGTAGCCGTTTTTGAGGAAATAAGAAGAAATTGTAAAAAAAAGGTTCTACGGGGACTATACAATGAGTATGGCGACCATCCATATCAATCGGTATTGTACAGCTCCTATAAGTTTCTTCACCAGGTTTCGATAGCGCTCAGCGCTCATGGAAACTTATTTTGCAAAAAAATATTAATAAAAAATTCCGTTCTCAATATCTTCTTAAATACGTTTTATTTTTAAATTTCCAATTAAGAGACGTTTTGGATTAACTCTTATGATTTATTTCTTTATTCATGTCGATCTTGATTCTCTTGAAATTTCATAGTGAGCAAAGCCTTAATGACAATTACAGATTTGTCTTGAGTCAATAAACCGGTCCACACATTCTTAGTATTGGAATGAAATATGTTTTGAATAATGAAACAATAATCAAATAATAAAAAATAGCAATAAATATAAATTTGTAACAGATAAAAATACAAAAAAAAAGTCATTTAATGTTTGAGTTGAAGTACCACTACCCTAAATCTTGATTAAAATACTATTAACTAAAAATATATTTAAAAACTTATTTGATGCGTGAATAATATTTGATGTACTAAATTAATTTATATTCCTGTTTAAATTTCAAAACATAGTCATTTAAAAAAAAATCACTATTCTAGATTTGATTCTAGGTTTGATAACAAATGTTGCTAAACATAAATTTACAATAGATAATTCAGCGTAGGACCTTTTGCCGTCCAAGTTTTACTGTCCAAAAACACAGTTTATTTATTTGGCGATTAGATGCTTTCCGGAAATATTAAAAAATTTCTAGGTTTCTGAGACACCAGATTGTAGCTTAAGAAGCTACGTTCGGCATTGATTATTGTTTCCTTTAGAGTTATAGTTGGTTAAACGAAAACAAGCTGTAGCATTAGTAAGGAAAAATAATGTCCACCGTTTAACAATATTTATAGAAAATATAATATTTAATCTTTCTTCCAATATCCTTATTGAAAGATTTAGTTGTTCATTTATTTTACACGTTTTGCACTTTTTCGAATAGTACTACCAAATATTTTATCGGTTTTAGTAATAAAAACTTTTTGCCATTAATGAAAATATAATTTCAAATTTTATACAAGTATCGTTTTCTTTTTTATAGCCCCAATTCGCGGCGGCAGTAAAATATCTTTTCCATCATTTACTACACTCAAAGGGGGTCGGGTATATACTCTTGTTTTTCATGGCGAACCACGAAACTTTTATTGGCCCCGAACGAAAACCGAAATGTAATAAAAAAAGATGGACGATTATTATCCGGCTATAGCCAGGAGGGGGGAGACTTATTTCCTTCCAATCCAGCAAAGCCATTAGAGTCACAAACACAAACACAAAAGCTAAATGGAGTTTTCCTTCAAGGTTTAACTCGGTCGGCCTGGATGATCCAATCCAGGCTAAAGTTTCGATTGAAATGGGACATAACACATTAAAACTGGGGAACGCGGGCTGGATATGATTTGGCCGGCCAGGTAGTGAACAATAAGGGCTAATCCGGCTGGGACAATAAGGTTTTATGGAATTTGATTGGAATCCTCTCCCCGCCCGCCAACTATGAGTTGGTCCAATCTGATCAATAAATTCTGCTAGAGATTCAATTTTCGTTTGTTACCGGCAAGCAGGAGGAACAGATTGCCTATAGAAAGTACATAACGAAATAACTTTATAATTAAAGATATACGCGTGCTTTCTCGGATATAAATAATTGAAAAGATAAGGTCTAACGAAAAATTTATTTAAAATATCATAATGATTTCAACGCAGGCTGTTATTAAAAATATCATTATTTCCTGACTTACATAAAGAAATACATACAATTGGCCAAGTTTAAAATTAGTTAACAATGATTATTGAGGTTGTCTTATTACTACTTAAGAATTAAAAAAAAAATTACCTCTAAACTGAATATGTCTAAATGAAACTAGGCCTAACGAAACACTGGTAGTTTTCATTGAGTCAGTATTTTAAACCTCTGAAATGATGCCAAAAATAAATGTCTAGATGGTGCACTGACAGTAGTTACTATTCCATTTATCGACAGTATACCTGCAAATCCTCGTAATTTCCAAATTATTTCAGTATCACATCCGAGGTTTTGCAAGTATACTGTCCATATTTTAAAATAGAAAATTGTATACTAAATTGTATACCACATACTATTTTGCTTCCTCACTTTCGAAGGTGGAGAAGTTTTGTATTCATGCAGGAAGTGAGAAAAGTGTATGCCCTGTAAGTATCGAAAAATTCCGCTCGCGTTTTACATTTTAAACATCAAGAGACAAATTTGTGTCTACAGTCAAATCTATGTGACGGGCATAAAATCGAATAAGTGTAATCCAATATTGAGGAAATTTTCATGGATTGTCCGAAATTTTACTTAGGTGACCCTTCATCTATATTATCAAATTCCATTTACTACTTTCGCATACGCAAACGCATTTTCCTGACATACATAGATATATTTCAAAAAAGGTTCGTACGAGTCGGTCCAAAGTTTGAGGATTTGTACAGCAGTTCTCAGTGTACAAATGATCCGGTATCAATCTCATCAAATTACCTATAACAATTAATTAAAATTTAATATATTGTTAGATTCGAGAGCGTTATTGTTCCTTATCTTTTATTTTAGGAGTTCCAGTTACAGCAAAATAATGTAATTAGGGATTGATAAATTATTTGCCATTTCTATAATTTTGTTTTTATTAAAAAATAGTTTCGAATCTTATACATTCGTCTTCAGTTCTAAAAACATAAAAATTCAAAAATCAGAAATTAAAAATACAGTTTGGTGTTATTATATAAATTAAATTAAGTCTGATATAAATTGGTATTATAAAACACTGTAAATACAAATAAATGTATTTGATTTCTTGTATTAATTAAATTCATAATTCATAATATTTGATAATACCAATTTATATTACACTTAATTTAATGTGTATAATAATACCAAACTGTATTTTTAATTGCTGATTTTTGAATTTTTGTGTTTTTAGATGAATGTATAAACTAGTTTCGAAACTAGTTTTCAATAAAAACAAAATTATAGAAGTGGCAAATAAGTTTTCAATCCCTAATTAGATTGATATTTCTATACCATCATGCGGACATCAACTGAGCAAAATAATGGATAAAAATGTACTGCAGATAGTATAATTTAAACATCTTTGACGCTAAAAATTTTAAGAATAATTTTTCCGAAACAAATGGAGATGTTTATTTTTCCTCATGTACCCAATAGAAATAGTGACTACCTACTAGGCACTTTTTTTTTTAATTTTGTTCATTTATGTATTGCTTTCTGTTATTAAATATGTTACTGATATTAATATTGAAGCAAGTTGTGGATAAAATAATATGCTAAAGTCAAATTATTAAAATTAAAAAAATATTGATTTTATTTACCTAAATTCTGGAAACATGCTTGAAGAAAGTTAAACAAAAGAAGATATATAATTAGTCGATTCATTAATATTCTACAAAGTTTGACGGAAAGCAAATAAGAAACATTAAGAAAACGAAGCCTGTGTAGAGATGGATGACTACTGAAACAGTAGGAACAGTAGCGAAGATAATTCGAGGCAGATGGTCTATGTAATCAGTGAGGCCATTGTCTGGCACGGACCCGGGACAAGGTAACAATACCTCCTCCTATTGAATTAGCCTTCTCATGATTAGCCTTCCAAGGAGTACGGTTAGCGCCATTCAACTTGTTTTAATTGAAAACAGTCCCGCCCGATTGTAGTCAATACCAGAGGGCATTTGACGTCAACGGGGTAATTTGAAATCCACTCCGGCGTCAAGATGAGTTCTCGGTATCGGAGGAACACGAGACAAGTGATGATCTCTCGAATCCAGGAATAGCTGCAGAACACGCAGGAATAGTGATCGTAGACCATGAGTTACACATGAGTTGGTTGTTTATATGCATTTCCAAATATTTGACGATAGCATTGCTCCTGTGCAAATGCCAACCAAGATTGAAATTATCTGCCATGATATAATAAAATCCAATTCAATGCAATCCTAAGAACAGATTGGTCCACGACTCCAGACAGTATCCGTACAAGAAAAATATATGAGAGAGATATATTTAATAATGACACTCCTAATTTTAAGTTTATCGATACGCACCACCATTTGGCGTATCTGATACGTCACTTTAATTATTCCTTTATGACATTGCATTAGAGTTATAGGTGTAAATTATGACCATATGACCCCATAGTTATTGAGATGATCAATTAGACATGGCTGCCACATAGTTGGTTGGCGTAGAGGTGTATGGGTGCGCTATTTTTAAACCTCAATATATTTACTTCTTAATTCGAGCGATTGCTTAGTTGCCCTCACGGGGTAATTACTATATACATATTTAATTACTATATATATAATTACTATATACTATAAGATATTACTTATATCTTGAGTAATAACCTCAATAACCAAAAGGAAATAATATTTGATTGTATGCTTGTTGTTTTGAGGGCAGAGACAACCAATACGTCAAAGAGGTTGCTCTAATACATTCGCTAGTCATTTATTAAATTCATTTTCTCGTCGTGCAGTAGAATAATAACATCTTTTTCTTTTTTTTAAATTAATATAAATAAAATTATTAAAAAAGAAAAAACACTCATCCGGCGCTGTTTTTCGAGGTTGATATTATGAAAAAACTTTTTCAGAAGTACTAAAATATAATTATACCATAATATTTCGATTAATCATAATTATATTGTAGTTCCGAGTTTTTTTTTGTAAATATAAAACATATAGTCTCATTATTTTTTTTTAGAACCTATATTCTATTATAAAGTAGAGCGAGTGTACAAATTTTATAAAAATACAAAGTTTATACAAATACAGTCTTATTTTGAATTTGATGAAATTTTGTACATAGGATATTAAAAACAAGAGAGAGGGACTATCTACATAAGATTTCGAAAAAATAACTTCATCCCTCATTATTCTCAACCCTTCAAGTAGAATTGGGGTAATTCTTAATAAAAATTTGGCTCATTTGAAGTTAAATATAATAGAAAAAATAGTGTCAACATGTTTATTTAAACTTCAAGCAGTATTCCTGTAGCTTACAATGGAATATGAAAAGGCAGCCCATTACACTTCCAACGTTCTGCATGGCGTATATAACGAATTATCAAAAATTTATACAAAATTCAATTCACAAATCGGACAAATAATTATTCGATGAATATATATATATATATATATATATATATATATATATATATATATATATATATATATATATATATATATATATATATATATATTAAACATACACACTAATATTATAAGTTAAAAATAACTTTTGTATATATTGAAATTCTCATCTTAAGTTTTATATGAGGTTAAAGTTAGAGGAAAAGCATTTTGAATATTTTCGATAAAAGTACCATCGTCCTCCAAAACGAAGAATATTCACTTTAGGTAAAGCCTGGTAATTGTCTTATACATCAACTAGCTTAATTTTAAAAGAATCAATTTGCAGTGAAAATTATAAAAGTTGTAATATTTTTTTATTTTGCCTTTAATCCTCTCTTTTATACCGAATAGTTTTTAAGCATGTAAAATTCTACAATAATAAAAAATTTCTGTGAGATTCGATTATTGAAATTAGTGTTATAATTAACTAACTGTTGCGATATGCAAGCTTCGTTGTAACCAGGTAATCCGATAATTGATACCAATCAAGGTAATTACTAACGTTTCGGTAAGTACTCGGATAACCGCGTTTGTGCATATTCTATCAGTACTTTATCGATTAACAAAATTATTATAATAATTACAATAATAAAAATTTGGGATCTAATTATTATTTGGCGTTTCTCAGAGGAGTGAGATCGCAGTCCGGGACCGACATCCCCATCGGGCAGCATACATCAATGTCAATAGGCATACTAATCTCCTGATTAGATCTGTCAGGGCTTTGGGGATTCTCCCATGGGAGTAATTATACTAAACGTTAATTAATATACCACCAGTCCATAGTTATACACTAATTATGATAATATTGGGGATCTGGTAGCTGTCAGTTAGCAAACGCTAATTCCATTGATCAGGCACATTTGTCAAAATATAATTATCTACGTTTAATAGAAAAATAAACGATTGTTATACAGTGTAATTACCTTCAGTTTACCTTGCGATGTGAAAAAAAAAATCGTTTGTCGATAAATTTATCACTTAATAATCAATAGCAATAAAATAAACTATTAATTTATCTTGTTAAGTATGATTATTATTAGGAAAGTTAAAAAAAATGGTAAGTAGTTGTACGTCTTACAAATTGTTAGTTATAATTATTTTGTAGATTTAGGTTAATAAGTGCTAATTGAACAGTAACACTTCTATTTTAACGGAAACAAGGGAAATTCCTCGTGTACCCTTTATATTTCGTTGTTGTTCCCAATATTATATTTTAATGTGCATCATTACGGTGATGTTAAATTTGAATTACATTCGTAGAGAAATAAAAAAAAAATGTTAAAATTTGCATTGGAGGCACGTAAGAAGTAATACTGATAATCATTTGGTTTATGAAAAAAAAAAAAAAAATTCTACTCTTTAGTTAATGTTTTGTAATTTATTTTTAATTTATATCTTATACTGATTTTCTAATGATTGCTATTCTTTCGATTAAATCTGTTTAATTGCCCTTAAATACATTCACAACAATATAATAAATAAAGATAGTTATTCGCATTCAATCGCTGTTTCAAAAGACACTTCTATGTCGAAATAGGCACACATAAAATGATGGTTTTTGTGGTGTTTTTTTTTTTTTTTTTTCATTCCCATTAATAGCAAACGCTAAACAAATATATTATTCTGACAAACCCTAACTTTTAGTAACTGTGATTCTCTGATGATTTAATCTTTGACCCAAAAGTCAATTAATATTTTGTAACTTTCATAAAATGGAAAGTTTCTGGCTCCTCTACATTGAGTGTCCCGTTTTTTTCGTCCAGCTCTAACAAATTTCCTTCAACCACGAACTCATGGCCCCTGAAATGAATTGAGACCACAGCCGATCATGCAAGAAGCCAGGATCCGTGCCCATGGTTCGACGAGGACAGGGCTAGAAAGGAAGTAGAGACCGCAACACTGCTCGGTGACCATGGTTGGCTTTGGAAATGTCTTCGGCTACCAAATCGGGTTTTTCTTACGGCAGGATATCGAATTAGCAAGACTCCGGTGGAGGTTACGCTTGACTAGTTTCACAAATCGGTTTTTAAACGCTGTGTGCATTCCAATCCTAGAATGCAGTACTGTAGTCCTTGGGCCTGGAGGACTGTAGTGCTGAAAACTGCAATATCAATTCCATATATTATATATACCATAAAAATGTTCTCAAGAAATTATTATTAGTACTTAACCTTAATAAGTCTTTTAATATTTTATTTCGATTTCAGTTTTATTATTAGTAGATTGATACTGGCAATCCACAGAAGGGGCGATGTTTGCCATCGCATAATGCTATTAATTTTTCATATACGAGCTTCGTATAATGATGAAAATATGATAATGATATGATATGATGATAATGATAATGATGAAACGGAGAGTGGTCTAGCAGAAATTTGATGGCGCCAACTTGTTTTTCGAAAACCGATCTACGAGGCTTTTCGCAAAACCTATAAGGCAGAATTAGGATGATTATTTAGTTGTTTAATTTTAGGATATATTTTAAAAATAAATTTACTTTGTTAATGTATTATATTTTAGTAATTTCTGACAGAATTTTTAATTTAATGATTTTACTAATACTATTAAATACTTCTATCTGTACTTTTATTTCCACAGAACAGATACTCTTTTCTGTTTAATTTATTCGCATCTATCACATTTCTTCTAAGGATTTTATTCTGTTATCAACGATTTTATGTTGCTACTAGCATTTATTTGTTTTATCTTTTTTTTTTCATTTGTTAAAAAATGTTAATATTCGGTGATAAAGTATACAAATTTAAACAATGAAAATAATTTAGGGAAGAAAAAAATAATTTTCATTACCCCAGTAAAGAGGTAATAAAAATATATTAATTATCATAATTAATTTAAAAGAAAATTTCGATAAAGAATAAGATTATGAGTAAGTAGTACAAAATTTTGCTTAATAAGATCATTAGAAAGAAAAATATGAATTACGGAATAAAGTTATTGAAAATGAGTGGATGATAACACAGAGTTTTGTCGGCTCATACTCTATTTTTTTTTTTATTATTTTGAACGGCTATTATTATTTTTTTTTTTACAATAAACATTATTTTATATATCGATTCGAAGCTAGTATTACTAATAACAGTGGTCTATTGGTGATATGGTCTATTGTTAATACACTTGATAAAATGATAAAATAGCGTTAAACAAAAACAAATTATCAAAATGAGGAATATATATATATATATATATATATATATATATATATATATATATATATATATATATATATATATATATATATATATATATGTGAGGGGAAGCAGAGCTTGGTTCGGAGTTACCTGGGCAGATTGTAAATGTTGTATATAGGTATGAATGTGTTCGAGATGACTTATTTTATTTTTACTTAAGTTAATTTTTCTTGTTATTAGTTGTTTATTTATTTTGCTATTATTTAAATTTTCTATCTATTAATTTTTACAAATAATGTACATTTTTTTTTTCTTTTTATATGATATTTATTATTTTTATGTTTTTTTTTTTTTCGTTTATCTTGTATATACTGTATAAATTGATTCGTATAGCCCTTGAGTGTAGCAGCTTGTATCATTTTTCAAATAAAAACAAAATTCTAATTTTTGGCGCTTTTTTCAAAAAAACGACCTCGATATATTAACTTTGAACGACCAAATAATATATCAACTATTAATTAAGCAATTTCAAAATTTTAATTATTGAAAATTTGTCAATAAAATGAAATATATTATTTATGTAGGTATAAAAATATATGTGTTAATTTAATCTTTGGATATCCTCAATATATTCGAACAGGAAAAAGCCTTTCCTAGTTGATGCTTTTGGATATTTTTTGCTTAGAGAGAAAATCACTGGATTCATTACAATGGATAATTGGATTTTTAATAATTAAATGAGCAATATTAGTTTATAACAAACTATGATGGACCTGACACGATCGATAAAACTGTGAAAAGAAGATAACTACAAATGTTTTCACAACAGCAGCAGAAAGCGCGGCTCTATTTAGACATATATTCTATTTGGAGCCTTGCCATATTTGTAATATTTGTCCGGATAGATACAAATTTTCCAATACAAGACATTTTCCTTTTCATCCATGTAGTGAGGTCATTATGCGGTTACAGATAGTTAAAGTTAAATTTGTTATTAAAAAAAAATATACATATATATATATATATATATATATATATATATATATATATATATATATATATATATAAAGTATATATTAAAATTTTCTAAATTTAAACGACATTTTCGGAAATACTATTTAACAAACTTTAATATAATATTATATATATATATATATATATATATATATATATATATATATATATATATATATATATATATATACATAGATATAATAATAATAAAAGGCTTAGCGAACCCGGAGGTTCGATGCCGATACCACTAATCGCTGTCTACAAATCTCGGTCCACCGACTACCTTCCAAACCCAAATTCATTAGATCACTCTTAATACTATCCTCCCACCTACGTTTCGGTCTACCCCTCGGACGTTTACCAGTCAGCTCAGCGTTTATTAACTTTTTAGGAATTCGTTCGTTACTGAGCCCAACAACTTTGCAAGCCCATTTCAACCGTCGCGATGATATCACTTCGATTATATTAACAGGGTGCATGCTCCGCAATTCCGCGTTGTGTAATCTCCTAAACTCTCCGGTTGACTCATCCTTTTTCGGACCAAATATTTTACGCAGTACCTTATTCTCGAATACCTTAAGGCGTTGTTCGTCCTTCAAGGTTAGCGGCCACGTTTCACACCCATACAGAACTGTAGGCAAGATAATAGTTTTGTATATTCTAAGTTTTAAGTTTCTGGACAAAATGCGCGACCTAAGTAATGTTGACACCGAAAAATAACAAGCATTTCCCGCCTTTAACCGCGCCTTTATTTCCTCTTGAATTTCGTTTTTTCTAGTAATCACAGACCCCAAATACTTAAATTTCTCAACGTGTTCAAACCTATTTTCTCCTATATCTATATCCTCAAAATCGCCTCTGTTTCTATTGCTAACCATATATTTCGTCTTATCCGTATTTATTTTGAGGCCAACCTCTTTCCCAGCTGTCATCAACGTTGCTGTATTCAGTTTTATAGTTTCCGCGTCCTCACTTAATAATACCAAATCATCCGCAAACCCCAGCACGGATATTCTACTACCCAGATCTAAACCCCTTTCGGTAAGCATTACCTTTCTGATGACATACTCTAATGCTAAATTAAATAGGACAGGTGAAAGGGAATCGCCTTGTTTTAACCCCGAGCGAACTTCAAATTTCTCCGAAAAATAATTACCTATTCTAACTTTATTGAATGTTTCGGTCATGCACATCCCTACTAGATTTACTAACTTCTTCGGTATTCCCTGCTCAATCAAAATGTTATACAGTCTCCGGCGATCAATGGAATCATAAGCCTTTTTGAAATCCACAAAAAGCTGATGAACTACACCGTTGAATTCTAATTTTTTTTCTAATATTTGCCGTAAGGAGAATATTTGATCGATAGTTGATCGGTTCCGTCTAAAACCACATTGGTAGTCTCCGATAATTTCCTCGGCATATTCCGTGATTCGACTAGTTAGGATCAACGAGAATATTTTATAACATACCGGGAGGAGTGATATTCCGCGATAGTTATTACACTCCGTCCTCGGACCTTTTTTGTGAATCGGAATAAGTATAGATTCTTTCCATTCTTCGGGCATTTTTTCATTTTCCCAGATCTTTTTAACCAAAAAATGTATTTTAGAAACTCCAGCTTCACCGCACGCTTTTATTATTTCACTGGAAATGTGGTCGATTCCCGCTGCTTTATGAGATTTTAATTTTCCGATGGCTATTTCGACTTCCTCCTTACTCGGTTCTTCAATTAACGGTTCAGCACTCTGATATTCAGAAGGAGGAGATTGATTATTATTTCCCGAATTCAAAATACTTTCAAGGTGTATTTTAAATTTATTCA
Organism: Rhaphigaster nebulosa; assembly: GCA_948150685.1. Classification (NCBI taxonomy): domain Eukaryota; kingdom Metazoa; phylum Arthropoda; class Insecta; order Hemiptera; family Pentatomidae; genus Rhaphigaster; species Rhaphigaster nebulosa. The sequence continues at coordinate 102,658,061 of OX411309.1, read as the reverse complement.
CAATGTCCCCCGGATCGGTCAAGATATTGTTATTTTCATCTCTAATTCCATTCATTGCTGGTTCAAACTGTTTACGCGATCTGTTTATACCCTTGTACATGTCTCTTACGTTGTTTTCAATTCTATTAGTTTCTATCTCTATTATTTTGTTTTTAAGATATTCTCGTTTTTTATTTTTGAGGAATTTGGACGTTTCATTCATCAAGGCCCGGAAATTAGCAACATTGTTATCGCTTGGATTATTCAAAGCTTTTAGTTTCGCGGCTCTTCTTTTTTCCCACAAGTTTAGACAATCATTATCGAACCACGGTTTATTCTTTTTATTGTCCCTTTTTCCAAGACACAGATTACTTACCTCTTTAATATTATCCCTAATTCCGATCCATAGCTTGTCTACATCTTCGCGATCCTCATCTAAAGATTCCAAGGCTTCAAACCTATTCTTGATTTCTACCGCGAATTGATTTCTAATTGAAGGGTTTTTCAATTTATCTAGATCAAAATTTTCGGAACAAATACGGCGTTCTTTCCTTTTTTTTATATTAAGTTTTTGTCGAAGTTTCGCGATTACTAATTCATGATCTGACCCACATTCTGCCCCACGATAAGACCTCACGTTAATTATACTATTTTGCCATCTTTGTTGTATCAAAACATGATCAATTTGATTGCGTGTTTGTGAATCCGGCGATGTCCACGTATACTTATGAATATCCCTATGTTAAAACGTAGTACTTTTGATTGTTAGGTTTTTCGAGATAGCAAAGTTTATTAGACGGATCCCATTATCATTGCTATGTTCGTGCAAACTTTCTTTACCGATCGTCGGATAGTATACGTCTTCCCTTCCCACCTTTGCGTTTGCGTCCCCTAATATTATTTTCATGCAGTTTCGAGGTAGTTTATCATATACCCACTCTAGTTTATCATAAAATTCGCATTTAACTTCATCATCACTGCCTTCGGTAGGGGAATGTATGTTTATCAGCGCGATTTTAAACCACTGCCCCTGAAATATGGCCACAGATATCCTATCACTAAAAAATTTTACGTCCCTCAATGCGGAGAGCAATCTATTCCTTATTAGAAATCCAGTACCTAAACAATAATTACCGCTCCCACCGTACCAAATAGAATAGTTCCCTTCTGTTAACGAACGCTCCCCTGGCCACCGAACCTCTTGCAGTGCCACGATATCTACATTGTATCTCTTAACCTCGTTTGCCACCGATTTTAACCCACCCGCTGTATTCAAACTTCTTACGTTCCACGTCCCTATACCTAAATCTCTAATTTTCAACTTGCGCCATGAATCCCCTGAAGCAGTCCCCACCCGGAGACCCGAACGGGGGACTAGTTTACTTCCGGATAATGAGCGTTTTACCTCAGAGAGATCCATGACTTTTTGTGGTATTTTGTAAACTAAAAATATGTGAGTAGGGCGTTCAAACCTACGTCACACCCTCCAGCAAGCCTGGAGGGGCGCTCTCATTGTTGGTCAGCGAGTCCATCGGACTTAGCCGGGAGGAACTTCCAAGGAATTTCCACCGACCATCCCCACATCCGCCACCCGTGGGACGCTCCCCTACGCGGTAATGAGATCCGCGCGAGGTATACATATATATATATATATATATATTATTAAAAATTTACGAAAATGTCGTTTAAATTTAGAAAATTTTAAATTGAAAGCACGGACACTAACCAATAATAAATACTTTTATGAAATATTTGATACTTAAATACAGTACGGATGAGACTGTGGTATGCTTGAAAGAAGAAAAATCATAGCAATGTATTCCTAAGTGATTAAGATCTACTTTCCTTAGTCAATACTGATAGAGAGGCTAGAAAGGTGAAAATAAATAAATTATTAATTAATAAAAGTGCATTTTGATCACCTAATGATCCAAATCACAATCACGTGGGATACTAGTAACTAGATATAACAATTTTAACTTTTAGTCATGATAATGATCTATAACTAAACAAAATTTGATCTTGAACAAAAAAACTCCCATTTTTCCTAGGATATACTTTTTTAATATTACTTTTTTGAAAAAATATCTACTTTCTTTTTAGAAAAGTTTATTACTAATCATTATCTGATTTTATTTTCTGACTTTTTAATCAGAAATTAGATGTGACTAATTTTTTAACACAATTATAAAACTGTATTTCAATGAATTTTGAAGAATCTTAATTTCCTCCAATTCAGCCCCATATTTTTCACTTGTCTGAAAAACACAATTTATTTACTACCTTCCCAAGTTTTTCAAACAATGAAACTGGGGTCCACATCGGGTTGAAAAATGACCAGAGCTACAATACACGAGAAGGGAAGATATGAGAAATCCAACTCAAAGAAGGACTCTAATACGGCATATTGAACCCGTAAGTCAGAATCTGGCTAAGTATTAAAGTGGTAGGCACAAAGGGTCTCTGTGTTTTCTATTGTCTTGGGGGTTAGTGCTATATCAAATCTACCCCACTCACAGTGAGTTCGCACTTTCAAATTCTTCAAGTCCGTTATTAACCATAAACAACGGAGAGGACTGACCAGTACCACCTCCCCGCAGTTTGATTTAATTAAATTCATCGCGGACCTTACCCTCCATCTGTTGTCAGTAGAACCGGGTTCAAATAAACCCGAGGGGAAAAATATTGGTTTTAACAATCTCATATGAGGGAACGTCGAGGGGGTGGGGAGAAGAGCTTTAATAAGTTTTGATTAAATTTGGATGGAGAGCATCTGTATATGAGAAATGAAATACATTTTTTTATTTCCCCTCTTTTTATTTATTTTTTTTATACTGACCCTTTAGAATGAGTCAATAATCCGCTTTTTAGAAAAACAGAGACCACTCCAATTCGCAGGCGAAATATTAAGTTCTTCAGACTTAAAATAAAATATATCAAGATGAAATTTCCACCCCCTCCTCCTCTCTTTTTTTTTGATTCATTTGAATGGATGAATAAAGTTTCTAGTTCATTTGAATGCACTCTTTTCAAATGTTCACAAGTACATTGGAGAATCGCATAATTCTCGCAACTCACATTGCACATAGGTACCCTTCAGTCTTAGGAAATAAAGCAGAGGAATGAATGCACTTCCCTTCTTTATTTTATAACCTTTATTAAAAATTTCAATTGCATAATTATATTAAAAACTAGTGTTAATATCGATTTCGTACTAATACGAGTATGTACATCACAATTGAAAGATCACTCTACTCGTCTGAGTAGGTTCTTTGTCTGGTCGAGAGGATAACTATTTGCGAGTAGTCCTTGTCACTTCAATGTTAAGCCTCGAGGTCGTGACATCCATACCATCTCTCATGGATTTGGCTTAATTAACCTAGTGTATGTAAAACGTCCGATTCTTAGATTTCATGTTAACAAGTGATTCACATTCAAGACTAAGCTATCGAGAAACGGCTTTTTCAATTATTTCAATGTTGTTTATATGATTTTGAACAAATGTATTCAACCATCTACATCTTCCGCTTACAATCCCACCTATTTAAAATCCTCAACGCCTGCAATTATGTCACAAATAAAATTATTTGAATATTTTGTACTAATATGTTGTAGAATTGGTTCGAAATAGGTTTCTATACTCCATATTATTTATGGGATACGCATTATTCTTCATAATATTGCATAATTCCTGCCTTTTCCATAAGAATACACAGTATCCGTTGAAAGAAGATTATTCAAAGTACAAAATCTCCGAGGCTGGAGATATGTTACCCAACCGTAGTTATTTTAAACCATGAAGTTAAACCATTATTTTAATGACTGCACGATAAACGTTTAATGGCTTTGAGGCGGAGAGGAAGCAGGAGCCGGGTAACTTACTGCGAAAAATAATCTCCATTTATATATATTTTTTTTTATTAACAGAAATCAAATATGCAATTCATAAGGGCAGCAATATAGAGGGCGCCCTCTTCTAGACACCGAAGAAAAATTAATTTCATCGCCATCCGTCGGGATGCGGGAAACTAAATTGAAATTCTTATATAGAGCAGCGGTACTAATGAAAGTGAGGACTGAGGGGGAGAAATAGACGTTATATTGCAGCCCTGTCCACACTACGGCAGGACTTGTCCCGCCTCCTATGAGGCAACTTTAATATAGCTGGCCCATCTCTTGTGCACAGATTCCATCAATATTCCTCGCCGTTCATCACTCAGTGATGATGGATCCAATTCTTCAATATTTTAAGTCTGCAAAGTTCGTCTCTTGTGCGCTGGAGTAGCACAAAGCAGAGCGTTGTGAACTTTGTTGTCGATATTAATTCGAGGAGTAGGCTCATTTTAAGTTACTTAGTTTTGTTACACATTTACATACGACTGTAAATTTTATTAAATTGGATTAAGGTTATACTTAGAGACAGGTATCATAAGTCTCAGTTAGTCACCAACCCGCCCACTCGTTAGGACTGAAATTTACTTTTTCTTCATATTCATAAATAAAGGTTGAAGAGCAGGATGTTTATCAATTACATAAAATGAAGCTTTTATTTAAGAATACAATTTTTTAGAATAATTTTAGCACTAAAGATGCCTGAATTTGGCAAAACTTTGACAGGAAAAGTAATTAATATGAGAGATACTTCGGGCTTTTGTTATGGAGGCAATTAATCTAGTGCAAACAATATTTTCTCTAAAAAATCAAACTACTAGGAAAATCTTTATGTATTTTACATATTCATTTAGCTTAAGAACTAATCGCTTATATTAAAAAGAGAAAATGATAATAAAATTTTAATGTAAGTCGATTGAAAAAAAAATCTGATGTGGACAACACATGACTTCCTTGTACGCCTATTAAACTATAAATCGGTGGCTCAAAAAGTGATCCTGAATTTGGTTACTAGTTTCCGAAGATTGCAGTATCTCAAAAACGACACTCGGCGTCGCGACACCCATTTATTGACACACACACACACAAATGGAAAACCAGTATTTTACACTCAATTTTAACACTTAAAAGAAGTAATAAAAATTTTTAATTACATTGGAAACCAAATTGCGTTTGTAACCTTTATTACCGAAACATATGATTTATATATTTAATTTAAATATAATTTTGGATGTAATCTTATTATGACCTTCAAGTAAAGTACCCTTTTCGGCTCACTAATTTTAACCAAAATATATTAAATACATTCATATCGATATAAAAGTCCTATTTACCAAATTTGAGATGTTTTACATTATATTTTAATATAATTTTTGATGAAAGTCTAATATGACCTTCAAGTAAAGTACCGCTTCCGGTTTTTCAATTTAAACCAAAATCTAGTATGTTATTTAAATCAATATATAAGGTATAAATACTAAATTTGAGAAGTTTTGCATAGTATTCTAATGTAATTTTTGATAAAAAGGACCACCAGGGATGGTCAAAATGGATATTTCCCTTGAAATCTGAAAACCGAAAATTTTCGCGAATACAATACTTCCTTTATTTCGTACAAGGAAGTAAAAAAATGAACAGTAATGATTTTTTTTAAACAATTGATCTAACTATTTCATTTAAATTTAAAACTGAAGATTTTGACCAAATTCAGAAATTTCTTATCGAACGAAACGAACGACCTAATGTTTTAAGAAACACTTATTTTCTAATTAAGTGTAAGAATTGTTATTTAAGTTGTTTGTAACCTTATAATATTCTCATGTATCCAGATTCCTGTGACATTTAAGAATATTTACATAATTTTGTCTTAAAAAAAAATTCAAATATTTATTATCTATTAAATAAATACTTTCAATGCATTATATCTAAGCACTGATTTTTTTCTTACGCTAGAGAACATAATTGAATTTGGTATATTAATTGAACTATAAAGGATAAAGCAAAAAACTGAGGCATTGATAGAATAATAATGGTTATCGGTAAAAATTCTTCTTAGCAAGAGCAATTTAAGTAAATTTCTGGGAATATAGAAAAATAATCAAGACAGTGACTCCAATTGAAGGATACAAGGGATGCGTGGTTTAGCTGAACAAGATATACTAGAGCATGATGTAGAATAGTGCAGTTAAGAGGAATGGCACATCCAGCCCAATTAACCAGGATTATTGGATGTACTAATCAATCTAGAGGCAATATACCTGCAATCTGTAATATCTGCTATGATAACCGTGACGTTTGCCAATTAACTTCTAGGCATTATTGTTAATTAACTAACAGGATCCCAATCCCCGCAAATGGACGGCTTTATCAGTTGTCATTAGCATACCATAAGTTATGATGGTTTGCCCCACGGCGCCGAGTGTTTTTAAGGAGTGGTATGTTCCTTATACGGGCAGCATTAATATCCCAGAGCATTTATGCATATAAGAAACGATATTTGGAAGGAAAAAATAATGGCTTGGGATATATTTGTCCAACTTAATTGGATGTATTTACGCAGCGGATTAAACGATGTTCAATCTCCCTAAACCTTAATTTATTCGTAGGTTATATTTTATAATTTAATGAATTGGAAGTTTAATTGGAGTCTTGATCCTAAAATATTATTTTTTTTTATCTTAAACCGTTATTTCATTACAAATTAATGTGCATTAAAACCATAATAAATAAATTACGCGGGTTCTAAAAAGGATCGTGACATATTTAAATTAATTATGGTTTTCCTATCGTCAAGAATAAAAAAGGAAAATCAGCGAACCCCAAAATCAATACTAAACGAAAATGCGTTTCGATATACCGCCAAGGTTTAGATCTCTTGCTAAAGCGGTAGTGGTTATAGAAAGAGAGAGAGGGGAAATGGAAGTAATATCCCAGGGGCAGACTCCCCCTGGCAGATGAACGCTCCTGCGGTAAGTTATATGGCATTAGACCTAACTGGAGTAATAACACGGAGGCAGGAGCTCATCAAAAGGAGGGGTGCTCTGGTCAGTAGAGATCGAAGCCGATCGGAATAATGCCAGCAGTTTTATAGCAATGTATGCCGAGGTGGTAGGGACACTGCCGAAGAAACCTTTTCCCCTAACCGGCTCAAGTTGTTCTATAATTCATGGGTTGTTCCTTTTAAGGAAATTGCTCTCCACCCACCCCCTCCCCCTCTCGCCAAAGTCTGCCCGGCCTTTGTTTCAATTTGTTTAATGGCAATAAGGGTAGATTGCCTCGGCCACACCCCGCCATATTGGATTAAAACATAATCACAAGATTAAACATTCGTCTCCCTCTTTCTCTGAGCCAATTTTTTGTTATTAACTCCTCCTTGCTAACTCTCCCCACCGCCGCTAATATCGCGTGCCCGAGGAGGGGAAGTCGATAAAAATTAAAAATGAGAGGCTCCAGAGCTGAGAGAGAGAGAACCGAAGCCAATATCATTATCGAAAGTGCGGTAATCCAATAAAGCCTGGGAGACCACATTTCATACTCTTCCAGTGGAGCGTGTAATAACAAATATACCCGCCGGCCATCTCTATTGGATTAGGCCAAGAGAGAGAGGAAACCACCCTCCAAGACATCCAATATTGTTAAGCTAGTCTGTCAATTTTAATATTACCCCCACTCCTGGCCTCGCGGTTAAAATGAACCCGACCGATATTCAAATGACTTTTTTCCAAAGGGATCATACAAATTTGATTGAAATAGAATATTGAACAGCGAGGACAGGTAGCAGGATCTGATGAAGTACCTTTCTCATGTTTCTGTCTTCTTGATTTTGCGCAGGCCAATTTATTTCCTTTCTATATCTCTTATATAGAATAATGTATAAGAGATATAGAATATTTCGCCAATAATGATAGAATATTTAATTAAAAAAACACATTACGCATAAACCCAAATTATATTCCTCGTGTGATTGACATCTTAAACAAACAGTTCAATAAAAAAAGTTAGTTTTTCAATAACAGGAATTTTTAAATTAATAAGGTGCAACTTTGGAAGAACTTTTAAAACCTGAAAAATGTCATTCAGAAGCCTAGGACAATGCAAACTATCTTACTATTAACAAAAAATGTTTTCGCGAAATACTTAATTTCTTCATCCCGAATTCCATTGTCTTATTTATTTAGTTTATAACCTACCAATGTCGAAGTTTCAGGGATGTACCCCCATCAGCAGGACATATTTCTTATTGATTCAATAATGTTGAAATTGTAAACAGACTTCTTCTTATCTAAATGCACTATTGAAGCAAGCTAGTATCAGTTTATATTGTTTCGAGGGCACATTCCTTAAAACTTCGACATTGTGATGTTATGAACTAAATAGAAAATGATAATGGAATATCCAACTTACTTATCTATATAATAAATACGAAAAAATATTTAACTGAACTGGCAGAATTGAAAATTCACTTAACGTAAATTGTATGATGTAAAGTAATAAATCTGTTATTTATATCAAGAGCTAACAAAAAAATAACTAGAATTGCTATTTTTGTCTTTTGATATTTTTAATGTTTTTTTATTTCAGAAAACATAATTTTTTCAGAAAAAAAATCAAACGAAAATCGTAAAAATTATTTTATTTATTGAATAAAATTTGTTCTAACTAATCAATTAGAACAAATTAACAGTGACTTGTAAATTTAAGTACTTAATCATATAAATACCATGGATTAGGTACAGCTGGATACTTAAAGCCTGTTATGTCCTTTTTTAGCCAAATGATTACGTCAGCACATCTGCTGATTGTCAATTCTATAATTCACAGACGTCGATAATATAAATAGGGAGAAAAAATGTTAATATACGCAAATGCCATTTCCGACTTTATTAATAGAGTTAACCCTCAAATGGTAAGGTAAGGGTCGGATACGACCCATGACGTAACATTTTCGTTCATATTCCCTCCATGCGTGAGTTAGAGGGACGTGACTTCAGGAGTCCTTGGTCCCACTCTTTCTCTATCGATGTATAAGCTCACATCACTCAGGTAAGTGAAATACTCCCTCCACACTTCACCGACTTTTTTTTTGTCTGACGGCTGGGTCGGATGCGACCCACCTTACTATTAACGATACAAATTTAATGTACATTTTTTACCAGATTATTCTGAAATGGCAGATAAAATAATTTTCACTACTCCCGAAGAAGTTCTTGCAGCATAACGGCGACAGCAAGAGGAAGATTCAGACTCTGAAAGTGAAGTATTTGAGGCAGATGACGAAATTTTGCCACACGACGATGATTTCGATGCCGAACAAAATCTCAGCTCATTATCAGATACGGACGAGGAAAGAGAGTTTGAACTAGGAAGGGATGAGGATACCATTTGGACAAAGATTCCGGTTCGTTCAAAATATGCCAAAACACCAGCTTCTAACATTGTCACCCATCTACCTGGGCCGAAAGGAAAAGCCTCAGAACTCATAGATGAATTACAGTTATTTTCTCTTTTTATTACAGATCAAATTATTGACGAAATTGTACAAGTCAACAAATCCAAAAAACCCGAAATGATTATGAATCAGAACAGTGGTTTATATCAACTAATGACGGATTGGAGTGAAAAGCACTAATGGGGTTGTTGTTCTTAGCAGGAGTTTTATAAAACTGCAACCTAAACCCCGAAGACTTTTTTTCTCCCGTTTTTGGGCCACCTATTTTTCGGACCACAATGACCAAAAAGAGATTCGATTTCCTTTCAGCAAATTTGAGATTTGATGACACGGATACCCGAGAAACACGAAAACTTTTTGAAATGAGTATATGCTCGTCGTTTTACTTTATTTATGTGTTCATTTGATTTATCTTCACTTATTTTATTTGTCCAATGTGATAATTCATTGTGATAAGTCACTTAACGATTGTGATAATGCTATCTGGAACCAATGTGATTAACTTTTAACCATTTAAGTTAAAAACAAATGTTTAGAAACAATAAATAGAGAATTAAAAATTCATTTTGGTGTAATTTATTAACATTTTAACTCTCCAAATAAGCAGAAATAGCTTCGGGTCGGATCCGACCCGGCCTTACCGAGTAAGTACCAAGACTTCACCTTACCATTAGAGGGTTAATAAGCATATATATATTGTTGGAATATGCTAAAATCAAAATTCACCTAATGATTAGCCTTGTGTTAAATGGTAGTATAATATGAGTTAGTAAAACCCCTAGTGATATCGATCCACCAGATGAACCAAGGAATTAAATCGAAACAATCCATTAGGCGGCATAGATTGTTAATTAAAAAAAATGTAATTAATTTTTTTTATCGCGTAAGGGGGAGGATTTAATTAAACGGAGAAAAACTTTTATGAACGCTAATTGGCTTGAAAAGTTGATACGTTCTTAAATATTAATTACTATTAATAAAAAGGATTTCTTTTGAATATGAGCCAATTTATTATTAAGTGAAATATTTAAAAATAGAAATGTTTTCGTAATTAGAAACTTTAAATTGAAGGTAAGCTTAAAAATGGTGAAGCAATATTTTCTTAATTAATCCCCATTAAAAAAATACTGAGCAATGAATAATAACTACAAAAAAAATTTGTAGCAATACAACCCATCAAGATTTATACTATATCAGGAAGCACCCTCTGTCTTTTCAACGACGGCTATAGAAGGAAAAGACCAGGCTTTTCACCAATAAATTGAAGGAACAGGGGAAGACTTTATTGAGTCTAGATGTGATTTATGTTAATATACATAATTAAGTTTTCGTATAGGTCAAGTACATATTTTCTGCACGAAATATATACAGTAAAAAATAGAAGATAATAGGATAAATAAATCGATATACAGTTGAAAAAATAGATATAGTAAAAAAAATAAAAGACTTTATTTTCATTTTATATGAATTAATAGATTTATAAATTTTTCCCATAAGAAATATATAATATTACTAATGCTTTACTAATATTTCCTTATTTAGTCTTGATTAGATATAACAGATATAAGGGCTTATATCTATTATAAAATTATAATTAGGCCGAGCGAAGAATTACCCTTTAATTAATTTGAATTACATCGGGTTAATTTTTACTATTGTTGAACGTATTAAACAAAAAAAAAATGAAATAACGGATGTGGTATAAAATATAGAAACATTTAGTAATATTTATGGATACTTACAATAAATTAAGAACAAATATATTTGATGATGGAGTGCCAAGTGATTGTTATTACCACTGTGATTGTATATTATCCAGCACAATGTTTTTACTCTCTTTGTGAATGAATTTTTTTTTAATGAGAATGAATTGTACAACTTAAGTGAAATGAATTGAAATAAAACTTCTTCCGATATTCGGCCCTAATTCAAACCGACACATCTTCTAATCTCCCTCTTCCCCACGTATGGTAAATTTGTGAATTATAAAGTGAACATAGCCTTCCTCAGATTGGAATTAAAGACCCCGAATGACCAAAACTTCTAAGCGATCGATAATCACATTTACTGATTGCTTTGTGCTCTTTGATTAGGAGGCCTTTCCATGCAGTTTGATCTTGTTGACTCAAAGGGAAACGATTTTTCGTATCAAAAGGGTCCTTGATGGGGTTTAAATTTTACTGAGCAAATAAGTCGCCCTTTGCATTAAATCAACACGAAGCCTTCGGTGATAAAAATGTGTTTGATCAGTGAAGGAAGATATTCACGCGTGAGGGGCTGGAAAATGTTTCGTTTTATCTTTGAAAAATTTCAATTTAAAAAACTTAAACTTATGTTTTTTTAAATATGATCTCTGAGATAATCAGAAAAAATGATGAAGCTATAATCCAGAAGTAAGTTTTTTTTTATAATAAATATCTGTAATTTCATTATCAGGATTGTTCTTATTAGTTTTGATTATGAATTTGATTATTATCCCATTAATGCTTATTTATTTCTGATTAATGCGCCCATTAACTTGATTGAGCTTTATTTATTTATAATTGGTTTCTATTATTCATAATATTATTATTATTATACAGTATTATTATTGGTAGGCTAGACAATAATTTAGATACCTACCTGTAAAGGAATGCTAGTTCTACAATGCATAAAATATAAAAATAAGTTACACGAAAATAGTAAGTTATTATTATTTTTCCTAAAACTCTTATTTTAAAATGTTCAGAAAAATTCTTCTGCGGTGTTTTGTGATCTGTTTTGCAGAAAAATAAAAGCTACACGAATCACGAGTATAGGATACAAGTATGTTAGGAATCAGGTATGTGCAATACTTTGAAATTTTGATTTTGGATATGTCCCTTGATCAACTTATTTATTTTTCTATTATCAAAACATAGTCCAAGCCTGACTCCCAAGGAACAATCTATGTTACGAGTTATGGTATCGTGCCTGTGTGGTTAGTATTTCTATGGTTTGTATCACGAGACGAATCAATGTGTAACCAGGTTAAATTGCAAGTTACAATAATTTATAATAATCAATATATGACGGATTTTTTTTTTAATCATAAAATATAATCTTCTATTTGTAATCAAGATATACATATACAAGATACACGCCAAATAAAAAAACGTATGCACCAAACTTAATTGCATTGTAAACTTCAAAATATGGTACTTGGTGGTAATAAAACAAAAATTAAAGGATCAAGTGATGATTTTTCATAGTAGGATGATTACGTTACACTGTTTACTTATTGCAATAAGTAATTTCACCTTTAAGAACAAACATTTTATGGATTGTTAGTTTTTTGCCATTTCGTGAGCTTTAATATCGGCAATATTCATTACAGCTATTAAAGCTATCAATGGAAATAATTGCCACCTGAATAGACATAAATTGCTGGACGTAAAGGGCTCGGGTAGTACGCCATTTAGAGGAATGTGACCCTCACCAACCGTTAAAAGACAGTTTTTCTCATTTCCAATTTTTTTTTTTCTGCCATCAATTAAATACAAAGTTATAATTTTGTTGAGAAAAAGTTAATGAAATATATTTTTTTTCAGCTAAAGGCGTTTTAAAATTAATTTTTGCGCTAATGAAACATTTATAGAACCGGTCTTAATGAAATGGCTGCGTCCTCCCTTAATGAGTCAGTTTGTGAAAGAAGTTTTCTTCCGTCGATGCTTTATTTGCTCTTCTCGGAAAAGTTTTTCTTGATCTACGACTTCATTTGAAACTTACTCCTGCTCGGCTGGCCGCGCTATTTTTTTCATGGTTCTATAAATTGATATTTATGACGTTCTAGTAATTAATACCTTTACTGGATTTCTCTTCTGAATAGTTCATTGGTATGGAGGTATATATTTCATTTTAGTTGATGGTCATTGCAGAAGTTGTTACAATTTTAGGTATGATAAAAGCTGACTTGAACGCATATAATTAAGTTTAAAATAAAATAAAAAATAATAATTTTATATTTATTATTAAGCTGTATTTAAAAATAAATCGAATTATATTTTACAATTTGCTATGTTGTAAATTAAACTAAATAAGGGCCTTTTACAGAGATGCCTGAGGATGGCTTAAAGGCTGAAAATTTGCATCAAAATAAACGATATTGTTGAAATAGTACCAGCCTGCATTTATTTTTATATATATTGCATTCATCTTAAATCAACAAACATATTCGAATTATAAGATTGATCAGAAGTAGTTTCGAATATTCTATACCTTAAGGTGTGGAATCCCATCCTAAACTTGTAGGATGGGGATATGTCCTACAAGTTTAGGACCTCATCTTGTTTATTTATAATACTTCTGTTATGGATTAACTTTATCTTAACTGATAAGTTATTATCTACTAGTTTTATATTAATTCTTCATGCTGTCGAAATCAAATAAAACGAGCTTTATTTTTTCCTGTTTGGTATGAAATTCAATGATATATTACCAAAGGATAGGAAAGATTTGTATCTGTTTGTACAGCCATATCGTAGAATGTTTTTTACACAACTACAGATCGTTGGGTTTTTGTACGTCATGAGATAAGACAAATTTAAGATATTGTATTTTTGTATGATTGTATTAAGTCGAAATGGTAGCGATAAGAAGTTGATTCTATACAACAATGCAACACATCAGATCACGAGGAATGTCTAATAAAACTCCTATGACCACTTTTCAGGACAGGAAACCATAGCGAAATCTTCGCTAAATGCAGGTTGAAATAGTAAAATTAGAAGAATTTTTTTTTTGCTATGGACGTGCCATTTCCTAATTACAGTCAAGTTTACAAATTTCAGCAGAGTATAAAAATAAATAAGCAATACGATCAGATGAACATCACCTGCTGTAGTATCTTACATTGCCAAAAATACATAGAAATTCAGATCCATTACTTTGTTATGGAGTTGAATTGTTTTATGATAGAAGACAGTAAATTTAAAATTAATTCCCTGAAATTGTTACAGCCAATACTGAGTCGTAAACTTAATTAAAGAGGAATTTTCTATCTTACGTACTCTAACCAATGAATCATGTGTGACAGACCTTACTCTTTAATCTACCCTAAACATGGCGGGAATCGATATTTCTGCTCTTTTATTTAATGTATTACATCCAATAGATACCGGGTTCAACAGACTATTTCTACAGATTAGTTCCATGAATCATTGAGCCACGGATTCGATTCCCAGAGTAGATCAGATTTTTATTCCGGAGGAATTCTTAATTCGAATAGGGTTCACTCTGCCAATTTGGGATAACTGAGCTACTTGAATTAATCAACCAGTAATCAGCGAAAACCGACTGGACACCCCTGTTTCTGTTCCCTAACCTCTACGCTCTTCTAACATGCCATCCATTGGATCAGGCCTTGTCTCTTTGATGGGATGTCGACACACTGATTTATTTTAAAAATCCTGCTCTAAATATAATAACGAGTGAGCAATATGAAGTATAGAGCCACGGAAGTTTAGTTATAACATTAATTATCGATAGGATAATCTTTATGTCTATTTATTCTTCCCTCTTAAGATATCTTATGAACGATTTAAAGAAATAATTACAACATTCGGGTAAGGATTGAACGACATTAGGTTAAGAAGGCTTGATGAAGAGGACAAAGATAAAGACGGAAGAGGGCTAGAGAACATCCAAGGTTTAACGCTGGCGGAGTAAGTAGTTAAAGTTTAGATCCTTGCTATTAGGCCTTCCTCGGGGCCTGCAAGAGAAATAAATCTTTTCCGGCTTTTCTTGAACCAGCTTCCACTCCCACCCCGCAAATTGTTCGGGACAAACTCTCTCTGCCCATGGTAAACAACAAAGTCTTACATTCAGAGCGTATTAATTATCCTTAGTATTAAACATAGGTTTGTATAAATAACTAATTATCCCTATTAACCATCCGAAGGGAAAATATACTTAATACTTATTATAAATAATGATATTCAATTAGTAGCTGACCTTCTTATTAATATTTCGTTATTGCGATTGAAACCTCGATAAATAATGTAATCTTGAATAATATGTAAATCCTCATACTGAAACTAACAATTGATCAACAAAGTTTGGCTGTAAGGAATAAATATATCTTCTGTCAGGATTGAAATACTAAAATTGTATTTAAGTAATAAAGAGTACACTTGTTATAACATTATTTTAAGTGCGTGATCAAAGAACTTACAAACCTAATTAAAATCAATATTGAAATGATTTTTTTTTCCTACAGCTCATGATGATGTCATGTTGAAGGAGATTCGATTAATACATTTTAAATGACGGCTGATTTCAGAAAGTTTATGAATGTGGGGCTTCAATCCCGTTAGGTTAAATCTTATGGGAATGAAACATCACATAAATAAATTTTATAAAGCAAAGTAATTGATTTTTTTAAGAGCTTGATGCATGAACAAATTGTAACTTGATATAAATGCTTTAATTATAAATCGAATCAACAAAAATCCAATTGACCGATTCTAATTAAGAACTGATTAGATTGAGCTCCGATTGTAATTAAAATTTTGTTAATTGGTTGGGGGAGTTAGAATAGTCTAGGGGAGCTTATTACTTGGTACAAAGTTGCTGTGATAGGTCGAGTTTCTGAAATAGCTTGCTAATGGCTAATATAAACTAGAAACATAAAGCTATGGCCATTTTCATCATTTAACTTTCCCTGTAAATCAGTGAAATGTTCTCTTAAACCGGTAATTACTAATGAATACATTTAAAATATTATATAGTGTATCATTAAATATTTTCGTTTAGTTATAACTTCTAGCATTTACTAATTATAGCTAATTTGACTAAAACTAAATTATTAATTTTAACTGATTTGTCATCCGATAAATGTTTGTATTTAATCTGGAACATGGTTTAGCGATAGGGAAATAATAATCATTTTGTGAATTACAACATTTTGATTTCACAACTACTACTCAATATTTTAATTTTTAAAATACTCCAAATTTAAATCTAATTTGAAAATTATTTTGTTATGTGTGTATGACGTATATCCGTCAAAAGTAAGACATTTGGAAACTATGAAGTAAAGCATAGATATTTTTCAGTTGGATACATGTTGTTTATTCACAATCAGAGCATCAATGTAAGGATTGATTTTGCTCAACTTAAATCCTATTCAACTCTGAGTGCTTTCACCTTTAATACGGTAACCATCCGGATTTATTAATGGTAGATCATGTTTATTCACCTTTAAACTGATACATTAAATAATAATTTCAAAATAATTATTATCCCTCATTGAAAGAGATAAAAAGATGATTTCATCCATGACTTTTGTTTGTTTGTCGCGCATCATCTGGAAAATCTTTGGAAAGTCTACCAATTGTACGCATACCACCGTCTGGAATCCCTTGTTAGAGGCAACCATAAGAATGCACTACAACAGTATCTGATAGTTGAGCTGAAGCTCTTTATAGGTCATTTCTTATACGTATTGCACGATCCATCTAATTTAAAGAAAACTAAGTCATAAATAAAAGAGTAACAAATTGAACCTTTCGAGGGAGTCAAGAATTCGCCGAGAGACCTCACGTGGAGACGAAGAGAGCGGGAAATTGATCAACGACCAAGGCTACTTATACAGCATGACGAATCCAAGCTGCTAATGCACTGAAACCATTCCTTAAAGGATGACAAGCCTCCCATTTGAGCTGAGTGGATAATGGTGTAAATTGCAATCTACCTCCTCGCTCGCTGTATTAATTAGCCTTCTCCTTCTTAAAACAAACTTGTTCCCTTGTAAAGGGCACTTACAAAGGATCAATGCCTGTACCGCTGTGCGCTGCGGTGTCGCCTCACGTCCACAAACGGCGTAAGAGGTTCGAAATTATGGGAAACACTTTGACATGCTCATTCGATTGCCATAAAAACTATTCCTGACGCGTGCTTTCATGCCATAACATTACTTACAATATAATGAAAATTAATCACAAAGGTATTCTTATGCCTAAAATAAAGTATATGGTAATTACGGATGGTATAGACCACCGAGAGAGACGGCCAGGAGAAATTTTTCAGAATACTTGCCGCTTCGCCCAATGTCGTAACCTGGAAGTTGCCGTGACTTGCTTTTGTTGTCATAATTTTCGAATTATTATTTGACTAAGTTACTAAGTAAAAAAGAAAAAGAAGTTTTGGACAGATCCTAATTGTTAGATACACAGTTCTCATTATTTTTGAACCAATATTCTTTAGTAAACAGGGTGGGGCAGCGTACAGGGTGCTGGCACATTTTGAAGAAATGTAAAAAAGAAAATCAATGTATCTAAAGAAAAAAAAAATGATTATGATGATCAAAAAGTACATGAAAATTTTTTTTATTTCAGTGGGCTGAAAAATGCATCTTTTAAATGTGGGCCATTATTATTTACGCATTGTCAAGTCATCCTTCAAAGAGAATCAATCAGCAAATATTTCCCACAAAACTCAAAGAGAACGCCGTGGCTCCATCTTGTTAGTAACACATTCTCTGCGTTGATTTCATCCAACTTAAGGCATAGGATACTGGTACTGGTAATGGTGGAGGGATCTAGACCGGCAAGTGGGTCTGTTGGTCCTTTTTGTCTGTCCCAAAATAACCAATGGAAAGCGTCCACTCCTTGCCAGCATTTCTCCAACTATTTTCAATGTACTTTATAAAATAAAAGCAGTTTTTCTAGAGACATCGGTGAGGTTATATTCAGATCTTCGAATATTGTTAAATTTTTTTGCCACACCCTGTAGTAACATTTAAATATGTTATATAGGCCATTAATGCTTAAGTCAGGCTTAGTAGTTCTGATTTGAAAGGAGCAAGCAACATGGTGGTGTGTTCGATTTGGAAGATATGGATCTGTGTAGTAAGGGAGAGAGAGGAAACATAAAAGAAGATGAAGTAATATTAAATTTTACATATAGTACGAAGACTTTATGTTTAGGCCTTATTTAAATTTCAAAGTCCAATTGAGACTAGTTTAGATCTAAAAGGCTCACAGTATGTCTATAAAATTCATGTAGATATGTTTGTAACTTTATTATTATTTTTAAAATGCTTTCTATGGACAATAAATAAAATTTCAATGTTGTACAATTGTGTTTTGCTAATCTAATCTATTGATTAGCCATTACAAATTATTTAGGTCCCGTATGGTATGAGCTAAAATGGGCAACTAATGAAATATAAAGAAAAAAAATTAAATTTAATTTAATGTAAATTTAGCTATTGTTGGATTAGACATATTCTATGATGTGTAAAAAAAGGTAGCGTGTGTGCGTACGTACGTAGTTGTCCGTCATCGTCAAGTCAACTTCATACACATGGAAGCAAATTCATTATACAAACTTAATTAATTAATCATTATTAATTCTTGCTACTTATTTCCCATTTTGAAATGACAGTGAAAATATAAAGAAAAAAGTTCAAGTTCATTTATTAGATAGCTTTATATTTTAGGGGGTTAATAATCTTCAAGAATACGAGTTATTACTATCTATATTGCCACTGTATTTAATTACGTTTGTGCTGCTATTGACTGCTGCTATATGTTTCCCATTTTTTTTAATAAAACGAGGTGTAATGAATAAATAAATATTATGTTTTTGTTTTTTTTCCTAGTGATTAAAGCCCTCCAACTTTTGTTGTAGAAATCCTAGAAATCCAGCATTTCACATAAAGTTTCGTATTTCTCGACTTCATTGATAAATGATATAAGGTAAAGTGGGATAAGTACGTTTTAGGAGTAAGTGCGTAATTTTCTCGTTAAATCCCAACACTGAAATGGTAAGAGGTGCCTTTTACGGAACATGAAATCTAAACACTGATGTATCAGAAATAAGCCACGAAAGTTGACTAAGGTGAAGAATAACAAGTTGTAAAGATAATAGTTCCAACCTGTTGATAAAGCAGTATCTTTCAACTTTTGCTGTACAGCCGTGTTTATCTACCAGTAGGCCTTTCTTTTTTTTTTTTTGCCGTGACCGGAATTACAGGAGCTGTTCTTCAAAATAATTTGTGATTCACATTTCTCCTTGACAGTAGGGGCAAGTGCAGTTCACTTTAGTATCATCGTCGAGGCAACTACAGACTGGTGAATAACAAAATAACAAAATTATTTTTTAATACATTTATTCAATTACATTCCACATACCACTTTCATAACTCAATGGTGATCGTAAAATGTGAATCTCACGCTACCTTTAACTTTTTCCGGTGATTACATTTGTATAATAATCCACCGGAAAGCGAAATATTTTGCACTTGTCCCAAAATCGCTCCCACTTCAATGATGAGTCTTCCAGATACGTCGTACGCTTAACTTATATCACAAGTGCGTAGTACTAGGTACTATTGAATTGAATTATCAATCACAAAATGGACGTGACTGAACATGGGCTTGAATACAATATTTAATGATAATCGTCTAAGGAAAGTTTTTAAAAACGGATGAAAAATCTAGCTCCAAAAGCTATTTATTATAAGTTTTAAGTTATTTTAAGGCGAACTTTGTAATGAGAAGAAAATAATCCCCATTTTATCCAGAAATATCCTAGAGTAAAAATAAAATAGATGACTAATTGATTTTCGTCTAATAATATGACCATGATAAACCTTCGTCCCATTTTCTGTTTCCAAAATAAACCACTACTTCTTTAATAAATTAGCTACTCATTTAATTATCACTAGATC
The DNA here is from genome assembly GCA_948150685.1 of Rhaphigaster nebulosa. Taxonomy (NCBI): domain Eukaryota; kingdom Metazoa; phylum Arthropoda; class Insecta; order Hemiptera; family Pentatomidae; genus Rhaphigaster; species Rhaphigaster nebulosa. The sequence goes on along the minus strand of OX411309.1, from coordinate 102,638,049 downwards.
GGATCCCCGGCAGACCAAGCAGTTTTGGGAAAAGTATAAGCAAACGAAATTCAGACTTAATTCTAGAAAGCAATAACTTGCTTTTAAGACTAAATCTAATTTGTAACTTATTGATATCTCTATTATTTAAATAACTACGTTAAATTTAATTTATGAAGGTAACGATAAATTAGATAAATTGTAAATATTTAAGAGCAGAAGTAGGTATTACTTCTTAAATTAATCTCGCCCTGAGACATTTAGGTAGTCGCAAGTAATAAGCGTCGACTATAAAGAACTTTAATTACGTCATTACTTAATTAATTCTTTTTAATTAAATCGTAAATATTCTTAAACGTTATTAGGCTCTGGGAGGGTTGTTGGGTAAGTGTCATTTAAAAATATCATAAAGCCTTTAATTAGCAACTCTTAAATTACTAATGATTTAATACTATTGGCTCTAAATTAGGTGCGCTTGTTAATTTAAGTTAGAAAATAGTGATATCTCGCAAGATTAATGAGTTGCGACCCGTAGAAATTGTAAAATCATTTTATCAGAAACGGAATTTGTTGAGACTGCATTGAAGATGACGAATAAGATAATTAAATGAGATTACGAAAAATAAATTTAGACCGATTGCTAAATTTCCAATGCCTTTGTATTGGAGAATCTATGAAGTAACAATAGGTTTAAATTGTAAGAAACTTACTGTGTGATTATTATATAGTTAGGTCGAAATTAAAATGTTTCCCAGCTGAAAATATTATTATTTTTAAGTCAGTTATAACAGGGAACAGCAATTTTTGATATTTTTAAAGGAGCGTTTAAAATTTCAGATTGAATCTGAAGATGTCTAAGATGTAGCTTTTTGTGACAAAAATTGTAAGTACCGAATAATTTTATTTTAATAATAATATTAACTTCAAAAAAGTCTCGTCAAGCTATCATGGTAGGGCGCCATTATTACGGACCACACTATGCGTCCTAACAGACCTGATGTCCTCCAAATAAATTTTAGAGAGAAAAAAGCAAAACTTATTGATGTTGCGATTCATAATGACAACATTATAAACTCAACCTTGGATTAGAAACTCCGAAAATATCAGGAACTAGAGATTGAATCAAAAGAATTGTACCGTTCGGAAAGCATAGTGGTAATGCCAATTATAATATCAACGGCCCATTCGTTGATATTATAATTGGCATTCCGAAGTCAACGGCGGCAAGCACGGATGGCTTTGAATTGTCTCTAAAGAGAGTCTCAACAGGAAGGCCAACTATTGGACACAGCCCCAATAGTTAAAAAATGTTGAAAGGCTTGAAAAGATTAATAGAGGAAGGTGGTTGGACTTGCCCGCCACCTCAGTTCTGAACCCGCAAACACGAGGAAAAATATATAATAATAATAGACGGCTTAGCGAACCCGAAGGTTCAATGCCAATACCACCAATTGCCGCATCCATACCTCCTCCCACCGAAAACTAATTTCGCAAGTTCAACCGAAATACAATCACAACCTCCGTCCATCTATAACAAACGTCTTGGTCTATACCAGGGACGTATAGCTTCTTTTGTTGTTCACCCCTAGAACTTGACATAGCAAGCTTCGCAATTCTGCGTAGTGTAATCTCCTAAATATCTCAGTGGACTCATCTTTCTTCGGGCAAAATATTCTACCTAATTTTTCATTTTCGAAGACTTTTAGGTGTTATTTTTTTCTTTAAAGTAAGCGGCCAGGTTTCGCTCCCATAAAAACGATAATAGTTTTGTAAATTAGTTTAGTCTTAAATTTCAGAATATACAAAACTATTTACTTTAATAATTACTTAATGATTACGTGGGTAAAATTCTGAATGGATTTCTAGCTGTGTTGTTTACGAAAAAAAGTATCCATTTTAAAAAAAATATTTTTTTTTTTAGAAGCACAACTTCAATTCCGAATACATTGGAAGCAGCTGAAAGTCAGTAGAATCGATTTAGGAAGGTCGTAAGGTACCAAGACTGGTTGAGGTCATGACGTGTGGGGGGTCGCATGTGGCCAGTGTAAACAGTCACCATGGCAACCAGCCTCCGGACCCGGTGCTAATGGATTTCTTATCCCTTAGCCTCCCTTCCTCCCTCACTCCCTCACACTCCTCATCTCTCCTCACTCCCACCTGACTCGGACTTTTCAGAGCTTTAATATTCGGGACCGACACCTTACCCGAGGCACATTTCCTCAAACTATATTAAATAAAAGGGAAGACCTCTCCAGCGGACCCTTTGCCCCCAGAGATCTCCTCTCCTTTACCCGAAGGAACCTTAAAAGCTTGATACATAATTTATGTGGCTGGGAAGACACTCTTAGCTTCTGTTTATAGGAGGCTAAGGCCTCTTTTTCAAATGTTAGAGGAGTGAAGGGCACATTTTCGGATTTATATGCCCCTCCCTAACATCTACCTGGCAGTGCTCCGCCAACTTTGCTTCTATTCCTTATTCATCTCTTTCCTCTTTTCACTTTGCAAATTGCTATACCGATATTTTCCTAAGACCTCTTTTCCTAACAATTTCGTAATTAAATTTATCATTGAAGTTTTGAATTCAGTTCACTTTGTACAAATCTACTATTTTATTAAAAGAATAAAGTTTTATAGTTTGATCGTTTTATTATCAGAATAGAAGTCTTGAATATCAAATATTTTCACGTGTATATTATGAGTATTCCAATGCATGGGTGAATACAAATAATATTTAACAAATTATATTTTGCTGTTTCTGAGATAATTTTGGATTAGTTTATTAATTAAACACGGTTTTACAACACTTAGTCGTATCACCTCAACCAGCTACAGATATGCTGTGCGACCGACTACTATCCAATTAAGGATTGATAAATTATTTGCCACTTCTATTAATTTGTTTTATTGAAAACTAGTTTCGAATATATAACATTTGAAACTAGTTTTCAATAAAACAAATTTATAGAAGTGGCAAATAATTTATCAACCCTTAATTAGATTGATCCTTCTATACCATCATGCGAAGATATGAAAGAGACGAAAATATTTATAAAAATTAACACCCGTTTTTTTTTTGTTTTTTTTATCTCATAATTATTCGGAAGGACTAAATGGCCTGCCATGGATCTACTAATTATCAAAATAAATACGCATTATTAATTTATACAAACAGATCGGTAAACAACAGGACTATTATCCCGAATGCCAATGAACTTTGCTGAAGATTATTTTAAAAGAGATCATCCCTGACTGATTAATTCCATTATAATATATTTCATAGTGTTTGTCACAACCACTTGACGAAAAAATGTTGACCGGTGTTACAACAACTTCGTGATTCAATGATTATTAGTTTTAATTTTTATATATATCCTTCCTTACCACTACCAGTGGTCGCTAGTTTCAACATATCTTAACTTATAAGAGCCCCTGAGTCCAAAAAATGTATTTTCGTCAATTGGTCTCTGTGTCTGTGTCACTACTAACTTGCGAACGGATTCATTGATTTAGTTGCTGTTATTTTTGTTTTAGAGGATAAAGGACTCCGTCCCACGCTTTTCGACAAGATAAATATCGTTTAAATTCTTTAAAAAATTAAAAAAACAAAAATAAATCATCTAAATCGAACCAGTTTAGCAAAGATACGGCAGCACAGTGTTTAAAAATCGTCTTTTGTCTGGAAAAATCTGTCAAGCCCAATCTATGAGCCACAGAAAAATGATTTCGATACCATCTTAATCACAATGAAATTTTCATTAAGATGTAAACTTCCATTAATTTGTTTTCACCACTGATGTAGTGGACGAAATTTTGAGATGTCTATTCCGTAAAGAAAAACTGAAATTTTATCTCATCTTTATAAACTACCTTAATAAAAGCTATGTTGGGGAGATGGAAGTTTGACAGTTTATTTTTTTCTAAATACCAGAAACTCCATCGTATTCAGGTTCTGAACACGATGAAATTTCGAGTTATTAACTCAAAATAAATAAAAGCCAAACAACTATACCATATGAAAGGTTAACAACAATTTAAAAAAATATTTACTAATTTATATATTAAATGATAATATATATATATATATATATACATACATTACACATATATATAAGAATGAGCCGTTTCTGAAATATCGGTGTCAAGGGAAATACGTTTGTGCAAGCGTAAGCAAAAAGCAGTGGATGGATTCGAGAAAAATTGATACTGAAACATTATTAAACTAATCTCCAACTTTGGGTCGAATTGGATGAGCCCTTTTTGAGTTATAGGAGTGTAGGAAATACGTTTGCGCATACGTAAAATACATATACATATGGAATTTGATAAAATTGATATAAGATCATGCAGGATCATTGAAAATTTCATCAAAATGAAAATTAGGCGTTTTGCTCGTCATATGGATTTGACAACTCGGTAGTCAGGAAGTAGTAAACAAATAACAAGAGTAATTCTATTTTCAAAATCAAACTGTGCACACAGGCGCAACTGCATCTATTTAAATATTTTATTAGGAGTCTTGATTTAATAATAAAATAAATTCTAGACCTGCGGTCCGCTGCGTTCACCCCGAACGTAGTACATATACCCCATATGTACTAACAAAATTTTGTTTATTAGTACTCGGAATTATTGGTTTATTATTGACTAAAAATAATAATAATATGTTTTTTAACTCTTTATTTATAAAAGAATAATGTTTTTGTTTTGTTTTTTTAAACTCATTTTCTGGTATAGCTGTAGTTGATTACAAAGGAAATTCGCATCAAGAAATAAAAAATGTAAGTGGCTATAATAATAATAATAATGTCGACAATTTTTTTCTTAAAAATCAAACATTCATTATTATTAATAATATTCTTATTATTCCATGATTGGATTTGAAAGTCTCGTTACAAATGTAAAAATTAAAATATTTCCGATTAAATAAGTAAAATATTTTAGGTAACTAATCTATTTACATTTAGTGAAAGCATCAATGATTTTTCAAATACCTTGAAAAAATCGGTTTTCTCAATCCGTTCACTTTTATTTTATTTTTCGAATAACTCGTAAACTATATCTCTCCCAGAACATTTCAGTTGCTCATTTGAAAGATAATTAAATTGTCTACATAACGAAACCTAAATGATAAAAATAATCTTAATTGCACCAATATTAGCGAAGATACAACTAAAAATTGTTGTATTGGACTTAGCACTGTCAGTGAAAGTCGTTTGAGTGGATACACTAGATATTTTTTAGTCTATTTTTTGTTTTTAAATCTGCTTATTTCATTAATTTTTCAATCAAAATTTTCAAATAAAAATATGCTATTTATCTATAAAACAAGTATTGATTGTAAAGTTAAATGTTATTGGTGTAGTTTTTGAATCATTAAAAAAAAAAAAAATGAAAAACTATGATACCTCACGCATTTCAAAGTAAAATAGGGAATTCAAATATCTTTTTTTACGACCCAATTTACTTATTTTAACATTCTGTAGATAATAACTTTATAATCCTATCGGCCTTAAAGAAATTATTAGAAAGGCAAATATGGTCATAAAATTAATGCTAAGTGCCTACCCATATTTATACTTGGGGTTATATACATATATATTGGGACTGTATAAATAAAAAATAACGCAAGATACGATTTGATGAAATACATTATTTCGGCTCATGTTATAATCATACAGCTAAACTCCTAATTACACCTACGCTAATCACTTACAAAACTCAAGCTGGCAGCATTTTGAACAAGCATTTAAAAAGGGACTAATTAACTCTTCTAATGAAGAAATATTACCTGCCGCCTTGAAGGGACTATACATTGAAGCAGCCATGGGACAAAATTACAGAAATAGCGTTAATTATGAGGGAGACAAGAGTTTTCACAAGCGGACATAAATTTAGAACTCATTACAATGACAAGGTCTCCCTAATTGAAATTACTGTTTCCAAAGACATAATATGAAAGCAAATACTCACTAATTAAGGGAAAGTCTGTATATTCCCTTATCTTTCACATACATTCGCTTTTACATTCCTCTCCTGACATTCAAACAGGAATATTCAAAATTGTTGTATATATTTTTATAATTAGAAAAAAATGAATAAGATTACTCAGAAAAAATAAAAGCAAATATGAAAATGAAAAGTACTCTAGTGTCATTATTTTCTTAATGTCAAAAATTATACAACGAAACAGTATACAATTTTCCTTGTATAGAAGTTTATAGTCATTCCCTAACGTTTTTCAAAAATTATTCTTTTATTATTAGATTCCACAAAACGCATGATATTCCATATACATAGAAGAGATTATATTATTGAGCTCTTTGATGAAGTTTAAACGAGGCACTGTTTTTTTCGTTCGTTTTTTACAACAAAATAATAATTTAAATTAAAATTGTTTTTGTTAAATTTCTATAAATATTAATATTTTATTTTCTGTTAAATATTTTATGTAAAATATATATGTTAAAGAAAAATTGGTCCAAACCATTTTTATTTCATTCAAAGATTTTATACATTCTTTCTCAATAAAGCGGAAAATGTTTTATTATTTTTTTTCAAGTACTTATAAAAATAAAGTCAGCCAAACCTTAAGTGAAACAAATATAATAAAAAAAACTAACATACCTGTAATAGACAAGAATTTCATTTAAGATTTCCGAACAGTTATATCCCAAAAATTGCATGTTTTAAGATTGCAAAAAATTGGATATAAATACTCTAATTTTTATTTTAAATTATTAACTATTTCAGACATAGAAGAGAGCCACGTGACAGGAGAAGTGCTGAGTTAATATCGAACTAGGGCCGCCTGTCACAATAAATAAGAGGCTGCAGAGATCTCAATAGAGAGAGCTGAGTGGGGCGCTCGAACGCACAGCTCTCGAGAGCTAAAAGCCGGCGGAACACAACTCGGCCAATCTCGGCACAGATATGGATCATAAAGATAAAAAGCCAGCCCTCCGGGTTATGGTCTAAGAGCTCCTCCTTCTCCTCAACTCCTCCTTGCGAATAAAAGCAGCAATACTCCGACAGGCAGATCTCGTCAGGATAACTGCCGTACCAGAGGCTCTGAGCTGTTGTTTGCGACATGGCTTTCGATTTGCTATGGCTGTATAACCGTTTTTTTTTTTACTACGATCCTGAATATATTTTTTAAAAACTATGGATAAACATAATTAAAAAAAAAAGTAAAGATATATTTGGATTATAATGAACATCGGTAGATTACCACTTTTGATTTTTTATAGACAATTTTATTATGATTATATTTTTAAAAAATTTCCGTATTTTTAGAATTTTCTGAGTCCAAAAAGGATATTTAAAAAATATATTGTAAACCCTCTTATTCTCCTTAAACTATCAAATGTTTATTTAAAAAGACCCCCAATTTTTCACTTATTATTTTTCTATCTTCCCTAAATACATTTAGAACCGTTACAAAAATGAATATACAATTTTATTTATAATGCTTCCAAAAAAAGTTTTGGTGCTGCGCAAACCGTTAAGAACGTACGTTGGAAAACATAATATTGAAATACTGTGTGTTTGGGCTAGAACTACTCTTGAAGAGGTGCACTATCTCTGCGGGTGTGGTTATGTTTATGCCTTTAAAGGCTCAGCATAAACACTTCCGCTATATTCCTGCCAGATTTTCAAAGGCATGCTCTTAACGGCTATGGTAGATAGAGCATCAACGCACCCTATGATATTGGACTTTTAACTCCAGGGTAAAAGTTGGAGTCCGTCTGTAGTCGAAAATTTATTTCCTGATGTATCAGCCTTGCCTGGTCAACTATTAGATTAGGGAGATCCTCTTGAAATCTCACACTGCCTCTATCTGTAGTATCTGGTTCTTCAATGTTCTGGAAGAAAAACGTAGCGGATGAATATAACTTTGATCACGCCATTTCTTTGTATATCCATAAAAAAACAGTGCTTCCTAATCAAGTTCTGAACCCACGAACTTTCAGAGATTGTTGTAGTACAGTTTTTTGTTTATATTTCATTTTTTGTTACCTTTCCTTATGCTATTCATGGTTATGGATATCGTTCAGTTAATCTCAAAAGATAGTACGTTATTTTTTTTTCCCCAAAAAACAAAAAACAGTACAAGTTAAATTTCATAAGGACCTTTTAATTTTTGATAGATTGTAATAATTTTTTTTTAAAATAAACAAGTACAATATCAATACAGGTTTATTACAATTTAACTTATATTACCTTTGCAGCTTCATATTTCTTCTTGTTATTTTCTCCATTCTCCTGCAGGGTCGAAAAACATCCCGAGAAATTAATTCACTTGAGTATTCATAAAAGGTTTTATCTTTAATCAAGGATGAAGATGTAAGTGCATGAAAAGGTATTCGATATAACCTGGAGAAGTTAAATTAAAAAAGTTAATTTGAGCTTTCATTTGAATATTAATTACCTTCCTCTATTTTAAATTAGTTTATTTTACTTCCCTCCTCCTCTTTCTCTCTTTTTCTTTCCTTCTCCCTCTCATTCTCTCTGTCTCTCTCTCTCTCTCTCTCTCTCTCTGTTCGTTAAATGAGAAACTGCATTTTCGTGAGGTTAGTTAGTTACTTTGGGAAAGTTAATTATCTTATAGTTTAGGGCCGCCTTTAATTAAACTCGTTTGAAGATCAGTTTTATTTTATGGTGAATCTTCACCGGAACTCCAGTCTCCTCATTCGCATGTTCTGAAAGGATTTATGCTAATTCTTATTACTTTGCAATACAGGCAAAAAAAAAAATAGATAACTGGATAGTTACATTATTCATTTTGAATAAAATATATGTTATATTTATAAGAATTATTCCATAATTAAAAAGTAAAGAATAATAATAAATAAAATGAAAAAATTAAAATATTGTTTTATTATTTGAGCCTTTTAATATTTTCACAATATGTTATTAAAACCCTTTCGCATTAAATCTTGGCCTTTAATTCATGTCGTATAATATTAGATAGATTGTAATTAGTCACATTTTTGGACAAATTTGTGTAAAATAAGCATTTTTCAATTTTAACCGCCTTAAATTTATATCGGGGAGCTCATGTTTTATATTATCTGGTTGTATCACAGATACGTCAATTTTTAGGGGTAGAATTACGTGAATAGTTATAATATAATTTAATCAAACGATTCTCCTTGGCTTCTGGAACATTCTTCCAATAAATAAGTTTTAAGATTTAATTCACACTTCATAAAAGCTAGAGGTTTGAAAGAAAATCAAGTGGTGTTGCATTGCAGGTTTTAAACATTTAGCCTTCTAGAAAATAGACCATTTACTTTTATTAATTACTTTTCGTTAGTTTATTCGCTTATGTTCATATTAGCTCAAAAATTATAATTTCACGTGATAAAACCCAATAGTACTAAAACATCGCTCCATATTCAATGCTAAGGCTCTAATTAAAGTTTTTTAAACTGTTTTTGAGTCTATAGACTGAAATGTTAATTAGAACAAAAACTCAGGCTGTTCGGGGAGTGCTTTTGAGAAATAAAATAAAAAGTCAACAAAAAAAGAAGCAAACGTCATTAATTATTTTGTATGAGAAGCAATGGCAAGCCTCTTTGCAGCCACATTGTGAACATGTGTGGCCGGAAGTTTGTCAATGGAACAAATATTTTTACAGCATGGCGATTTCTTTTCCCTTCAATAACAATTTAGACTAACAGCCTTTCTGAGAAAATAGTGCACTCGCTTAATTCTGTGTAATGATATAACAAATAAGATATATTTATGAATATTTGGATTTAATATAGTGCCTAATAAAATTCTGTTCAAGCATTTATTAAAATTAATGAATATAATCCAAATGATTATGAACATTTACTATCCACCTCAATGATTATTCATTTATATATATATATATTCATCGGAATGCATATGAAAAGTATTTGATAGATAAAATAAATGGAGTAGTTATAAGAAATTAGATCAAAGTAGCACATCTATAGCACATCTAATTTGTCTGAGACGCATACTATGTGATTGGTAACATACAGGTATGTGCATTCTGTGTCTAATATAGACTAGACCTCTAGAGGTAGCACACCAACAGAGCAAGCCATAATTACTAAAGAATTATGGAGGTTACATTCAAATTGCAAAGTATTATGCATATCAGCTCTTGATGATTAAATTTCCAAAAATTTCAGTTTGAATAGGTTGCAGTTTAACTAAAAAAAAAAAGACCAAAATAATGGTGCTTTGTGGTCTCCTTCTAATATGATGGGAATAAGATGGTGTATACGAAGAGCGTTTACAATGATCATTAACTTTTAAGCGAAGGCCTGCGAACTTTTAAGCGAATGCCCTTCTGGCTAATACTTATTTTATTTTTTTCTGTTTGAGTTTCATTAAATGTTAAAAAAACAACAAATGCATTACCATCTGACCAAGTTATGGTTGTTTTCTGAAATTATTATCCCCTCTCTCTTTGTATCATATGATAATCATAATTTTTTTAAAACCATTTCTTTTTCTTCTTTTAATATCATTTTTCATTGTCATATTGATAATGATATTGAAGAAGTAATACTAACCCGTGTGAAAGCCCTGGACATCTGACTCGCGAAGAGCCCTTACCTCACCACCTGGTTTCAAATATCTATCGTTTCTCACCAATGACCTGCTTCACGGGGTACCACTTGTTGGCGCAGATTAAGCTAGGTAATATAATCAATTCCACGCTAGTTTCACAAATCCAGGTCTGTGAAACATCTCTTGCTCAACCTTTTGGGGGAGTTTTCGTTATTTTCTTCTCTGTTGAAGGTTGCAAAGAGTAGAAACGTATTGATAGATAAAACCTGAATTACATACATTACTGGCGCTTATACCTTATTAATATAAGTAACCCGAACTAAGATGACGTTTATTTTAGGGTCTTAGCAGAGATTTCGATTTATTATTTTCAATAATGAATCTGTAATCCACCAAGAAAAAAAAATTTCAATCTCAAAATTTGAAGCTTCACGTTTTAAAATACTTATTCGAATCCAAATATCGAATAAAAAAAAATCGGTTCGTCCGCCGCACGGTTTTTCTCCTACTACTTGATCAATATTTGTGAGATTTTGTCACAGCTCACCTTCGGAACACGACATTACCACCAAATGTTTTATATCAAATTAATGGTCAATTAAAATGTTTTATGAACCCATATCTCGGTCATTTATGAAGTTACGGGGAAAATATAAAGTATTTTGGAAACATTATAACAAACACTTAAAAAAAAAAAAAAAAACTCAAATATGTTTTTAATAATAATTTTTTGATAAATACCTAACCATTTGGAAATAAGAAACCATATTGTAATAATTTACAGCGTTTTTTCATGTTCATTTCTTTTAAAGCCTACCAAAAAAATATTACAACTAACGCTTCAACTCTTATCTACTATATGATATGTAAAACTTTATATAGAATGTAAAACATACTCAGTTTAGTTGAGATATATATCGATAAGATTCAAAAGATTCGATGTATCGATAAAGACAGTTCTATGTAGCTTACTATATATCGAGTCCATTAGAGAGGCTAAAACTGAAAGAGCCTCATCGGATCCTTGCTAACAGATGTTTTCACTCAGAGTATTAGGGACTTGGAGTACACTCAATAGGGGACACTTAAGGTTGCCACTCAGCCCAGGGTCATATCCATTAACGGCTGTTAATATGGTTGCTCAGTCAGCGTTGCTGTAGCTGTTAGCACCGCATTGTACGAATCTTTTCTGCCGTTGACTGGCTGAGAAAGCACTTAGGTTAAATCGTTTGGGAGAGATGCCTCATATGTTTTATCAAATATATTCTCGTAAACAATTCATTTAAACAGATCCAATATTCCATAAGCATTATGTTTTTAGCAAGTGCTGCAACCAAGACCATTCATGGGCAGCATCATGATTAAAACACCGTTATAAGGATGTGTAAGAGAGAGGTTCCATTTTCTGAATTTTATTCCGAACCACAATCATTACAGTCCTTTTACAATTATATATATAATCTATCAACTTGTTAAATTAAAACAAATCAGCTATGATTTATTTAAATGGTTATATTACAAGTTGCTCCTTGGGACAGCTGGTCCTCGAGCCTCATTAACATAAAGACTCCATAAAGAACCAAATCCGCTTAGTAGTATCCCCTGTAACTGCGGCGGGGAGTATTCAAATCTTGATACCGGTCCCCGGGCTCTGTCTACGTTTTAGCCTTGCGGTCTCGACCTTCATTACTGCTTCGGCCGGCGGTTCTACAAACAAATATTATAAATGCACAACGAAAATTAGCCAAAATCCGATCAGATGTAGTCTGAAGGCAGAGAAAACTTCTTCACTAGTCTCTAAAGGACATTAAAATAATCAGGATAATTGCAGAAATAAAGATCATAAACATTTTGCAGTTCTGCTTGATATGGAAAGTATAAATTTTGAATTTGACAACATTTTTTTAAAATTGTAAAGATTGTAAATCTGGCAATTTTCTTGTTTCGGATGAGAAAATATCGACATTTTGGGAGGCAATAACAAAGTGTATTTCTTTAGATATGAAAGTCTTTTCAAATATGTTTAAAATACAGCCCAATTCTAAAAAAATTTTTTCATCTTTTATACTTTGCTAATTAAATGTATTTACCGAATTCAACTGTATAACGGCATAAGTAGTCTTTTTATTTTCAATAGTTTGTCTAAATATTATTGGGATAGAGATGAAAATCACAAAATCAATAAAATTGATTTTCGAGTTTTCAGCTTTTCTGGACCACAAAAAAAAAGATTCTTCAAAATCATAGCTTTTGTTTTTTTTTAAATGTTTTTTAATGCGCACACCGCACTAGTTTTTTATTTTAATGATTCATAAGCTTTGAAATATTGAATTGAAAAACATATCAACTAAAACTTATCTATTTATAAGCATTAATTGACTAATGTTGATTGGAATCTAGCACCTCACAGAATTATTAATTATTTTAAATGACGAGGCACAGTGAAAACCTGGAGAATCACAAAATTAATTCTAATTAACATTTTTTTAAGGTAACCTGAAAACCGATAAGGTTCTAAAGAACTAAAATTGTTAGCGCACTAAATTATTGACTAAGTATTACCTATTTTTTCTGAAGCAGTCCTCCATCACCTTTTTCAATCACGACTTGGGCGATTCATTATTTGATAGAAAGTTTATTTAAAAATTTAGCTGGTGATTAAACCTTCTGACTGAGCTATTAATCATCGCCTGGAGGCTGGGATTTTCAACAGGTACCGAAGGTTGTCCTATAAGGTATATATAGGGGCCATATATTACTGTAATGCGATAGGGCACTTATCTAATCTAGACCCGTACAACTCAACACGTCCCGTAGTCTAATATAATTAAAAGTAATTTCGTGTCTAAAATTAGCGTTTATTTTTGTTTTTAGAGGGGCCCAAGGTTACTCGTCCAATAAGGGGGAAATGATTCCAACAAGATCGCCTGAGTTTTATTTTGAGCAAGATTGATTGAAAACAGAACTTTGAGATATCTTATGCATCAGAATTATATCCGTGGTGTATAACATTTTCTAAATAATTATTGATTTAAATCCGTTCATTACTAAAAATAATCGATGTAATGTATATAAAAATAATATTCGAAATGATGGATATAAATAAGGAAAATGTCCATGGGCGTAATATTTTCAAGTAGACTTGCTAAAGATACATAGTTATACCCTATTAAATTTCAATTTTTTGGTAAACATTAATGAGTTCAAATAATTGTATTCATTAATAAATATATACCCGTTGGCTTTTATACATTTTCCCCAATGCATAGATTTTTAAATTCATTTTAAAAAATACTGGAAGTCTGAAAGATAACGAGAGCAATAACTTTAAAAAATCCCACAAAATTATTATCATTATTTTTGGAAGATTCCAAAACAAAGGCTTGAATCTCTCAAATAGCAGTAAATAACTAACAATCAATTCAAATGTAGTACATCTCATTTCAAGAGACTAAAACAGACTCATTCAAACAACTCAACACATCCCATGCATATGCTGTGTTTTCGAATAACTTTGAAATAATTTCTTGAAACTCGCTTTTTCAGTTTTAATCAATCGTATTTTTAGAAGATACTCCCAAAGTCTTGATAAGATGTAATCAGTCGATGATTGGTATTGATAATCTTGGGGAATTGCAAAATTTGAGCTTTTGAGTGTTATCAATGTCCATTTCGAATAAGATAAACATTAATTGTGTAGGAAAATTGGCCTATGTTTACACTTGTGGCGATTAATTTTAATCCATTTTCAAAAATTTTACAGGAAACACCGGAAATCTTTCGAGCATGAATCCTTTTTAATACTGAATAGGAACGCTATGGCCATTAGAGCTTTGCTAGAGAGCAATGAGAACTTGAGAAAAATAAAATAAAAACATTTTTTGAAAATAGTGTAATGAGACGGTTTTGAAACTAATCATCTCATTTCAACATTGAGGTTTTCTTGTGATTACCCATTCACAACTAGAAATATAAGATTGAGTTTGAATATAGTCTAATGTGATAAATAATGAGGGTGATTGTGGTTAAGGGACAAGCCATAGCAATGGAATAATTGAGATTAGGGAATCTAAAATGTTAAATGGCGACTTCTTAAAAGATCTGTTGAACCATTGCCATTTTGAATACATTCGCTATTGTCACATACTTCCATACGTTGTTCTATAGTGCATCTTATATTGTTCTATGATAAAAAATAAACATTCCTTGCTTCATTTATAATAATTATTTTTTCTACTTTGAGAGTTTGGAAGTGGTGAGGAGACTGTATTATGTTGAGCTGTTAGTCTTTAGGATAGGAGCTCCTCTCCAAGTTAGGACTGACGACTGAACTCGACCGCGACTGCTTGACGATGTCGACTCGGGTTGAAGAGCGGAGGTACCAAAGAGGTAATTGGGCGGCAGCGGCTCGACAACTAATTAAACGCCCCCTCTCCACCTACAACCCTTTAAAATTCGGATCAGTTAATTAAAGCAGTTTAATTATAACAGTGGGGAGTTAGCACTGTTTCCCGATCTAGCGGGTCCTCTGGGAGCCCTACTCAGGCTAATAGCTAGCTGTAACTGGAACCGGCTGGAGAAATGAAACAAGGCGAAACCTAATCCAACAGGATCCGATGGAAAGGTTGAACTGTAGGGACATCATGAAAGAGGGATGTCAATGTTTCCAAGCAGATGGATGTTGCAAGCAGCATTTTTGTCTTGAATGGAATGTCAAATGTAATAAGTTTGCCAACCAGGTGCCTCTTTAATTACGATGTGTATATGCATTGGATGAGAAATAGGAAATTTGATGGTTTAGCTGAATCTCGTATTTCAATACTGTCCAGATAGGCCTGATTTTAGGTCCACATGTTTGTTGTTTCAAATGTCTGGGCCTTACACAAAAAATGTATAAAAAAATTAAAATTAATTTTCAAATCATATTATTCGTACAAACTGATTGTAAGCAGGTGGAGCATTAAAATAGAAAACTAACTAAATAGAAAACAAACATAACTCAGGCAGAGTCGTCCTGTAAGGTGCTCTGGGACAACTTCATATATTAAGCAAAGCCATGTTTTAAAAACCGTTTGGGGGCTCAACCACAACACAGAGATAACGGGGTCTCTTATTTTACTAATGCAAAGTTGGTACTTCTTATGCGAATAAAATGACTGAAATTCAGTTATATACCAAATAAACTTTAACTCAGAGGCCGTGGTGGCCGGGTGTGCTATACTAGTGCAGATGCAGAGCTCAATCTGCTGCGGCGCGCTGGTTTGAATGATAGGGAGGTTGATATTTATTTTGTGACAGGCCCACGTAATGAATCTCAAGCTTCCCACTCTGTTTAAAATAGGTAGGTAACCTGTAGGGTAACCCGTCATGTCTGCTTTAATTGGAGTTGGTTAGGACGTTAAAAGTCATATAAAAGTAAAATAAAAGTAAATCAGTAATTAATAAAGTAATGAAAATGATAAGACATTAAGTAATATGGAAAATATTATTGAAAATTGTGCGAATGGTGGGTATATGTTAATACCAAAAGATTGTTTGTAAAATCAAGAACAAAACTGCCCTCTCTAGTTAAAAAAATTATTCTTGTTTCATAACCTTAATGTAATGTAAAAAGTGAGCTATCTATATTTTTTTCATCCGTCACTCCCAGCCTAGAAAATATCTGTAAGTTCTGTTTATCAAAAGAAAAAGGAATTTCATTTTCCATCTTTCAATTTTTACCTAAAATAGGCAATAAATTTCCTGACTCAAGGGGAAAATGTATGACTGCTTCCACTCCGATTGACGGTCAGGTGCCCGTTGGGTACCGGTATAAATAACAAGTGACCCGAGCTAGAGAAGAAAAAATCACCTTTTGCACTTATCTTAGAGAGAGAGAGAGAGAGAGAGAGAGAGAGAGAGAGAGAGAGAGAGAGAGAGGAGTAAGATAGACTTGGAGAGAAGTTTTGTCCTGCCGACTGTCCAGAGGGTGAATGGAGTGCATTCAGGGGAATTAGACTACAGGGAAACTACATTACAGCTGCTGGGGGGGCATTAGGCCGATCCTACGGAGCTCCTCTCAGCTCTCGGGATTTAGTGCCTTCCAAACAGCTCCAGCTTACTTAGCCTCTCCCCCTCTTAAGATGTGATTAATATACATATTTATTGTCTATGATGGTCTCCATCGATATCCTGAGTAGTAATAAAAATCGATTGGAGTCAAGTTACGATGTTTCGAAAACAGAAGTAAATCATTGTTTGCAACTCATAATTTTAACGTATTTTGACATCAGACATCCTCTCAAAAATTGTATTTGAAGGTTCTTGTTATTTAAAGAACAACTGATGCATTAATTATTATTATATTACTAATTCTTAGTATTTTCTAGATAACAAATAATTTACCCTTTTTCTTAACTAATTATTAACCTCATTCTCCAGAACTAACTATAAATTAATTTCTAATGTCTCATGATTTAAGTCGGTATTGAAATATTGAAAAGTTCGGCTTTTAACTAAAATATTAATACATAATGATTATAAACAAATTAAAAGATTTGTTAGGAATATGTTTACGTAATGAGATCTACTGTCTGCCTTGATAAATATATATTAGTATGATAACTATAATTTATATTAAAAAATAAAAACAGTAGTAGTAATATTGTAAAAGATAATTTAATAAAAATAATACCCTCTAATAAGTTATTAATTGAACATTCACATTAAATTAATTCATACATTCATTGCTATCTATAGTCTCAAATAGCAAAATGTATCAAATATTAATCAACTTAAATTAAATCGAAGATTTTCATACCCATAAGATGATAGAATATTTTGTTGATAATCTGGCAGAAGTGCATACCTGGAAAATAAAATAAATCATTAGATTCAATCTTTAAAAAAATATATGACACTTACAAAGCATACCTAATAAACAAAATATTTTTTTTTTATTGAAGATCCATTGCTACATTTTTTATAAATGTTTGAATCACGCATTGGATTAAAAATTGAGATACGCACAATTCAAAATTTTCCGGAGAATCTTAAGAAAGTTCTAATTTAATGAAATTCAATCAAATAAATTTAAGGGATAAAAATAAAATGAATAAATAAATATACATATATATATATATATATATATATATATATATATATATATATATATATATAATATATGCGTGTGTATCTATAACTCCAGACTATGGCTAATTACTCCAGATTATTCCGTGTAACAACATCAATTAATCGGATATAGTCAATTAGAATAATTTTGCCATTGCAATCGCGTTATTACTATATATATACAGGATGTTCCAGGAGGAAATTTCAATAAATGAGGGAGGTATAGTTTATCGAAAATATAATTCATCCACAGCTTATATCAGTTCCAGGTATTCGAGGTATCCATTTAAAGATTTTATAAAAAAAAACTACGTTTTTTTTTATAAAAGGCCTTATTTCTCCACTGCAACTAAATATTTTTTAGCTGTTGTCACCATTATTGAAATCTAAGATAAATTTCCTAAAAGATAAAACTTAATGTGTAGAAAAATATTGCTTCGTCAGGCATCATAGCAACAAAAGTAAAATAAATATTTAAAACGAAGAATTTTCAGAAATACTTGTGGTAGAATATCATGCAATGAATTTTCTACCTTGGGGAATTAATTAAAAAAAATTACTTCACTTCATCACCTTCCCGATGTTATGCCCAACTTATCGAAGATAGTCTAATTTCGAAGAGATATTGAGCTAAGGAGATCAAAAACGTTAGATACCTAAAAAAATAACATTTTTTTTTGTCCTGTTTTTGAATATCTGGAATCCAGGTTTATTTCTAATTTGTTTAAAAAAGTGGATTACTACTCAAAACACAGTGTTTTTTGTTATGAGTGTTTTTTATTGCTTATCCAACAATTTTACTTTTTATTTTAAACAATGATTTCAACCGTAGTGATCAGATAGCTTTATGAAGAAAATTTATTATTTTATTGGATGTGACCATTGATTTTAATGGCCTCTATGTCGGCGTAATCAGCAGGACTCATCAGCTAATTACTCCAGATTATTCCGAGTAATAACATCAATTAATCGGATTTAGTCAATTACAATAATTTTGCCATTGTTATCGTATTATTACTAACTGCTTCCGTAGGAATATTGCGAACACGGAGTCGATAGCTAATAAAAAAAAGAAAAATGCCTGACAGAAAATTATATAATTATTTTTAATAAAACTAGATTAATGTCTTGAGAAAAACAATGCTGTAAAATTATTCATTGATTTAATGTGTTTACACTTTCGTGATTTAAGACTGCACAATCGCAGTCTAACATACAAATTATTCAAACACATTATTTAATTATACACACACACACATTT